>CM057093.1:1472093-1547093 GCA_029959045.1 Taenioides sp. WSHXM2023 | reverse complement strand
CATCCTCCTGTCTCCCTGTGTCAGATGCCCTCCCAGATGCTGTGTTGTGGTTGGAAAATGGATTTCAGTGAAAAAACATTTGTGGATTTGGAGATTTCTTATCAAACATCTTCAACTGTAACAGGACCCTCCTCTTTTCCTTTTCTCCTCCTCTCTTCTTCTCCTCTCTCTCTCCTCCTCTCCCTCTCTCCCTCTTCTCTCTCCCTCTCTCCTCTCCTCTTCTCCTCCTCTCTCCTCCTCTCCTCTCCTCTCTTCTCTTCTCTTCTCTTCTCTTCTCCTCCTCTCTCTCTCTCTCTCCTCTCCTCTCTTCTCTTCTCTTCTCTCCTCCTCTCTCCTCCTCTCCTCTCCTCTTCTCTCTCTCCTCTCCTCTTCTCTCTCTCTCTTCTCTCTGGTCTTTTTCCCACTTTAGTTTTCAGAGACACAGAAGCTTTTAACACAATCGATTCGACGCCTCCCACTCTCCAAAGCATTTACAACATCCTCTCCTCCATCTGCTCCTCCTCTCCTCCTCCTCCCTCCTTTTCCTCTCCTCCTCCTCCTCTCCTCTCTCCTCCTCCTCCTCCTCTCCTCCTCCTCTGCTCCTCCTCTCCTTCTCCTCTGCTCCTCCTCCATCTGCTCCTCCTCTCCTCTCTCCTCCTCCTCCTCTCCTCCCTCCTTTTCCTCTCCTCCTCCTCCTCTCCTCCTCCTCTCCTCCTCCTCTCCTCCCTCCTTTTCCTCTCCTCCTCCTCTCCTCTCTCCTCCTCTCCTCCCTCCTTTTCCTCTCCTCCTCTCCTCTCTCCTCCTCCTCTCCTCCCTCCTTTTCCTCTCCTCCTCCTCTCCTCTCTCCTCCTCCTCCTCCTCTCCTCTCTCCTCCGCTCCTCCTCCTCCTCTCCTCCTCCTCTCCTCTCTCCTCCTCTCCTCCTCCTCTCTCCTCCTGTCCTCTCTCCTCCTCCTCTCCTCCTCTCCTCCCTCCTTTTCCTTTCCTCCTCCTCTCCTCTCCTCCTCCTCCTCTCTCCTCCTCCTCCCTCCTTTTCCTCTCCTCCTCCTCTCCTCTCTCCTCCTCCTCTCCTCCTCCTCTCCTCTCTCCTCCTCTCCTCCTCCTCTCTCCTCCTGTCCTCTCTCCTCCTCCTCTCCTCTATCCTTTTCCTCTCCTCCTCTCCTCTCTCCTCCTCTCCTCCTCCTCTCCTCTCTCCTTCTCCTCTCCTCCTCCTCTCCTATCTCCTCCTCCTCCTCCTCCTCTCCTCCCTCCTTTTCCTCTCCTCCTCCTCTCCTCTCTCCTCCTCCTCTCCTCCTCCTCCTCTCCTCCTCCTCTCCTCTCTCCTCCTCTCCTCCTCCTCTCATCTCCTGTCCTCTCTCCTCCTCCTCTCCTCCTCCTCTCCTCCTCCTCTCCTCCCTCCTTTTCCTCTCCTCCTCCTCTCCTCTCTCCTCCTCTCCTCCCTCCTTTTCCTCTCCTCCTCCTCTCCTCTCTCCTCCTCCTCTCCTCCCTCCTTTTCCTCTCCTCCTCCTCTCCTCTCCTCTCTCCTCCGCTCCTCCTCCTCCTCTCCTCCTCCTCTCCTCTCTCCTCCTCCTCCTCTCCTCCTCCTCTCCTCTCTCCTCCTCTCCTCCTCCTCTCATCTCCTGTCCTCTCTCCTCCTCCTCTCCTCCTCCTCTCCTCCTCCTCTCCTCCCTCCTTTTCCTCTCCTCCTCCTCTCCTCTCTCCTCCTCTCCTCCCTCCTTTTCCTCTCCTCCTCCTCTCCTCTCTCCTCCTCCTCCTCTCCTCCTCCTCTCCTCTCTCCTCCTCTCCTCCTCCTCTCATCTCCTGTCCTCTCTCCTCCTCCTCTCCTCCTCCTCTCCTCCTCCTCTCCTCCCTCCTTTTCCTCTCCTCCTCCTCTCCTCTCTCCTCCTCTCCTCCCTCCTTTTCCTCTCCTCCTCCTCTCCTCTCTCCTCCTCCTCTCCTCCCTCCTTTCCTCTCCTCCTCCTCTCCTCTCCTCTCTCCTCCTCTCCTCCTCCTCTCTCCTCCTGTCCTCTCTCCTCCTCCTCTCCTCCTCCTCCTCTCCTCCCTCCTTTTCCTTTCCTCCTCCTCTCCTCTCCTCCTCCTCCTCTCTCCTCCTCCTCTCCTCCCTCCTTTTCCTCTCCTCCTCCTCTCCTCTCTCCTCCTCCTCTCCTCCTCCTCTCCTCTCTCCTCCTCTCCTCCTCCTCTCTCCTCCTGTCCTCTCTCCTCCTCCTCTCCTCTCTCCTTTTCCTCTCCTCCTCTCCTCTCTCCTCCTCTCCTCCTCCTCTCCTATCTCCTCCTCCTCCTCTCCTCCCTCCTTTTCCTCTCCTCCTCCTCTCCTCTCTCCTCCTCCTCTCCTCCTCCTCCTCTCCTCCTCCTCTCCTCTCTCCTCCTCTCCTCCTCCTCTCCTCTCTCCTCCTCTCCTCCTCCTCCTCTCCTCTCTCCTTTTCCTCTCCTCCTCTCCTCTCTCCTCCTCTCCTCCTCCTCTCCTCTCTCCTCCTCTCCTCCTCCTCCTCTCCTCTCTCCTTTTCCTCTCCTCCTCTCCTCTCTCCTCCTCTCCTCCTCCTCTCCTCTCTCCTCCTCCTCCTCTCCTCTCCTCTCTCCTCCTCCTCTCCTCCTCCTCCTCTCCTCTCTCCTCCTCCTCTCCTCTCTCCTCCTCCTCCTCTCCTCTCTCCTCCTCTCCTCTCTCCTCCTCTCCTCCTCTCCTCTCTCCTCCTCTCCTCCTCTCCTCCTCCTCCTCCTCTCCTCCTCCTCTCCTCTCCTCTCTCCTCCTCCTCTCCTCTCTCCTCCTCTCCTCCTCCTCCTCTCCTCCTCCTCCTCTCCTCTTCCTCTCCTCTCCTCTCTCCTCCTCCTCTCCTCTCTCCTCCTCTCCTCCTCCTCTCCTCCTCCTCTCCTCCTCCTCCTCTCCTCCTCCTCTCCTCTCTCCTCCTCTCCTCCTCCTCTCCTCCTCCTCTCCTCTCTCCTCCTCTCCTCCTCCTCTCCTCCTCCTCTCCTCTCTCCTCCTCTCCTCCTCCTCTCCTCCTCCTCTCCTCCTCCTCCTCTCCTCCTCCTCTCCTCTCTCCTCCTCTCCTCCTCCTCTCCTCTCTCCTCCTCTCCTCTCTCCTCCTCTCCTCCTCCTCTCCTCCTCCTCCTCTCCTCTCTCCTCTCTCCTCCTCTCCTCTCTCCTCCTCCTCCTCCTCCTCTCCTCTCCTCTCTCCTCCTCCTCTCCTCTCTCCTCCTCCTCTCCTCTCCTCTCTCCTCCTCCTCTCCTCCTCCTCCTCTCCTCCTCCTCTCCTCTCCTCTCTCCTCCTCCTCTCCTCTCTCCTCTCTCCTCCTCCTCCTCTCCTCTTCCTCTCCTCTTCAGGGTTCGTTGAGTTCGTTGCTTTGAGGAAAACTCGATAATCCAGGTGTGTTGTTTGTGTTTCACAGCCAGAGGGCGCTGTACACCAGAGTGTGGACTTCAGAGATTTGATACTAGAACTAAACCAGGACTAAACCAGGACTGAACCAGGACTGAACCAGGACTGAACCAGGACTGAACCAGGACAAAAATCCAGGACTAAAGCAGGACTAAACCAGGACTAAACCAGGCCTCTCTGTTCTGTTCCTGTTGGTCTAAGCGTTGGATCTCCTGCTCTGAGGATTAAGAGCCACTTCCTGTCTGACAGCAGGGGTCAGGGGTCAGAGGGCAGCGCCTGACCCCAAACAAACACTTAGCATTAGCGTTAGCACAGAAAGACAGAGAGAGAGAGAAAGAGAGAGGGAGGAGGAGAGGAAGACGGAGGGAGAAACGCCACACACTGAACCACAAACCTGTTTAGTGCAGATTGTGTGTTTTGTGTTGCAATTTTTGAATTTCCGTCGTTTCCTCCAAAACAAAATCTCATATTCTGCGTAAAAACTGCTCATCTCGTCGTTTATATCCAACAAACTGCTCTGAAATGTCATTTTTGTTTTATTTTTAGTTCAGAGTTCAGTCTTTTTGTCATTTCTTCTGGACGAGTTTAAAATGTGAATTTTGAACAGATTTTTTTTTAATTAAAACAGAAATCACAAATGTAATCACAATAATAATAAATTTGTCAGAAAAATTGCAATTTCCCAAATAAGCAGTCAAAGGATTTCTGAAATATTAGTTTTACTTTTTTTTTTTTTTTTTTTCATATTTTAAGTACAAAAAGTTCCAGTGTCGTCCGTGTGCCGTTTGTTCTTTTGAATTTCAATTAAGAACGAAAAACAATAAAAGGGGAAAACAGTTTATTTCATTTTTCCGTTTTAGTGTCAAACAAAAAACGAAGATTTCGACCTCGATTTCCAATATTTAAAGTGTATTTTAAGTAACACCAGTCTAAAAACCGTCATCGTGCCTGTTTTAATTCTGATGTTTGATTCTTGATATTGTTATCCCTCTTTCTCTCTCTGTCTCGTATCCCGGTGTTCCGCTGCTTAACGTTAACGCGCCGTCGGGGAATTCAGCGTCACCTGAATAAAGTTTATCTCCGAGCTGCTCCGGTTTCTCGTCACGGAGTTCAACAGTTTGTTTCTAAGACGTGAAAGAAAAAGTGTCGCTATAAAAGAAGACGACGTGTTTGTCCACAAAATGAGCCCATTCCGGTTCTTTCCAGCTCTGCTTCCGTATCCGTTCCTTTGTGTCTTGGGTTGTGTTTTTCACAAAATCTTGGAATTCTCATTTCCGAGCGCATCTTAATTCCATTTTACTTCAGTGCGGCGGAAATTTCCACATGTGTCTTTCCTGCTCGATCCCGATGGCCTTTAACGTCCACTAATACAAACTCACCCGTATGTAACAGATAATACTCCCTACAACTGTACAACTCACCCGTATGTAACAGATAATACTCCCTACAACTGTACAACAGCTCACCCTTATGTAACAGATAATACTCCCTACAACTGTACAACAACTCACCCTTATGTAACAGATAATACTCCCTACAACTGTACAACAGCTCACTCGTATGTAACAGATAATACTCCCTACAACTGTACAACAACTCACCCTTATGTAACAGATAATACTCCCTACAACTGTACAACAGCTCACCCGTATGTAACAGATAATACTCCCTACAACTGTACAACAGCTCACCCTTATGTAACAGATAATACTCCCTACAACTGTACAACAGCTCACCCGTATGTAACAGATAATACTCCCTACAACTGTACAACAGCTCACCCTTATGTAACAGATAATACTCCCTACAACTGTACAACTCACCCGTATGTAACAGATAATACTCCCTACAACTGTACAACAGCTCACCCTTATGTAACAGATAATACTCCCTACAACTGTACAACAACTCACCCTTATGTAACAGATAATACTCCCTACAACTGTACAACAACTCACCCTTATGTCACAGATAATACTCCCTACAACTCACCCTTATGTCACAGATAATACTCCCTACAACTGTACTGAACCAGGACTAAACCAGGACTAAACCATTTAGAGAATCGTCAGGAACAAAAACACCAAATTAGAAAATAAAAAACGACATCACGTCCAGTGTTTTTGGGATTAAAAATAAATCCGTTCTCAGTAAAAGTTTGATTTGATTTGAACGTTTTTTTCCTGATCTTATTTTATTTCTTCTCCACGTGTCTCTTTCTTCACGATCTGTTTCTTTTATTAGAAAAACAAAAATGTCCGCTGTTGTCATGTGAACCGTTGCCATGGTGCAGCAGCAGGGAACTCTGGGAAAGTGTGATTTTGGAAACAGATGGAGCGAGAGAATTCAACCCACAACCTCCAGCAGAGAGAGGGCTAACCACTCTGCCACTGCCTCACTCCGCTCCCAGAGACCAGGAGTCGAACCCACAACCTCCCGCCTGAGAGGAGACGGATACAGATTCCAGTGTAGAGCTTTAAAATGTGTGTGACAGGTTCATATGAGTCTCTTGGCTTTTTTTAGCGGAATAATACAGGTTTTTACGTCTAAATTATAGTTTTAAACAAATCAAGATTCAATTTGTGAAGAAAAGCTGAAAAATGTTGAAAATGACAGGAAGTTTAGAGTTTGGAATCCCACCTGATGACGTCACACCGGGGGAAAAGTTCGTCAAAATTTACAAAAGAAACACATTTTTCTCACACTTTAAACATGATTTCAGCAAAATAAAAGTGTTTTCTCATAGTTTTATTTGTCAAATAATAATTTAATCCTCCCCTCTGTCCCCGCTCTGGTGGACACTCCAGGTACTGCAGCTCCGGGGAGTTTGGGCCCAGACAGAATTCTCCCATAGAGCGCAATGCATTATGGGAATTCAAACTGCCCGAGTTTGGCACAAAGGACGGATAAGTTTTCTTTGTCAGACTGAGCCTAGCCTCGCTCTAGCATCTCTCGCTCTGATTGGTCAGAACCAAAATGAGTGAGGATCTGAGGGGTTTTCTGTATTTTGGCTAAACAAATGAAAATTTACGCTCCTCTTTACTGTTCGGGCATCAGATTATTCAAAAATTGTGATAGTCCTGGTTTAGTCCTGGTTTAGACCTGATGTAGTCCTAGTTTAGTCCTGGTTTATACCTGATGTAGTCCTAGTTCAGACCTGGTTTAGTCCTGGTTTAAACCTAATGTAGTCCTGGTTCAGTCTTAGTTTAAACCTGATGTAGTCCTGGTTCAGTCTTAGTTTAAACCTGATGTAGTCCTGGTTCAGTCTTAGTTTAGACCTGATGTAGTCCTGGTTCAGTCTTAGTTTAGACCTGATGTAGTCCTGGTTCAGTCTTAGTTTAGACCTGATGTAGTCCTGGTTTAGACATTTCTTGTATAAAACTGGGACAAATCACTGGTTTTGTGTAAATCTGCTGGGACAGGGGACACAGGGCTCAAACCTGGGACTGTCCCGGGGAAATAGGAATGTCCAAACGCTCCACGCCGCGCTCTGACTGGTCCAAACGCTCCACGCCGCGCTCTGACTGGTCCAAACGCTCCACGCCGCGCTCTGACTGGTCCAAACGCTCCACGCCGCGCTCTGACTGGTCCAAACGCTCCACGCCGCGCTCTGACTGGTCCAAACGCTCCACGCCGCGCTCTGATCGGTCCAAACGCTCCACGCCGCGCTCTCACTGGTCCAAACGCTCCACGCCGCGCTCTGACTGGTCCAAACGCTCCACGCCGCGCTCTGACTGGTCCAAACGCTCCACGCCGCGCTCTGACTGGTCCAAACGCTCCACGCCGCGCTCTGACTGGTCCAAACGCTCCACGCCGCGCTCTGACTGGTCCAAACGCTCCACGCCGCGCTCTGACTGGTCCAAACGCTCCACGCCGCGCTCTGACTGGTCCAAACGCTCCACGCCGCGCTCTGATTGGTCCAAACGCTCCACGCCGCGCTCTGACTGGTCCAAACGCTCCACGCCGCGCTCTGACTGGTCCAAATGCTCCACGCCGCGCTCTGACTGGTCCAAACGCTCCACGCCGCGCTCTGATCGGTCCAAACGCTCCACGCCGCGCTCTGATCGGTCCAAACGCTCCACGCCGCGCTCTGACTGGTCCAAACGCCCCACGCCGCGCTCTGATTGGTCCAAACGCTCCACACCGCGCTCTGATTGGTCCATGGGTCTTGGGTTCAGCTTCAGGTCTGGTCAGAGTTCAGTGGAACATTAGAGGAGTTTAGATGCAGTGTGTTACATGGTTGCTAGGTAACAATGGTGTGATGTCATTTCCAACCAGGAAGTAAAATTTTAAATAAAAAAAAAAAATAATAAAAAAAAAAAAAGGCCAAACTGGGAAATTTTTTTTTACAAATCTTTAAGTATCTGTCGAGACCAACGCAGAGACTGAAAACAGCTTGTACGTCCTTAAAGCTGCACTCTGTAACTTTTCGGTTGAGGGTCCGTCACCTGCTTGTTTCCATGGAGACGTCACTGTTCTGCCTGGAATGTTCCACAGTGTGACATTAAACAGCTCTACTTTACATTTATTCAATCACAGGTGGTTTTAGAGCTCAAAAATACCTAGAAAAACAGACATTCTGACTGTGAGCGGGGTCGCCTCTCCACAGATCTGACCTGGAACTTAGTCTGGTTTGGTCTCTGTGAAAAGTTACACAATGGGCTTTAAGTGATTTATCTCTGAGGCGACCACAGAGCAGCTTTGTGTAAATAAAAGTTCAAACATTCTGAGTCTTATTACATCGATTCTCTGTAATCAGGATATCGACTGAACCGATATTTGGAAGCCGATATGCGATCCAGCTAATGTTTCAGTATCGGTGCCGATATCCGATCTATCCCCGAGGCTAACCACTCTGCCGCTGTAACCCACTTTTCCCTGTGACCTGCTTCAACTTCTGTGTCCAGAGGCGAATATTGACCAGATCCACTGATCTGCTACACACACTGACCCAGGACCAAACCAGGACCAAACCAGGACCAAACCAGGACTGAACCAGGACTGAACCAGGACTAAACCAGGACTAAACCAGGACTGAACCAGGACTAAACCAGGACCAAACCAGGGCTAAACCAGGACTGAACCAGGACTAAACCAGGACTGAACCAGGACTGAACCAGGACTGAACCAGGACCAAACCAGGACTGACCCAGGACTAAACCAGGACTGAACCAGGACTGAACCAGGACTAAACCAGGACTAAACCAGGACTGACCCAGGACTGACCCAGGACTGAACCAGGACTAAACCAGGACTAAACCAGGACCAAACCAGGACCAAACCAGGACCAAACCAGAACTGACCCAGGACTAAACCAGGACTGAACCAGGACTGAACCAGGACTAAACCAGGACTAAACCAGGACTAAACCAGGACTGAACCAGGACTAAACCAGGACTGAACCAGGACTAAACCAGGACTGAACCAGGACTAAACCAGGACTGAACCAGGACTAAACCAGGACTAAACCAGGACTGAACCTTTATTTTCTTTCTCCAGACAGAAGAGGCTGAACTTTGTGTCAGTTTTTGTTTCGTGTGGAGAGCTCCAGAATCACAGATCTGATCCATAAACCAGGTCAAATCTGAACCGGACAGTTTCAGGCGATTTTACCTCAGACGCCTGTGGGGGGATTAAAACTTTAATCTGAACTTTATTTTGACACAATCTGCCCAGAAAGAAGTGACTGATCTGAACGACAACAGTTGAGCTGATCTGTGCTGTCAGACACAGCAGTGCCTCCAGTTAGCGTCACACCCGCAGGGAACTGGACTGACCCACAAACTACTGTACTGCAGATTTGTACACAGTATTTTTCTAATAATATCCCGACTGCAGCTGTTTATAGAGCGGCTGTACTGCACTTACACCATTCTTAAAAACACTACTGCCTTCCAGCTCATCCTATTTGTGTCAGATGCCCTCCCATCCTCCTGTATCCCTGTGTCAGATGCCCTCCCATCCTCCTGTCTCCCTGTGTCAGATGCCCTCCCGTCCTCCTGTATCCCTGTGTCAGATGCCCTCCCGTCCTCCTGTATCCCTGTGTCAGATGCCCTCCCGTCCTCCCGTATCCCTGTGTCAGATGCCCTCCCATCCTCCTGTCTCCCTGTGTCAGATGCCCTCCCGTCCTCCAGTATCCCTGTGTCAGATGCCCTCCCATCCTCCTGTCTCCCTGTGTCAGATGCCCTCCCGTCCTCCTGTATCCCTGTGTCAGATGCCCTCCCGTCCTCCTGTGTCCACTGCTGCTCGCCCTTTTTAAAAATCAAACACTCATTTTCAGAATTCTCACTCCTCTATTTATTTTTATCTCTTCTCTTCCTTCTCCCTCCCCTCCCTCTCCTCTGTCTCTATGCACCCATCCCTCTATCTCTCTGTCTCTCTTTTTCTTCTCTCCCCTTTCTGTCCCTCTCTACCCCATCTCTTTCTCTCTCCTTTTCTCCCTTTCTCCTTTTCTCTCCCCAGCTCTCCCTCCCTCTACTCACTTCTCTCACCTCCCTTGTTTCCCCCTCACTCTCTCCCTCCTTCCCCTCTTCTATCTCCCTCCTCTCTCTCTCTCCCTCTCTTCTTTATCTCCCTCTCTCCTCACTTGTTCCCTTCCCCTCTCTCTCCCTTTCTCTTTCTCTCCCTCTCTCTCTCTTTTTTCCTCTCTCTCCCTTTATCGCCCTCTCTCTTCTCACTCGTTCCCTTCCTCTTTATCTCTCTCTCCCTCGCTCTCTTTTCTCTCTCTCTCCCTCTCTCTCCCCATCTCTTCTCTGTCTTGTCACTTGTTCCCTTCTTCTCTCCCTCTTTTCTCTCCGTCTCTTTAGCCTCTTGACCGCGCAGAGCTCAAAACAGATGTACAAGTGAAAACTGTGTCAGCACCACCCGCTGCGGCTCATCTCTCCCTCTCTCTTCCCTCTTTCTCTCTCTCCTCCCTCTCCTCTCTCCCTCTCCTCTAGCCTCCCTCTCCACCCCTCCATCTCTCTCTCTCTCTTTCACATAATCATTTCATATTTTCTGCTTTGTGCACGTCCCGTTTTCTCTCTTTTGTATTTATCCTGAGTTAATCCTTTAAGAAGGTGTGGCTCAGTGCTCTCTCTCTCTCTCTCTCTCTCTCTCTCTCTCTCTCTCTCTCTCTCCTCTCCTCCCTCTCCGCTCCCTCGCTCCTCTCTTCTGTCTCGTATGTCGGACCTTCCCCTCGTTTAGCCTCTGTTTTTGGGTCACTTTGCTCCGTTCTTCAGCAGAGATGGAGGGAGTCACAGACGTGTGGTGAGTCGCGGCGTCTTTAACCTTGAAAATCTGTTTGGAATCGGCTTCGCTCTGTCCTACTTTTGGAAAAACAGTTTTATAACAGATTCAGTTAAAGATTCACTGTGTAACATTTCTGCTAAAGGGTCCACCACCTGCTTGTTTCCATGGAGATGTTATTGCGTACGGAATTAAATGTTTTGTCAGTGTTTATGCTGCTAAAATACCTCGAAAAACATCAGTTCTTTTATACTGTGAGTGGGGTCGCCTCTCCACGGATGTGACCTGTAACTTGCCCTGGTGTTTGCTTGTTTCCATGGAGATGTTATTGCTTTACTTTGAATGTTCCACTATATGGCATTAAACGCATTGTGTGGGTTTATGTTGCTAAAATACCTTGAAAAACATCAGTTCTTTTATACTGTGAGCGGGGTCGCCTCTCCACAGATCCGACCTGTAACTTGGCCTGATGGCGTCACCTGCTTGTTTCCATGGAGACGTTTCTGTGACATAAACAGACTTTTATTATTTTATGAGTTCTTACATAATTCTGTTACCGGGGGCGACAGTAGCTCAGACAGTTTGTCCACTGATCTGAAGGTCTCTGGTTCAAATCCCACTCTCCACTGACAGAGCCGTCACGGTCCTGGTTTGGTCCTGGTTTAGTCCTGGTTTAGTCCTGGTTTAGTCCTGGTTTAGTGTTGGTTTGGTCCTGGTTTAGTCCTGGTTTAGTCCTGGTTTAGTCCTGGTTTAGTGTTGGTTTGGTCCTGTTTGGTCCTATTTTGGTCCTGGTTTGGTCCTATTTTGGTCCTAGTTTGGTCCTGGTTTGGTCCTGGTTTGGTCCTGGTTTGGTCCTGGTTTGGTCCTGGTTTAGTCCTGGTTTAGTCCTATTTTGGTCCTGGTTTGATCCTGGTTTGGTTCTGGTCTTGTTCTGGTTTAGTCCTGGTTTAGTCTTGGTTTTGGCTCAGTTTAGTCCTGATGTAGACTTGGTTATGTTCTGTTCTAGTCCTGGTTTAGTTCCAGGTTCGGTCTTAGTTTAGACCCACTGTTGAACCCGTGTGTCAGACAAGAGCCTCTGTCATGAATCACACTCCAGAGACACTGAGGGACGGGTCAAATGCAGGTTTAACCCAGAGACACTGAGGGACGGGTCAAATGCAGGTTTAACCCAGAGACGCTCGGGGACGGGTCAAATGCAGGTTTAACCCAGAGACACTGAGGGACGGGTCAAATGCAGGTTTAACCCAGAGACGCTCGGGGACGGGTCAAATGCAGGTTTAACACAAGTTCTTCTCTCAAACTGAAAACACTCTGTTCCACCTTGTGATGTCATCATGTGGTGATACAGGAAGTGCTCCACTGTGTTTTTAAACTCCACACACCTTCACTAGAATCATTTGGATCATTTCAGTCCTGGAATTGCCGATCTCGACTGAACTAAAGGTAAAAGGAGCTGTTCACTTGAAAACTACCACTTGATGACATCACAAGGTGGAACAGAGCGTTTGGAGCTTTGGAGATGTAGACAGACTAATAATAAAGAGTTCCTCAAACATGTGAATGAAACAAACACAACTCCAGGTATTTTTGAGGAGGAACATCAGAACATGACTTAAAGCTCCAAAGAGTCAGTTTTGTGGCACAGTTCTTCAGGAGCTGTGGTTCTTCTGTGGTTCTGTGTGGTTCTGTGTGGTTCTCTGTGGTTCTGTCTGGTTCTGTGTAGTTCTGTGTGGTTCTCTGTGGTTCTGTCTGGTTCTGTGTGGTTCTCTGTGGTTCTGTGTGGTTCTCTGTGGTTCTGTCTGGTTCTCTGTGGTTCTCTGTGGTTCTGTGTGGCTCTTCTGTGATTCTGTGTGGTTCTCCGTGGTTCTGTGTGGTTCTGTCTGGTTCTCTGTGGTTCTGTGTGGTTCTGTATGGCTCTTCTGTGGTTCTGTGTGGTTCTGTGTGGCTCTTCTGTGGTTCTGTGTGGTTCTCTGTGGTTCTGTGTGGTTCTTCAGTGGTTCTCTGTGGTTCTGTCTGGTTCTGTGTGGTTGTCTGTGGTTCTGTCTGGTTCTCTGTGGTTCTCTGTGGTTCTTCTGTGGTTCTGTGTGGTTCTCTGTGGTTCTGTGTGGCTCTTCTGTGGTTCTGTGTGGTTCTCTGTGGTTCTTCTGTGGTTCTCTGTGATTTTGTGTGGTTCTTCTGTGGTTCTGTGTGGTTCTCTGTGGTTCTGTGTGGTTCTTCTGTGGTTCTTCTGTGGTTCTGTGTGGTTCTCTGTGGTTCTTCTGTGGTTCTCTGTGGTTTTGTTTGGTTCTTCTGTGGTTCTGTGTGGTTGTCTGTGGTTTTGTGTGGTTCTTCTGTGATTCTGTGTGGTTCTGTGTGGTTCTCTGTGGTTCTCTGTGGTTCTTCTGTGGTTCTCTGTGGTTTTGTGTGGTTCTTCTGTGGTTCTGTGTGGTTGTCTGTGGTTGTCTGTGGTTCTTCTGTGGTTCTCTGTGGTTCTCTGTGGTTCTTCTGTGGTTCTTCTGTGGTTCTGTGGTCGAGTTCAGTCAGATTTGATGTTTTGATGTGAAAGTGAAACTGGGTCAGTATTTATTCAAGATTTCAAAAAGTTCATTCAGTGACACAGATTCAAAAGTCTGAGTCCCGACGAAACTAAAGAGAAACTGAACCAGGACTAAACCAGGACTAAACCAGGACTGAACCAGGACTGAACCAGGACTAAACCAGGACTAAACCAGGACTAAACCAGGACTGAACCAGGACTAAACCAGGACTTATTACATAAGTGATTCTTATTAAAGCTGAACTGAAGCAGGTTTTTTTAAATGTTCCTTTGTGAGAAGAATGTGTGAAAGAGAGAGAAAGAGAGAGAAAGAGAGAGAGAGAGAGAGAGAGAGAGAAAGGAGGGAGGGGAGGGAAGAGAAGGAGGGCGTGAAGGGAGGAGAGAAACAAAAAGAAAAAGATGAGGGACGATGGAGAAGGAAGAGAAAGGAAAGGAGGGAGGCGTGTGATATCAGGGAGAGACAGAAGAGGAGTGTGAAAGGAGGAGAGAGAAGAAAGGATGAAAGGGGTGTGAAAAGACGAGAGAAGGTAAGAGGAAAGAGGGAGAAAAGAAGTGAAGTGTGAGGGGAGGATAGACAAGGGATGTGAGAGGAAGGGAGAGGGAGAGACGGAGAAAAAGAGAAGAAAGAGAAGACAAAAGAGGAGAGACAGCGACAGAGAGAGAGGGAAGCGATAGAAAAGTAAAAGGAGAGAAAGAGGGAAATGATAGAAAAGAAAAAGAGAAAAAGTGTCAGTGCTGTGGACGTTTTGTTTCTTCTGATTTTTATGTCTTGAGGACCTCAGATTTCTCCAGAGGAAAGTGCGTTCTGTCTCTGAGAATCACACTGGGGGGCTCCACGTGTATCTCTATGGTGGAATGTTCAGCAGTTACCATGGAAACAGAAAGCGCCTTAGACACGTTCACAAACACAGACAGAAAAGTTTTAAGAAAGTCTGAAAAAAATGGATTTAAAGAGCGTTCATGGTCCGGTTTAGTCCTGGTTCAGACCTGGCTCAGTCCTGGTTTAGTCCTGGTTTAGTCCTGGTTCAGTCCTGGTTCAGTCCTGGTTCAGTCCTGGTTCAGTCCTGGTTTAGTCCTGGTTCAGTCCTGGTTCAGTCCTGGTTTAGTCCTGGTTTATTACAATGAACCATATTACCACAGATTGATCGAGTTTATAAATGAGTCTCTCTCTCCATCTCTCTTTCTTTCTCTCCCTCCTTCTCTCCTTCTCTCTCTCATGGACAGGTGGACAATTTCACTTCATCATAAACATTTAGAGACAAACAACACAAACACACACAAACACACACAGACACACACACACACACACACACACACACACACACGACTGGCTCTTTGGTTGTTTTGAAGCTCCAGATTCGGTCCTGAACCTGCTGGCCTCGCTGAGCCTCGTTTGCCTGGTCGCCATGGAGACGTTGGACTCAGGACACTTGAGGACACTTGAGGACAGTGTGTCTGTGGGTCGGACGTTCCACAGATCATCTTCATAATCTGTGTTTGAGTCTGTGAGGTTCATTCGAGGTGACGTGTTTCAGGGACTCCAGATGTTCATTACTCAGACTCTGGACCCACCCAGGACCAGATCCGGGTCTGGTCCTGGCTCAGATCCTGGTCTAGACCTGGATTAGACCTGGTTCTGTTTGTTTGGAGACACTTTTTCATTCACGTTTCCTCTTTATTTCCGTGGTTATTTACATTTTCACTGAAGCATCAAAACTCCAAGTGACAAATGTGGAATGTGGTGAAAAAAATAAACTCAGAATAAATCCAGACGTGTTTTGATTTTAGACGGTTAAAAACGGCATTTACCCTTTACTTTGATCACGGTTTGGGCTTTTCTTGACCCTGAGGCACAGCTGTGAAGTGAAAACCAGTTCAGGGACGTCATCAAGAACATCAGTGAGAGAAGGACAAGGGTTTGAGCTCCACAAAGTAAAGGGCGAGACTCTGAGGATCTGAATGTGAAAATAAAAAAACTAAATATTGAGTTATTTAAAGTTCTTTTTTTAATTTCATATTTAATTCCACACACTTTGTTTCACATATTTGATGTTTTCTGGTTTAAATCCTGGTTCAGTCCTGGTTTAGTCCTGGTTCAGACCCTAGTTTAGTCCTTGTTTAGACCCTGTTTTGGTCCCGGTTCAGACCCTGTTTTGGTCCCGGTTCAGACCCTGTTTTGGTCCCGGTTTAGACCCTGTTTTGGTCCCGGTTCAGACCCTGTTTTGGTCTCGGTTCAGACGTTGTTTTGGTCCTGGTTCAGACCCTGTTTTGGTCCTTGTTCAGACCCTGTTTTAGTCCTTGTTCAGACCCTATTTTAGTCCCGGTTTCGACCCTGTTTTGGTCCCGGTTCAGACCCTGGTTTGGTCCCGGTTTAGACCCTGTTTTGGTCCCGGTTCAGACCCTGTTTTGGTCCCGGTTTAGACCCTGTTTTGGTCCTGGTTCAGACCCTGGTTTGGTCCCGGTTTAGACCCCGTTTTAGTCCTTGTTCAGACCCTGTTTTGGTCCCGGTTCAGACCCTGTTTTGGTCCCGGTTTAGACCCTGTTTTGGTCCTGGTTCAGACCCTGGTTTGGTCCCGGTTTAGACCCTGTTTTAGTCCTTGTTCAGATCCTGTTTTGGTCCCGGTTCAGACCCTGTTTTGGTCCCGGTTTAGACCCTGTTTTGGTCCCGGTTCAGACCCTGGTTTGGTCCCGGTTTAGACCCTGTTTTAGTCCTTGTTCAGATCCTGTTTTGGTCCCGGTTCAGACCCTGTTTTGGTCCCGGTTCAGACCCTGTTTTAGTCCTTGTTCAGACCCTGTTTTGGTCCCGGTTCAGACCCTGTTTTGGTCCCGGTTTAGACCCTGTTTTGGTCCTTGTTCAGACCCTGGTTTGGTCCCGGTTCAGACCCTGTTTTAGTCCTTGTTCAGACCCTGTTTTGGTCCCGGTTCAGACCCTGTTTTGGTCCCGGTTTAGACCCTGTTTTGGTCCTTGTTCAGACCCTGGTTTGGTCCCGGTTCAGACCCTGTTTTAGTCCTTGTTCAGATCCTGTTTTGGTCCTCTCGTGGTGGAATGCGTGTGGGTGATTTGTGGACGTATTGTGCGCGTCGGCCTCGCCCGTCTCTGCTCCGGTCTCTGGTCTGGTTCGCGTTAGCCGTGTGTTTCGTGTTAGCTTGAGTGCCAGATGTGTGTCACTGGGCGAGTGAGGTCACAGCTGCACTGCACTGATGCATGCTGGGTAAAAACAGCTGGAGTCCATCAGAGACACTTTTAAAGTCCTCATGTTCTGTTGGACCTGCCCGGATCCTGGTCTAGACCCGGGTTAGACCACAGATAGTCTTTTCTGGATTTTTTTCAGACGTTATATGTGACCTTAGACTGTATAAATGGACATTCTAACCCGCTGCTGCTTTTCAAACAGGAAGTGAGCACGGGCGCACTTCGGCTCCATTGTCTCTGGCTCCAATTCACTTTCTATTGAAAAACCGTTGCCCCTCTCTCTGTAACTGCCGCTGTCAGAATCCTCATTTGGGACTAAAAATGTTCGTATTAACCCGCTCAACATTTCATTTTGTTATTTGTCCATAAATAAATAAAGTGAGCTTCTTTTATTTCCGTTGTAACTCGGTCGTTCAGACGGGTCAGTGGTGTCTGTGCCGCCATGTTTGTTTTGGTTCACTTTGGGCGCTTCACCTTTGGCTCCGCCCCAAACCACAGTGCTGTTCTGTGATTGGTCAGTCTTGATGAGGTCACAGGAGCCCTGCCCTCCGTCTGACAGTGTGACATCATCCCCCTCTCCACTCCTCCTCTGTGTCTCTGTTCCCAGACATGACGCGTCTCTCTCTCTCTCTCCTCATACCCACATAACTTCAGCCTCTCTCACTCTCTTTCTTTCTCTCACTCTCTCTCCTCTGCCTCTCTCTCTCCCCCTCTCTCCTCACATACCTCACCCCTCTCTCTCTTCTCTCTTTCTCTTCTCTCTTTCTCTCTCTCTTTCCCTCTCTCCTCACATACCTCACCCCTCTCTCTCTTCTCTCTTTCTCTTCTCTTCTCTTCTCTTCTCTCTTTCTCTCTGTCTCTCTCTCTTTCCCTCTCTCCTCACATACCTCACCCCTCTCTCTCTTCTCTCTTTCTCTTCTCTCTTTCTCTCTCTCTTTCCCTCTCTCCTCACATACCTTCCGTCTCTCCCCCTCTCTCTTTCTCTCAGCTGTTCTCTCTCTCTTTCTCTCTCTCTCTCTCTTCTGTGTCTCTGTCCCGTAAACCCCCCCCCCCTCCTGACCGGAACAGGCTCAGAGCTTATATAGTCACAGTACTTGCAGTAGTAGTAGTAGTGGTCATAGTACTTGCAGTAGTAGTAGTAGTGGTCATAGTACTTGCAGTAGTAGTAGTAGTACATGGAGGGGTACTGTGCGTGCTGTCTGTTCAGGATGGGAGCTCCGAAGGGTCAAAAAGGGTAAGCAGCTCCGGCTGAACTTCAGCTTTGACTTTTACAAACTGTCTGTGTGTCTTTGGGCAAGACACTTCACTGACAGGCCTGGATGTTTGAACTACTGTGGGAAAAAGTACTTCACATTATTGTACATTACTACTACTACTACGACTACTACTGCTACTACTACTACTACTGCTACTACTACTACTACTACTACTGCTACTACTACTACTGCTACTACTACTACTACTGCTACTACTACTACTGCTACTACTACTACTACTACTACTACTACTACTACTACTGCTACTACTACTGCTACTACTACTGCTACTACCAGGACTGAACCAGGACTGAACCAGGACTAAACCAGGACTGAACCAGGACTAAACCAGAACTGAACCAGGACTGAACCAGGACTGAACCGGGACTAAACCAGGACTATACCAGGACTAAACCAGGACTAAACCAGGACTGAACCAGGACTAAACCAGAACTGAACCAGGACTGAACCAGGACTGAACCAGGACTAAACCAGAACTGAACCAGGACTGAACCAGGACTAAACCAAAACTGAACCAGGACTAAACCAGAACTGAACCAGGACTGAACCAGGACTGAACCAGGACTAAACCAGAACTGAACCAGGACTGAACCAGGACTAAACCAGAACTGAACCAGGACTAAACCAGAACTGAACCAGGACTGAACCAGGACTGAACCAGGACTAAACCAGGACTATACCAGGACTAAACCTTTAGTTTCTTTCTCTGAAGAGGCTGAACTTTGTGTCAGTTTTTGTTTCACGTGGAGAGCTCCAGAATCACAGATCTGATCCGTACATATTCCTGTGGTCTTTGTTGTAAACTCTGGACAGTTAAAAATGTTTTTTGGTCTAACATGAAGTTTAAAGATTGTATGGAGGATGATGACACTGTTTTTGTTGCTTCATCAGTTGTGGTTGTGTTTTGTGACGTGTCTGTTGTGTGTTTGTGTTGCAGTAGCAGCAGCAGCAGTGTGGGGGCGCAGGCGAGTCCGGAGATGAACAAACTGCGCCAGAGTCTGAGGAGGAAGAAGCCCACGTACGTCCCCGAAGCGAGTCGCCCGCACCAATGGCACGCCGACGAGGACGCTGTGAGACGGGGCAAATGCAGCTTCAGCGTGAGGGTAAGAGGAGGAGCGGGGCAAATGCAACTTCAGCGTGAGGGTAAGAGGAGGAGCGGGGCAAATGCAGCTTCAGTGTGAGGGTAAGAGGAGGAGCGGGGCAAATGCAGCTTCAGTGTGAGGGTAAGAGGAGGAGCGGGGCAAATGCAGCTTCAGTGTGAGGGTAAGAGGGCGGGGCAAATGCAGCTTCAGTGTGAGGGTAAGAGGAGGAGCGGGGCAAATGCTGCTTCAGTGTGAGGGTAAGAGGAGGAGCGGGGCAAATGCAGCTTCAGTGTGAGGGTAAGAGGAGGAGCGGGGCAAATGCAGCTTCAGTGTGAGGTGTGAGGGTAAGAGGAGGAGCGGGGCAAATGCTGCTTCAGTGTGAGGGTAAGAGGAGGAGCGGGGCAAATGCAGCTTCAGTGTGAGGGTAAGAGGGTGGGGCAAATGCAGCTTCAGTGTGAGGGTAAGAGGGCGGGGCAAATGCAGCTTCAGTGTGAGGGTAAGAGGAGGAGTGGGGCAAATGCTGCTTCAGTGTGAGGGTAAGACGGCGGGGCAAATGCAGCTTCAGTGTGAGGGTAAGAGGAGGAGCGGGGCAAATGCAGCTTCAGTGTGAGGGTAAGATGGCGGGGCAAATGCAGCTTCAGTGTGAGGGTAAGACGGCGGGGCAAATGCAGCTTCAGTGTGAGGGTAAGAGGGCGGGGCAAATGCAGCTTCAGTGTGAGGGTAAGAGGGCGGGGCAAATGCAGCTTCAGTGTGAGGGTAAGAGGGCGGGGCAAATGCAGCTTCAGTGTGAGGGTAAGAGGGCGGGGCAAATGCAGCTTCAGTGTGAGGGTAAGAGGAGGAGCGGGGCAAATGCAGCTTCAGTGTGAGGGTAAGAGGGCGGGGCAAATGCAGCTTCAGTGTGAGGGTAAGAGGGCGGGGCAAATGCAGCTTCAGTGTGAGGGTAAGAGGAGGAGCGGGGCAAATGCTGCTTCAGTGTGAGGGTAAGAGGAGGAGCGGGGCAAATGCAGCTTCAGTGTGAGGGTAAGACGGCGGGGCAAATGCAGCTTCAGTGTGAGGGTAAGAGGAGGAGCGGGGCAAATGCTGCTTCAGTGTGAGGGTAAGAGGAGGAGTGGGGCAAATGCAGCTTCAGTGTGAGGGTAAGAGGGCGGGGCAAATGCAGCTTCAGTGTGAAGGTAAGAGGAGGAGCGGGGCAAATGCAGCTTCAGTGTGAGGGTAAGAGGGCGGGGCAAATGCAGCTTCAGTGTGAGGGTAAGAGGGCGGGGCAAATGCAGCTTCAGTGTGAGGGTAAGAGGAGGAGCGGGGCAAATGCTGCTTCAGTGTGAGGGTAAGAGGAGGAGCGGGGCAAATGCAGCTTCAGTGTGAGGGTAAGAGGGTGGGGCAAATGCAGCTTCAGTGTGAGGGTAAGAGGGCGGGGCAAATGCAGCTTCAGTGTGAGGGTAAGAGGAGGAGTGGGGCAAATGCTGCTTCAGTGTGAGGGTAAGACGGCGGGGCAAATGCAGCTTCAGTGTGAGGGTAAGAGGAGGAGCGGGGCAAATGCAGCTTCAGTGAGAGGGTAAGAGGGCGGGGCAAATGCAGCTTCAGTGTGAGGGTAAGAGGGCGGGGCAAATGCAGCTTCAATGTGAGAGTAAGAGGGCGGGGCAAATGCAGCTTCAGTGTGAGGGTAAGAGGGCGGGGGCAAATGCAGCTTCAGTGTGAGGGTAAGAGGGCGGGGCAAATGCAGTTATAGTTGTCGTCCACAAACACTAAAGACCCAAACTTTTCACACCAAAGAACAGATTTGTCTTTCCAAAGTACCACCAGATCTAAACCAGGTCTATAACAGGACTATTCCAGGACTAGTTTAGTTCTAGATTAGACCTGGAATAGTTCTGTTATTCCAGGTCTAAAGGTGGACTAAACAAGGACTAAACCCGGACTAAACCAAGACTAAACCAGGACTAAACCAGGACTAAACCAGGACCAAACCAGGTCTAAACCAGGGTTAAACTAGGACTATACCAGGACTAAACCAAGACTAAGCCAGAATTAAATCAGGACTAAACCAAGACTAAACCAGGACTAAACCAGGACAAAACAAGGACTAAACCAGGACTAAACCAGGACTAAAGTACTGGACTAGTATTTAAAGTCGCTCTATCAGATTTTTTCAGTCTCAAAAACGTTTTCATTTTAAATCGTTTGCAGAGTTCCAAAGTTCTTCCTCTTTTACCTTCTGGATTCACCGTGAGGAGTTTTTCAGCACTTTTCACAATTTCCAACAACAACAACTAGCTTGCTTACCGCGCACTTCCTGATTCTCGGACAATAAAACAGATGCAGACGGACCCAGAGGACTGACTTGAAATAACCAAAATAATATTAATAATAATAGATCTAAACAAGTTTGCGTAGAAGTCGTCGTAGTATGTATTCGTAGTTTTGTAGTAGTAGTAGTAGTAGTAGTAGTAGTAGTACTAATACTTGCAGTTGTGCTCATACTTGTCCGTGTGCAGTACCTGGGCCTGGTGGAGGTGGAGGAGTCCAGGGGGATGCACGTGTGTGAGGAGGCCGTGAAGAAACTCAAAGCTGTGAGTGTTTCTCCACAAACACAAAACCGCAACACAAACGACCGCGCCGACACTGCCCGCCCGTCCAAACCCGTCCTCCTGTGTCAGATGCCCTCCCTCTGTATTCTAACCTCTCGTCTGTGTGCTCAGAGCGGGAAGAAGACGGTGAAGGCCGTGCTGTGGGTCTCCGCAGATGGACTCAGGGTGGTGGACGACAAAACCAAGGTAAGAACCGTTGGCCTGTCACCGTAATCGCCACCGTACCACCAGATCTAAACCAGGTCTATACCAGGACTATTCCAGGTCTGGTTTAGTTCTAGATTAGACCTGGAATAGTCCTGTTATTCCAGGTCTAAAAGTGGATTTGAGAAAGACCAAACTCCAGGACCAAACTCTAACTCCAGGACTAAACCAGGACTAAACCAGGACTGAACCAGGTCTAAACCAGGACTGAACCAGGTCTAAACCAGGTCTAAACCAAGACTAAACCAGGACTGAACCAGGTCTAAACCAGTAATCTGTCACCATAATCACTCTTTCGACTTTGCGTTCAGTATGAAAACTGGAACTATATATTTTGAGGCACAAATATTTACTTTATTTACATTTTCTTTGCAAAAGTCGAGTAATCTTTACCATTTTTATGTTTAACGTGAGATTTAAGCTGCAGATGGTTGAATAAATAACTTTTATGGCTCATTATTGGTTCATTCTGACATTTATTTTTTTAGATCAGACCTTTTAAAGATCCTGTCTCTTTAAAATCAGGTTTACTGGGATTATCTTTTATTATTGTTCTTGTATCTGAGGCTTAAAGTAGTTTGAATATTATAATTTATCGCAGTATTTCTCTGTAGCGACGTATTGTGGTTCCAAATGTGTTTCTGAGAAGGTCTGTCCAGAGCAGACCCACAGAAAACACAAACATTTCACTTTTGGGGGAATCGGACTTCAGGTGGTCTCTGCTTTGTTGGTAGGACCTGATCTTCACAGTATCTTCTTTTATCTCCTGCAGGACCTGATCTTCACAGTATCTTCTCTTATCTTCTGTAGGACCTGATCTTCACAGTATCTTCTCTGATCTTCTGTTGGATTTGATCTTCTCTTATCTCCTGCAGGACCTGATCTTTTTTTTGTCAATTTTTTTAGTATCTCATCTTATCTTCTGTAGGACCTGACCTTCACTGTATCTTCTTTTATCTTCTGCAGGACCTGATCTTCACTGTATCTTCTCTTATCTTCTGTAGGACCTGATCTTCACAGTATCTTCTCTTATCTCCTACAGGACCCGATCTTCACAGTGTGTTCTCTTATCTTCTGCAGGACCTGATCCTTTTGCATCTATCTTTTTAGTATCTTCTCTTATCTCCTGCAGAACCCAATCTCCACAGTGTGTTCTCCTATCTTCTGCAGGACCTGATCTTTATCTTCACAGTATCTTCTCTTACCTCCTACAGGATCTGATCTTTTTGTATCTGTCTTTTTTAGTATCTTCTCTTATGTCCTACAGGACCTGATCTTCACAGTATCTTCTCTTATCTTCTGTAGGACCTGATTTTTTTGTATCTATTTTAGTATTCTCTTGTTTCTTCTGCAGGACCTGATCTTTATCTTCATAGCATCTTCTCTTATCTTCTGCAGAAACCGATCTCCGCAGTGTGTTCTCTTATCTTCTGCAGGACCTGATCTTCACAGTATCTTCTCTTATCTTCTGTAGGACCTGATCTTCACAGTATCTCCTGCAGGACCTTATCTTTTGGTGTCTATGTTTTTAGTATCTTCTCTTATCTTCTGTTGGATTTGATCTTCTCTTATCTTCTGTAGGACCTGATCTTCACTGTATCTTCTCTTATCTTCTGTAGGACCTGACCTTCACTGTATCTTCTCTTATCTCTTGCAGGACCTGATCGTGGACCAGACCATTGAGAAGGTCTCTTTCTGTGCTCCTGACAGAAACTATGACAAAGCCTTCTCGTACATCTGCAGAGACGGAACCACCAGGAGATGGATGTGCCACTGCTTCATGGCCATCAAGGACTCGGTCAGAACCAAGAGCCTTTTGTGTTTCTGTTTATACAATATTAACAAAGGACTCAGAACTCCAGCATTAAAGCTCGTTTCTATGGATACGTCATTGCTCTGCCTGGAATGTTCCACAGTGTGACATTAAACAGCTCTACTTTACATTTATTCAATCACAGGTGGTTTTAGAGCTCAAAAATACCTAGAAAAACAGACATTCTGACTGTGAGCGGGGTCGCCTCTCCACAGATCTGACCCGTAACTTGGTCTGGTTTGGTCTCCATGGAGATAGAAAGGTTTAATGTCATACTGTGGAACATTCCAGACAAAGCAACGACATCTAAATTTGCTTTTTGGACTTTGAACTCTTAATATTAGAGTTTTTGAAAAAGTCTATGGGAAAAATGAATGGAAAAATTTCTTCCGGAACCAGTGCGGAAGTGGGCGGGACTTGAGCTCCGTCGGCTTCAGCCTCGTATCCACAGCCTGACATTAAACCCACTCACATGTTTTTCACGGCTGTTCTTTAGCAATAAAAACAGCTGTAACTGAAAGAAAAATGTCTGTGGAACATGGTGAAGCAATGACATCTCCATGGAAACGAGCAGGTTACACAGTGCTCCTTTAAAGAGCTGTATGAACGTCAGCATTGTTATCACCGCTGGAATTCTGAAGCCTTTAAAACAGCAGATGTGGAACGATCTTGTGGAGCTGCAGACAGAGCGCTGAGACCAGAGCAGGTCTGTGGGATTATAAAGGTCCAGATCAGGATTAGGACCGGATTAGACCAGGACTCGGATCATCTCCTCATCTCTGTCTCTAACGCCGAGCTCACACAGAACCGGCCTGTTCATGGGAGGAGAAGGATGGTTCTAATGAACACCTCAGATCACCTTCAGACAAATACTGTTTATAGTTTTATATCTACAAGGAATTAGAAAAAAGAAGAACAGAAGAAACAGGAGGAAGACCAAAGAGGAGATTTATGGATGTAGTGGAAGAGGAGCAGAGGAGAGGGCCAGAGGAGCAGAGGAGAGAGTCAGAGGAGCAGAGGAGAGAGTCAGAGGAGCAGAGGAGAGAGTCAGAGGAGCAGAGGAGAGAGTCAGAGGAGCAGAGGAGAGGGTCAGAGGAGCAGAGGGTCAGAGGAGCAGAGGAGAGGGTCAGAGGAGCAGAGGAGAGGGTCAGAGGAGCAGAGGGTCAGAGGAGCAGAGGAGAGGGTCAGAGGAGCAGAGGAGAGGGTCAGAGGAGCAGAGGGTCAGAGGAGCAGAGGAGAGAGTCAGAGGAGCAGAGGAGAGGGTCAGAGGAGCAGAGGGTCAGAGGAGCAGAGGAGAGGGTCAGAGGAGCAGAGGAGAGGGTCAGAGGAGCAGAGAAGAGCAGAGGAGAGGAGCAGAGGATGTCAGATGGAGCAGAGGATTGACGGTTGTTCTCTCGTTAGGGCGAGAGGCTGAGTCACGCGGTGGGTTGTGCGTTCGCGGCGTGTCTGGAGCGTAAACAGCGCAGAGAGAAGGAGTGTGGAGTCACAGCCTCGTTCGACGCCTCCAGGACCTCCTTCGTCAGAGAAGGCTCCTTCAGAGGCACCTCCTCCTCCAGCCAGCAGGGCGGCAGCAGCAGCGAGAGGGACGACAAGGCACAGGACAAGAAGAAAGGTGACGAGGGCTTTTTGCTTTTCCATAATTTAAGTCACACAAACGGTGGTCACTATGGCGACACACAAACAAACGACATGTAATCTGCATCATCTCATTTTATGTTAAATATGAGCGTTCAGAAAAAACACTTTTAAACTTCTTTGTGAACTGTATTTAACTGAAATGACTGAAGATCTGAGGCTGAGGAGAAGCACAAACTGTCAGAAGCTCAGGTCTGTCGGTCTGACCTCAGTCTCTCTCCTCAGAGCCTCCAGCTGCAGTCCCCGCTCTCCCCTCTGGCTCCTCCTCTCCTCCAGAGGGCGCCGCGTCCCCGATGGAGCGGCCCGAGCCCGGGGGACCTCACGCCATCCCGCGGCGCCACGCCCCCCTGGAGCAGCTGGTCCGACAGGGCTCCTTCAGGGGGTTCCCCGCCCTCAGCCAGAAGAACTCCCCCTTCAAACGACAACTGTCCCTGAGGCTCAATGACCTGCCGTCCACACTGCAGCGCAAGACCGACTTCCAGAGCACAGAGCAGGGTGGGAACTGTACAACAATATGTACAACTATATGTACAACTATACACAACAATATACACAGCAATATACACAGCAATATACACAACAATATGTACAACAATATACACAACAATATACACAACAATATACACAACAATATGTACAACAATATACACAACAATATACACAACAACACCACAGACACGCGTATATACACACATATATACACGGAATATACACAAATATACAAAATAAATATACAAAATATACAAAATAAATATACACAAATATATCTGCAAAAAGATGGGCGTTCAGACTTCTGTAACATATTTATTCATATCCAGTTTATAGAATAAAATCTTCTTCTGCTGAATAAAGTGTGAAATGTGCTGAGGGCAAATCGCTGATTTGGAACGAATGAGAATTGAATTTAAAATGACAAAAATCGTACAATTTTAAATTTTAAATATGTTTTTTTGGACTGGAAGCCGCAGTGTTGAGCCTCATGTTTGTGTGAAGTCTCCGCCTGAACTCATGAATAAAACAGAGGAGCTCGCCCCCTGCAGACAGAACAAAGAAGTGCACTATACACCTCTCTCTGTCTTTCTCTCTCTCTTTCTCTCTCTCTCCCTCTCCTCCTCTCTTCCTCTCCTCCTCTTCTCCTCCCTCTCCCTCTCTCCTCCTCTCCTCCCTCTCTCTCTCTCCTCCTCTCCTCCTCTCCTCCCTCTCTCTCTCTCTCTCTCTCTCTCTCTCTCTCTCTCCTCCTCTCCTCCTCTCCTCCTCTCCTCTCCTCCCTCTCTCTCTCCTCTCCTCCTCTCTCTCTCTCTCCTCCTCTCCTCCTCTCCTCTTCTCCTCCCTCTCCCTCTCTCTCTCTCTCTCTCCTCTTCTCCTCCCTCTCCCTCTCTCTCTCTCCTCCTCTCCTCCTCTCCTCCTCTCCTCCTCTCCTCCCTCTCTCTCTCTCCTCCTCTCCTCCCTCTCCTCCCTCTCTCTCTCTCTCCTCCTCTCCTCCCTCTCCTCCCTCTCTCTCTCCTCTCCTCCTCTCCTCCCTCTCTCTCTTCTCCTCTCCTCCCTCTCTTTCTTTCTCCTCCTCTCCTCCTCTCCTCCCTCTCTCTCTCTCTCTCCTCCTCTCCTCCTCTCCTCCCTCTCCTCCCTCTCTCTCTCTCTCTCCTCCTCTCCTCCCTCTCCTCCCTCTCTCTCTCTCTCTCCTCCTCTCCTCCTCTCCTCCCTCTCTCTCTCTCTCTCCTCCTCTCCTCCTCTCCTCCCTCTCTCTCTCCTCTCCTCCTCTCCTCCCTCTCTCTCTCTCCTCCTCTCCTCCTCTCCTCCTCTCCTCCCTCTCTCTCTTTCTCTCCTCTCCTCCTCTCCTCTCTCTCTCTCTCCTCCTCTCCTCCTCTCCTCTCTCTCTCTCTCCTCCTCTCCTCCTCTCCTCCCTCTCTCTCTCTCCTCTCTCTCTCTCTCCTCCTCTCCTCCCTCTCCTCCCTCTCTCTCTCTCTCTCCTCCTCTCCTCCCTCTCCTCCCTCTCTCTCTCCTCTCCTCCTCTCCTCCCTCTCTCTCTTCTCCTCTCCTCCCTCTCTCTCTCCTCTCCTCCTCTCCTCCTCTCCTCCCTCTCTCTCTCTCTCCTCCTCTCCTCCTCTCCTCCCTCTCTCTCTCTCTCCTCCTCTCCTCCTCTCCTCCCTCTCTCTCTCCTCTCCTCCTCTCCTCCTCTCCTCCCTCTCTCTCTCTCTCCTCCTCTCCTCCTCTCCTCCTCTCCTCCCTCTCTCTCTCTGGGGTGTCTCTTCTGTTCAGACCTGATGATTCTTTTCATTAACAAACAACAGTCGACCGGGGCCAATGTGACACTGCACTGAGAGACGTGAACCCCACCTGACCCTCTGACCCTCTGCTCCTCTGTTCCTCTGACCCTCTGCTCCTCTGACCCTCTGACCCTCTGACCCTCTTCTCCTCCTCTGACCCTCTGCTCCTCTGACCCTCTCCTCCTCTGACCCTCTTCTCCTCCTCTGACCCTCTGCTCCTCTGACCCTCTCCTCCTCTGACCCTCTTCTCCTCCTCTGACCCTCTGCTCCTCTGACCCTCTGCTCCTCTGACCCTCTGACCCTCTCCTCCTCTGACCCTCTTCTCCTCCTCTGACCCTCTCTTCCTCTGATCCTCTGCTCCTCTGACCCTCTGCTCCTCTGACCCTCTCCTCCTCTGACCCTCTTCTCCTCCTCTGACCCTCTGCTCCTCTGACCCTCTCTTCCTCTGACCCTCTCCTCCTCTGACCCTCTGCTCCTCTGACCCTCTGCTCCTCTGACCCTCTGCTCCTCTGACCCTCTCCTCTCCTCCTCTGACCCTTTCCTCCTCTGACCCTCTTCTCCTCCTCTGACCCTCTGCTCCTCTGACCCTCTCCTCCTCTGACCCTCTGCTCCTCTGACCCTCTGCTCCTCTGACCCTCTTCTCCTCCTCTGACCCTCTGCTCCTCTGACCCTCTCCTTGCCTCCTCTGACCCTTTTCTCCTCTGACCCTCTTCTCCTCCTCTGACCCTCTGCTCCTCTGACCCTCTCCTCCTCTGACCCTCTCCTCCTCTGACCCTCTGCTCCTCTGACCCTCTCCTCCTCTGACCCTCTGCTCCTCTGACCCTCTCCTCCTCTGACCCTCTGACCCTCTCCTCCTCTGACCCTCTTCTCCTCCTCTGACCCTCTGCTCCTCTGACCCTCTGCTCCTCTGACCCTCTCCTCCTCTGACCCTCTGCTCCTCTGACCCTCTCCTCCTCTGACCCTCTCCTCCTCTGACCCTCTGCTCCTCTGACCCTCTCCTCCTCTGACCCTCTGCTCCTCTGACCCTCTCCTCCTCTGACCCTCTGCTCCTCTGACCCTCTCCTCCTCTGACCCTCTGCTCCTCTGACCCTCTCCTCTTCTGTCCCTCATGACCTCATCTTGTAGAATCTGAACCTGTTGCTCCTGTTTTTCTCTGACCGTCGCTCTGTTTCGTTCTGTTTCGTTCTGTTTCATGTTTCAGATCTGGAGATGGGCGTGGCCTGTGACGCAGACTCTGGTATAAACGCGCTCTGCTCTCAGATGAACTCCTCGTTCACCAAACCTTCAGAGGAGATCTTCATCGTTCCTCATCCTGTCTCGTCCTCTTCTTCTGCTGCTGTGAACGGCGCTCCGGCCTGCCCCATCCCCCCTCTGCTGCCCCCTCCTCCAGCACCTGCTCAGGGTAAGGTCAGGGGTCAGTCCTCCACAGACGCTGGAGTATGAATGTGTGTGTGAACGGGCGAGTCGGTGGTTCCTCGACGTAAAAAACTCTTTGAGCCTCGAAGGTGGAAAAGTATAAAAATGTGACCAGTGACCACAGCGTTCAGCTCCAGTCAAATGAAGCTCATCGAAGCTGCAGCTGTAGAGTTCCATATTTGTAATTCTAAGGTTGTTGAAGGCACACGCCCCTGTAGTCCACCAATGAAATTCTTGTTGGACTAAAGACGTGCTCATCGATTGGTCGACTAAAAAGGGGGCGTGGCTAAATCTCAAAACTCTTCTGTTTCTCTGTGTATCTGACCTGAACTGCACTCACAACATCACCTGCAGGGGGCGCTCATGCTAAAATGACTACTGATAAAACTTTGCGGGGCAGGAGTGCTACTTGGGTGTGTAGAGAAAATCTGGAAACTTTCGGCGCTCTTCAGTGTAGGGATCAGTCTCAAATACAAAGTTGAAAAAACTGAGGCTCAAAAAGTACAAAATACTGAAAATCCTTCAGCAGCACCTGGCGGATGAAGATAAAATCGCACCAACGCGTTTCGGCCCTTCGGCTTCATCAGATGCCGATCACAGAGCGCATTTAAAGTCATAGGTGTAGGTCACATGTTCAGAGTCCCCAGGTGCATGATGGGATGTGTAGACTGAACAGATTTTAGCGACAAACCGTTTAAACGACAAGATATAAATAGTACAATTCCCAACAACCAAAACAGAAAAATGCATCGTATAAAAATATAAAAATACAAAAATGCTGCAGATACAACGTGTATAATCTGTACGTACACTACTGTTTATATTTCGCAGTGACATCACGCTGGGGGTGTTCTACATTTATCCCTACAGCGGAACGTTCATCAGTTACTATGGTGATTCAGTGCACACATTAGCAAACACAGAAAAAAGTCTGAAAAAAAAAGGGTTTAAAGCACACATTTTCATTTTCCATCGTTCTGTTTAGGAGTTTTGAGTTTCAGCTAAAAGGTGAAAAACTGTGTGAGACGGACAAAACAAAGCGTTGAAAGTGTTAAAACAAAGCTCAGATTAAAGTGTAACTGGAGTAACAGGTCTTCAGACAGAGCAGTGCCTCCTGTTAGCATCACACCCCCAGGGAATGTTAATGACGTCAGCTGCAAAGTGAAAAAAAACTCCTTAAGGTCTAAAGCTGCTCTATTGTCCAGGAATTCACGTTTTCTCTCGTCTTTTTCCTTCGCAGCCACGTCCTCCTGGGTTCAGCCTGACGCTCCTCTTCAGTCTCCTCCCGTTTCCTCCTCTGCTCCTCTCGGCCACAAACGAACCCCGTCTGAAGCTGAGAGATGGTTAGAGGAGGTGTCCAAAGCCGTGAAGGCCCAGCAAACTCCCCCACCTGCCCCTGTCCACCCTGCACCTGTCAGCTCCAGCATCATCACCGTTCCAACCAGTGTACCAACCATTCCGACCATCCCAGGACCTCCTTCCACCCTCTCCAAAGCGCTACCTCCTCTCTCAGGACAACCACAAACTCCTCTTCCTCCTCTTCCTCCTCTCTCTCTCCCTTCCATCCCGTTGATCCCCGCTCCTCCCGTCACAGGACCGCCGATGTCGCTTCCTTCCATGTCGATTCCGACTATGACCGGGCCGAGCATGTCCGGAGCTCCCATGATCCAACCGGCTTCGCTCCAGAGTTCGATGCAAGCTTTCCCGTTAGCGTTCGATGCCAGTCCTGCTCCTGTGGGGATTTTCGGAAGCCCGCCGGTTCAGCCCGCGTTCGTCCCAATGCAGCCGTACATGCCGGGGTTGGCCAGCAGCATGACGTACCCCAACGTGGTCCCCGTTGTGGGAATCACGCCGTCACAAATGGTGGCTAACGTTTTTTGCACCGCTACTCCTCCTTCGTCCTCAACCAAAATCGGAGCAGGAAGCGTGACTCATTCCTACGCGTCTCCGCCCCCTTCTGCCGGATTTGCGTCGCCGGCTTTTCCCTCTTCGATTAACGGGGTTCCGAGCCTAGCGAACGGGTCAAGCGCCAGCGGGAGTATGGTTAGCGCTACAACATGGCCGCCGGAGGGGAGCCAGCTGACCACGAGCGCAGTGAACCCGCCGGAAGATGATCGGTTTGAGGCGAAGTGGGCGGCGCTAGAGACCAAACCCGGGACGAATGCTACGAATGCTGCTGCTAATGCTACTGCTAACGCTGCTGCTGCTAACCCTTTTTCCAATAACCTGCAGAAGACTTTTGAAATTGAGCTCTAAAATCGCGTCACCCATAGCAACGCCAGGCACTACGTCTCATAATAAGGGATGGAAAATGGAACTTTAACTCTGGCAGCGTCCGTCACCACGGCAACAGCGTGAAAAGCTTTCTACAGGTTTAAAGGTGCAGTTTGTAGACTCTGTTGTATTTTTGCTTTATTTACAAACTCAGAATTAGCCGACTGACGAGAGACGTGGCTGCCAGTCCGTAGCATTTCAACACCAATATTATTCCCAGGTGGGTGAAGTGTCTTGCCCAAGGACACAGCAGTACGCAGTGTTCGGCAAATGTAGAATGAAAAAACATGGAGGATTTCTGCAGAATCAATGAGCAAAGCACAAAAGTCTGTTGATCTAAAGGAGATAAAAATGTGATTCTGTTTCTAAATGATGGTCTGGTCTGTCAATTAAATAAACCAGGTCTAAACCAGGTCTAAACCAGGTCTAAAGAAGGACTATAACATGACTTGAGTAGTTCTCGACCAGGACTAACCCAAAGAAGAATAAAACGTAAAGTAAAATTAAACAAACACAAACTGCAGAGGATCTTGTGGTGTGGCCCTTTTATGGTCCCAGTTAAGTCCTCATGTAGACCTGATTTAGTCCTGGTTTGATCCCAGCTAAGTCCTCGTGTAGACCTGGTTTAGTCCTGGTTTGGCCCAGTTAAGTCCTCATGTAGACCTGGTTTGGTCCCAGTTAAGTCCTCATGTAGACCTGGTTTAGTCCTGGTTTGGCCCAGTTAAGTCCTCGTGTAGACCTGGTTTAGTTCTGGTTTGATCCCAGCTAAGTCCTCGTGTAGACCTGGTTTAGTCCCAGTTAAGTCCTCATGTAGACCTGGTTTAGTCCTGGTTTGGTCCCAGTTAAGTCCTCATGTAGACCTGGTTTAGTTCTGGTTTGATCTCAGTCTGAACTGAACCTGATCGTCCAATCAGATTTGTTTGTTGCAGTGACACACGTGAAGCGAAGGAGCTCATTGGTCACTCAACATTTACAAACATTTACAAACAAAATCACATTTCTCCCTCAGATGAACAGACTTTGGTGCTTCTCTCAGTGATTCTGCAGAAATCCTCTGCGTTTTTCAGTCTTTTGTGATATTTTTGTTCTTATTTTTGTCTTTTTTCCTCATGAACAGCCATATTTGTTTTGATACAGACCATGCGTGTCCCTGATTGGCTAATCCACCTGTCAATCACTGAACTCATCTGAACTCGGGGAGATTCACAGTGACCAGACTCACGTTTTTGTAAAGTTTTAGAGAAGTGTTTTGTAAAGTTTTGGATCCTAGGCAAACGCTCAGGTGACACTGGAATCAAACTAGCAACCACTTCTGTTTCAAAGACTAGAAACTACAAACTGCACCTTTAAACGGTTTTCTTTCTTGTTGCGAGCTGCCGGCGGTGGACGTGAGCTTAAACTTGACAAACTGAACTCGAGATTTCGGACCTGAGTTTCTTGCTTTACTTCCTGTGGTCCCTGAGGTGTGGATGTACTGTGAGAGAGAGCGCCCCCTGCTGGACCTCTCACACTTTTCTTTCTTTGAATGGGACTTTTGAAAGAGCCGTTCCACTTCGATTCTTTTCACTGGACCCTGAGTGGACACAGACCGACCAATAGGAGATGTAGACATGTACGGCCAAATGTATTGTATTTATTTTTTGAGTTTTATGAATGAAATTTTAACGCAGTGTTTTAAGAATTTTATTATTTTTATCCCCTATTTATTTTATTTTAATCATGAGAAAGAGGAAAATCGCTCTGACAGCACGAATGACGAATTAAACCAAATAACGAAGACTGAAGTGAAGCGAAGAGTTTCAGTTTGTTTCAGTGGCACAAAGTCATTTTCTAAGTAGTTTTTAATGTTTGGGAAATTTTGTCTTCCTGCATTTGACCCATCCTTCAGCGTCACTGAGCTACACCTGCATTTGACCCATCCTTCAGCGTCACTGAGCTACACCTGCATTTGACCCATCCTTCAGCGTCACTGAGCTACACCTTCATTTGACCCATCCTTCAGCGTCACTGGGCTACACCTACATTTGACCCATCCTTCAGCGTCACTGGGTTACACCTACATTTGACCCATCCTTCAGCGTCACTGAGCTACACCTGCATTTGACCCATCCTTCAGCGTCACTGGGCTACACCTACATTTGACCCATCCTTCAGCGTCACTGGGTTACACCTACATTTGACCCATCCTTCAGCGTCACTGAGCTACACCTGCATTTGACCCATCCTTCAGCGTCACTGAGCTACACCTACATTTGACCCATCCTTCAGCGTCACTGGGTTACACCTGCATTTGACCCATCCTTCAGCGTCACTGGGTTACACCTGCATTTGACGCATCCTTCAGCACCACTGGGTTACACCTGCATTTGACCCATCCTTCAGCGTCACTGAGCTACACCTACATTTGCCCCATCCTTCAGCGTCACTGGGTTAAACCTGCCTACATTTGACCCATCCTTCAGCGTCACTGGACTAAACCTGCATTTGACCCATCCTTCAGCGCCTGGAGCAGGGGACCAGGTCTGAGCCAGGATCCTGGCATGTTTTGCTTGGACTAAAGGAAACCCACACAGACACAGGGAGAACATGCAAACTCCCCCATGTAAAGTCCCACGTGGTCCGAACGGGAATCGAACCCTGAACCTTCTCACTGTAGGGTTAACCACTCTGCCACTGCATTCTTATCTGAAAACGAACAAAATGTGGCTTTAGAGTTAAACCAGGGCAAAAGAGACAGAGACAGCACGGTTTAGTCCTGGTTTAGTCCTGGTTTAGTCCTGGTTTAGTCCTGGTTTAGACCTGGTTTAGTCCTGGTTTAGTCCTGGTTTAGTCCTGGTTTTGTTTATTCATATTTTATTGAACCAGGATAGTTCCACTGAGATTTGCCTAAAGGGAAACAAGAGCATCCAGGAAACCCACACAGACACAGGGAGAACATGCAAACTCCACACAGAAAAGCCCCATGCAGCCGAGTCAAAACCCTAGTTTAGGTTCAGACCTGGTTCAGTCCTGGTTTAGACCTGGTTCTGTCCTGGTTTAGACCTGGTTTTTGTAAATACTGCATGTTTTTCTTCTCTTAAACTCGAGGGCTTCAGGGTCCCTCCGGCGTTTGGGACTCAGCACAAAAAAAATAATTAAAAGATCCAAGCAAAGCACCAAAATCATCACTGTGCACAACAACAGGGTTCCACGGTGACCACGGCAACCACTGTGCCACAACAAACCGGACTGTCCCGGGGCAGGCGCGGCTACGGCCAGGCTGAGGAAAAGGAGGGAGGAGAAAGAGGGAAAACGACATCACAGCGTCTGGAATAATCTGGAAAAACCAGACCACCAGAGTCTAGAAGGTCTGGATCACACAAAATGGACACGTTCTAATGCTGTTCCCTCCTCAAAAACACACCTGGTTTAGTCCTGGTTTAGTCCCGGTTTAGTCCCGGTTTAGTCCCCGTTTAGACCCGGTTTAGTCCTGGTTTTTAGTCCTGGTTTAGACCTGGATCAGTCATGGTTAAATCCTGTTTTAGACCGGGTTTAGTCCTGGTTCAGTTTTGGTTCTGGTCCAGACCTGGTTTAGTCCTGGTTTAGTCCTGGTTTTCGTCTGGATTATGGGTCACTGTGGAGCATTGGAACAAAATGACCTCATGAACTGATTGTAAAACTTTATTTAAACAGGAAGAGTGAACAGTGGCTTTATTTAAACAGGAAGAGTGAACAGTGGCTTTATTTAAACAGGAAGAGTGAACAGTGACTTTATTTAAACAGGAAGAGTGAACAGTGACTTTATTTAAACAGGAAGAGTGAACAGTGACTTTATTTAAACAGGAAGAGTGAACAGTGGCGTTTCTTTGTAATCTTTATTTACAGCAGTTTTGTATCAAACACATATTTGTAATTACACTGTATAAAAGATAAATAAACTAATATAAGAATACTCGTTCTCTCGGACTTTTGTATTTCAATGAAAAACAATTATTGTGTGTTCCAAACGTTCGTGTTCGCCTCAAACCGCTGCAGAGCTCTAAACGTGGGCCTGTGGCGCCCTCACGTGGATGAACAGGGAACTACCACCATATTATTACATCTTTTTTATCGTCACACTTTCTTTGAAATGTCTGGTGTGGAAGAAAAGTTAATGTGACTTTATTTAGTGGGCTAATACTTATTTGTAAATTTAAATTATAGTTTTACACCAGTCGAAAAGCAATTTGTGAAGAAAAGTTGAAAAATATGTTGAAAAATTACGGGATAGTCCCACAGTGATGACGTCACACTGGGAGAATTCTCCACAAACGTTCGGCCAAATTTACACTAAAGAAACACATTTCATTTTTTTCAGACACTTTAAACATGATTTCAACAAAATAAAAGTGTTTTATTTTTATTTTTAAAATCATAATTCTCGTGTACTTCGTCGTTGCTATGGTAACAGTTATAACATTCCCTAGTGCGATTTCCAACAACGAAGTAAAATTTGAAACCTAAAAAAATGGCCAAACTGGGATTTTTTTTTAATTTTATTTTATTTTTAACATTTTAGTCAAATCTTAAATATAATGACCTCCACCGTGTTTTAGTCACATGAGAAGTCGAACCTTTCATTTAATGTAAGTTACAGTTTTAAAACTGACGCAAAACAATCCCGAGGTTTTCCAGAGATGAAAAATCAGAATCAGAATGAGAAGAGTTTATTTGAGAGGACAGGGCAGTTTCATGATTAAACACACGACTCTGACTTTACAGGAGCAAAAATAACATTTTCAGGACAAAACAGAGTAAACAAAGTCCCCTGTGACTTAAGGCTTTGGTTTTTATACGTGACTTAAATGCACTGCTCTTCTTTAAGTCCTGGTTTAGTCCTGGTTTAGTCCTGGTTTAGTCCTGGTTTAGTCCTGGTCAAACTCTGGTTTAGTCCTGGTTTAGTCTTGGTTCAGTATTAGTTTACTCTTGGTTTAGCTCAGGTTTAGCGCTCGTTTAGTTCTGGATTAATCCTGGTTTAGTCCTGGTTAAATCCTGGTCAAATCCTGCTTTAGTCCTGGTTTAGTCCTGCTTTAGACCTGGTTTAGTCCTGGTTTAGTCCTGCTTTAGTCCTGGTTTAGTCCTGGTTTAGTCCTGCTTTAGTCCTGGTTTAGTCCTGCTTTAGTCCTGGTTTAGTCCTGCTTTAGTCCTGGTTTAGTCCTGCTTTAGTCCTGCTGAGCTTTAAATCAAGTTCTAATGTCGTTTCCTCCTCAAAAACACCTGGAGTTGTGTTTGTTTCATTCACATGTTTGAGGAACTCTTTATTATTAGTCTGTCTACATCTCCAAAGCTCCAAACGCTCTGTTCCACCTTGTGATGTCATCAAGTGGTAGTTTTCAAGTGAACAGCTCCTTTTACCTTTAGTTCAGTCGAGATCGGCAATTCCAGGACTGAAATGATCCAAATGATTCTAGTGAAGGTGTGTGGAGTTTAAAAACACAGTGGAGCACTTCCTGTATCACCACATGACATCACAAGGTGGAACAGAGGACAGGGACAAACCAAAATAAACATACATTTTACTTAAATTACAAAACATATTTACATGTGTTTACAGGTTTACAACAGTGAGGTATGAACAGGAGAGAGTGGACAGTGAGACGCCTGTAATGAAATGACTGTTGCCATGGTAATTAACAATGAAAAAGAGCTGAATGGTGAAAAGTGCTCAAAATGGCGCCTCTAAAAAGGAAGCTGAAACCCACGACTTCAGGCCATTGTAGAAACTGAAGATGTCGTCGTTTAAGATGGAGAAATGGACCTGTAAAAGAAATAGAAAAAATAAAACACAGACCTGGTTCAGTCCTGGTTTAGTTCTGGTTTAGTCCTGGTTTAGTCCTGGTTTAGTCCTGGTTTAGTCCTGGTTTAGTCCTGGTTTAGTCCTGGTTTAGTCCTGGTTTTACCTCACACTTTGAGTTTTCACTGTGGAATAAACTGGACTCGGGTCAGACTCTGAAACACATTTTAGGATTTTACTGATTATTATCTGTGTGTCAGATGCCCTCCCGTCCTCCTCTCTGTGTGTCAGATGCCCTCCCGTCCTCCTCTCTGTGTGTCAGATGCCCTCCCATCCTCCTGTATCCGTGTGTCAGATGCCCTCCCATCCTCCTGTATCCGTGTGTCAGATGCCCTCCCATCCTCCTCTCTGTGTGTCAGATGCCCTCCCATCCTCCTGTATCCCTGTGTGTCAGATGCCCTCCCATCCTCCTCTCTGTGTGTCAGATGCCCTCCCGGGTGTAAATAGACCAGAGTTTGTCTTTTTTACACTTTTGCCACTTTGTGTTACAGCCACAACTTAATCCGATGTAAATGTTTCTGCACTTCCTGTATCACCACATGATGACATCACAAGGTGGAACAGAGTGTTTTCAGTTTGAGAGAAGAACTCAGGGTTTATGTTTTAAACATGTGAATGAAATAAACACAACTCCAGGTGTTTGTGATGAGGAAACGACTTTAGAAAAGTCAGTTTTGTTCTTGTTTTGATATCGGCCCTTTAAATGAAACATAAACCTATAGTGCTTCGTTAGATTTACTTTGGTGGTGTTTCTAAATGTTTTGTATTTGTTTGTGGGCTGATCTCAGTTTTATTTCCGGTGTTTTTATTTCCGGCGCCTCAAACCCACCGTCTAAACACGCTGATAGTGCCACAGATACACACTGGCCTTATTATTATTTCCTGTTTGCACAAATTGTGGTTTTCAGTGGAAGGTAAAAGTGCGTATTATTTTCCACCCTCTCACCACAGGTTTGCAGGTTTGCACCCTGACCACAGGTTTGCAGGTTTGCAGGTTTGCACCCTGACCACGCACTATAAACTGTGCCTTCTCACACGCCGATGACCACCGCCATCTGCCCCGGGGCAAAACCAGAGCCTGATGCCCGGACGATCTCACACTCGAGAAAAACACTGGTTTTGTTTAAAGCGAAAATCAGACACAAATCAAAATTATATCGAAACCAGAATTAAACCAGAACTAAACCAGAACTAAACCAGGACTAAACCAGGACTGAACCAGGTCTAAACCAGGACAAAACCAGGACTAAACCAGGACCTGGTTTGGACCTGGTTTGGACCTGGTTTGGACCTGGTTTGGACCTGGTTTGGACCTGGTTTAGACCTGGTTTGGACCTGGTTTAGACCTGGACCTCTGAGGGATTAAGGACACATGGGAACAGAAGATAAAGTTCTAAAATAACAGGAGATCGTCTGAAGAAAGAAGGTTTTTTGTCATTTGCAGTGGTGGAAAGTAACAAAGTACAAAAGTAAAAGTACAATACTTAAGTACCATTTTTAGGTATCTGTACTTTACTTAAGTGCAGTTTACAGTGGATACTTTTTACTTTTACTCAGAGCAGGTATTTGTACTTTCTACTCCAGTACGTTTTAGATCTGGACTGAAAAGTAAAAGTACTTTTCTTTACGGTTTGAGCTGCTGAAACGGCAGAGGTTTATTTTAGCACATTTGAGTTTCTGGTCCGACTTTGAACAACACAAAACACAAAAAACAAGAAATAATAAGAATAAAAAGAAGAAATCAGTTGAATCAGATCAATTCTTTTTCAAAATCACCACATTTCATCCTTTAATTGTTCTAAAAATACTTTTACTTCTTCCTCTTTTTAAACAGGTACTTCAATACTTTCACTTCATTAGATTTTTTCATGTGATACTTTTACTTGTACTTGAGTAACTTTTGCCCCTGTAGCTGTACTTTTACTTAAGTAACAAAACTGAGTACTTCATCCACCATTATCGTCGCAGTATCGGTATCAGTATTGAGTATCGAGTGTGTTCGTTAGTAGAAACGTGAGTATCGTGACGGGCGTAGCTGCGTTTGCTCTGCCGGTTTACCTTGGACTCGTTTGATTGGCCGCCTGAGATCATGTGACACGCGGAGCTCGCTGTAGGTGACCTCCTCTGGGCGGACATTTTGTTCTTCTGGGGGATAAAAACATAATCAGACAAACAGTTTAAAGTCCATTAATAACAAAACAATTAACGATTCGCTTGCACAACAATTCTGGTTATGCCCGAAGCTCCAATGTTTCAGAGAAAAAGAGTGAAAATCCACCTGTGGACGTGTTGGGTCCAGATAAACATTAGGTCATCAATCAAACTCTCTACGTTTCTATAGTAACCGACTCTCCGGCGCGCTGGGATCACGTGGTTTACGTTCGCCTCTCACACATTCCACAGACGCAAGACGCCGTTTACTCGACCAACGCAGCGGTTCTTAGCGGCTTTTTCCAACTGTAGCTTCCTCACAGTTTGTACAAAGTTTGTTACGATGGTGGACGAGAATCCACGACCAGTTAGCCGCAAAAGAAAGTCCGTTTATGAGGTCGCTGAAAGAAGAAGAGAAGGGGAAAAGGAGCGAAGACAAACTAAGGTGATTCTTGGAGATTCCTTCCAGCGATGGCGTCACTGAAGCAGACGAAGGGTCTAAAGACTGACGCGCTGGTCGATAAATTACTTCTGGACAGGAAACTTCAACAGCGATTCTGAACGAGCCCCGGCTGTAAACAAACAGGATTTCTAGAGTCTGGAGGAGGTGGGAGGAGGCGTTTCTACTTATGGAGCTGTGGAGGAGGAGGTGGAGTCACACATGAGGAACATTTGAAAAAGGAAAAACAGTCGCTGGATTTCTCGTTCCTTGGAAAATCCTCTGTACAAACTTTAAGGTAACTACAGATCCTGAAATCTTTTTGGTTTCTCTGGCACTTTGGAGAACACGGGTCATGACGTCACTATAGTCGTGATTTACGTCATGGTCACAGCTAAAAGATGCATTCTGAAATCGTGGAAATCGGACTCTCCACCTCAGTTTGAAGTCTGGCTCAGGGATTTAATGGGAGTGTTGCATATTGACAGATTGAGGTTTGAGGTGTCGGGCAAACCTCCCAAATTTCAGAAGGAAACTCATTTTAGATCATTTGAACCTGTGGTGTTTTTTTTTGTTTTTTTTTTGTTTTGTGTGTTTTTCTCTTTTTTATTTTTTATCTATTTGATTTTTAATTGTATATTTATTTTTATTATTATTATTATTATTATTATTATTATTATTTTTTATTTATTTATTTATTTATTTATTTCTTATTTCTTATTATTAATATTATTGAACTTCTTTATTTATGTTTTATTTATTTTTTTAATTATGTTTTGTTATGTAAGTCACAGAATATAAATTTAAATGTATTGATTTATTTTTGTTTATTTTATTTCATTTATATTCATTTCTTTTATTGTATGTGATGCTTACAGTGTATTTTAATGATTATTTAGCACCAACAATAAGCTTGTCCTTGTCACTGTTTTTTTTTTTTTTCTTTTTTTGTTGTAGAATACTACTTTCTAAACTGAAAATGCCAATAAGTAAAGTTATACAAACAAAAAATGACGACGGAGTGACGACGGAGCACTTTGTTATGAATTTATTTGTTGTGAATGGGCCTCGCTGTTCCACGGTCTGACTTTATTTTCTTTTATTTTACTCCAGAAACAGCTCAAAATGTCAGTTCAAACCTTAGTTTGCCTTCGTTTAAGTTAAATAGAGTTTGAAAAGAAAGTTTGATAAGATTTATTTGGATAAAAACAAACACATGAAAATCTCACCCTCAGATCAGCAGCTGGCTCCATGTTTCTCATCTGTTTGCTGGAGCTTTTAAACACTTAAACGGACACATTTAAAGAAGAATACGAATAGAAACGACAGCAGATTACATGTGGTTTGTCTGTGTGTGTTGCCGTAGTGACCAGAAGCATCTGAGCGCGTGCAGATCTGACTCAAACTGGGGAATAACGGGCCCAAACTGTCTGATTCTTTTTAAAAACACACTGCACATTTCTCTGATCGGGACAAGATTTTCAAACTTATATCAGGTTCTTCGTCTTGTTTTCAGATTTATTTTCGACTTACGAGTTCAGAGACGGCTTCATTCTGGTCTAGAGGGAGTTTATTTGAAGAGAACTTTATCATTTCACCACTTTTAAGTCGTTTTCTGACAGATTTAAGTGTTAATATCTTAAATTTTAGCCAGTGCAGGTTTAACCCAGAGACGCTGAAGCATGGGTCAAACTACAGACTGTAAATACAAGTGGACGAGCATTTACAGCGGCTAATCTAGAGCCGAGTTCCATATTTGGAAACCGAGCGCGTGTATCATAGCAACCAAAGAGCCAATCCAGAGCGAGGCTGTTGAAGGTCACGCCCCTTCACGCCCGCGCCGCCGGTTTTCCATTTTTCAATTTAAAGTGAGCTGTAGCCGATGGAGCCGAATCGCGCCCACGCTCACTTCCTGTCGGGAACACGGCGGCTCGGTCAGACGTGTCCGTTTATACGACGGATGATCGACTTTCGGAAAAGCGCTCCTCAGAATGACGTCGCAGAGATGAAGGCGCAGTCAGCGGAGACTCTGTAAGGATCTCGGACGCTCTGATTCTAAACGGAGCTTTGCCCACGGCTGAATTTCTGTGTTTAAAGAGGCACCGGCGCTTTCACTGTCTGAGGAAAATGTCCTTCTACACTGCGAATTTCTCTGATCGGGCCAAGATTTTCAAACTTATATCAAGTTCTTCATCTTCTTTTCACATTTATTATCGACCTACTCGTTCTGAATTGGTTGTAGAATCTTAAAAATTGTCACATAAATTTCTTCCACGACTCAACTAGTCAGAAAATCTTAAATTTAGGCAATAAATGTTTAAAAGAAGCTACAGTCCATTTACCAAAGTTTCCCCTGCGACACTTGTTTTTAGATTCAGTGATGCAGATTTGCTCGATACAAAACTGACGGCATTTAATTTAAGAAAAATAAAACTCAAAAACCCGTGAACACTCACCAGATTTTGCTGCGTGGACGGATAATTCCACTACTACTACTTTTCTGATAGATTTAAGTGTTTAGATCTTAAATTTTGGCCACGCTTTTTCTTGCAGTGCACCGTGTAGAACCATTTGTCATTTCTACAAAACGTTTATGGAATCAGTTTGAACTTTTTCACTGGTCTCATGGTTTGGAGCATCTCTGTGAAAAACACACATCCCTGAATCAGGTGGTTGGAGGTGATGGTCCATCCTCAGGTCCTCCTGGACTCTCTGGACTCAGGACAGTTTCAGCAGATGTTCTACAGGATTCTAAAAGACCTGCAGAATCCTCTAAACTCAGAGTTTCAGTCCCAAGATCTAGAACGAATCATTTAAAAGGAGCTTCGTTCCAGCTGCTGTCGTACTTATGAATAAACTGTAATCTATTTTTCTATCGATTTTACTCCCCTGTCTTGGAAAATCGTGTTTTTTATATATTGAATATTTATTGTGATTTTTATCCAAATGTGATGAATGAATGAATTATTTATGGAACAAAACCATTCTGCACTAGAGCTCTGTGACACTTTATTTGTAATTGTGTTTTTATATGTTTTTATTTGTGTTTATAGTGTAGAGTTTGGATGAATAAACTCTACCAGCCGCTCAAATCTGCAAAACAAATTTACCTACGGGTACGAATAAAGCGACTTAGGGCCACTCACTGGTGCTACGACGAAAAAATACCTATAAAGGATTTTTCCCACAGAGCGGAATGTGATCACAAACTGCTCATGTTCGACTGACAGGGGCTGACAGGGCTGACAGGGGCTGACAGGGGCTGACAGGGGCTGACAGCTTTCAGAAAGGTTGGATTTTGTTTCAGTAATTGCCTTTTTTTCAATTCATAAACTTTTTCTCAACTCAAAATCCTTCAGTCGTTTTAAAACAGTTTTTCTGCTCTTGCTCTGATTGGACAGAGCGGTCACATGGTACACTTCAGATGACCAATCACAGCCCAGCGTCCCTCCGGAGAGTACATTAATACAAACATGAAAAAGATCAGATCAGAGGAGGTCAGACCTGTTCTCCGTCTGCTCCGAAGAACCAGGAGAACCAGGAGAACCAGACCCAGACCCAGGAGCACCCCGGCAGCCGAGCCCAGGACGGGCCACAGCCAGAGGGGCGGAGCCGGCCGAGGGGCTGGGGTGGAGGTCTCTGCGGTGGTGGAGACAGGAGGAGATGGAGGAGGAGGACAGGCTGTGGAGATGTTCGGCTCCAGACGCTCTGAAAGAAAACACAAAACAGAACAACAAAACAGAACTGAACTGAATTAGTTTTTTTGGATTTTAGAATCGAAAATCTGCATCTGAGACACAGTTTTATAAATACTTCTCCAGTGTGTTAAAGTGACACTTTAGAATACGAGTTTCATTAAAACATCATTAGATTTAAGCTTTTACTAATAATCGTACCTACATTTATCGAGTTTTTGAAGTTTATAATGTCACACAGAGGTACTTCACAGAGCATCATAATGTAAAAGGGACAAATTCTTACACATTAATAATGAATCATGAAAATGAAGGTTTAAAGTGTCAGAAAAATGTTAATCGTCTTTGTATTTTGGAGTTTTACGTGTCGACAGCTCACACATCCTTTCTGTGTTTTTGAGCTTTTCTTCTCAGTGTTTCTTTCCACAAACTGTCGCTGAGCTAAAGTGAAACTAACACTGACCACAGGCACTGCCCACCAAACCACCAGGTCTGCACCAGAAGCACTCTCCAGAAGCCCAAACCAGGTCTGCACCAGAAGCACTCTCCAGAAGACCAAACCAGGTCTGCACCAGAAGCACTCTCCAGAAGACCAAACCAGGTCTGCACTAGAAGCACTCTCCAGAAGACCAAACCAGGTCTGCACCAGAAGCACTCTCCAAAAGACCAAACCAGGTCTGCACCAGAAGCACTCTCCAGAAGACCAAACCAGGTCTGCACCAGAAGCACTCTCCAGAAGACCAAACCAGGTCTGCACCAGAAGCACTCTCCAAAAGACCAAACCACCAGGTCTGCACCAGAAGCACTCTCCAGAAGACCAAACCAGGTCTGCACTAGAAGCACTCTCCAGAAGACCAAACCAGGTCTGCACCAGAAGCACTCTCCAGAAGCCCAAACCAGGTCTGCACCAGAAGCACTCTCCAAAAGACCAAACCACCAGGTCTGCACCAGAAGCACTCTCCAGAAGACCAAACCAGGTCTGCACCAGAAGCACTCTCCAGAAGACCAAACCAGGTCTGCACCAGAAGCACTCTCCAGAAGACCAAACCAGGTCTGCACCAGAAGCACTCTCAGATGCCCTTAAGGCTTTAAGGCTAATTAAGAATCATTATAACTCTGTAATTACACCTGGGCCAGTGATTCCACATATGAACCATGAACCAGCTCAGGTGAAACACAGACTCCTGCAGAGGCCAGACTCCTGCAGAGGCCAGACTCCTGCAGAGGCCAGACTCCTGCAGAGGCCAGACTCCTGCCAGAACCTGAGCTCGTCTGGTCTCAGGTTGTGCAGGGCATCTGTGGTAAGTGACAGCAGGATGTTAAAGTGACTGAAGAGCTCAGGGGTCTTTAATATAAATACATTATTATTCTAGGTCTATTATTACAGCTGTATGTGACCTACAGGTGGCGCTGGTCCGTACCTGTGACAGTGATGTTAACGGGCTGAGAGGACGCTCCGTCTGCAGACTCACACCAGTACTGACCACTGTCCGGTTCTACTGCCAGTCCAGAGACACGACACACTGACCCATTCAACCTGCCCCAAACACCTCCACACCGAGTCCGGTTTTCTTTTGTGGTGTTCCTGAGCACAGACCAGAGTCCAGACCTGAGTCCAGACTCCTCACAGCTCAGATACACAGTGTTCATCTTCTCAAAGACGCACTGGTTCGGCTGCATCTTCAGAGCCGCTGGAGGAGCTGCTGCAGGAGCCGCTGGAGGAGCCGCTGGAGGAGCCGCTGGAGGAGCCGCTGGAGGAGAGGTCAGAGGTCAAACACAACTCACTAAAACATGTTTAACTCCATTTTATCTTTATAAGGTCACACTCTTAGGTCATTATGGTGGAGCTCATCATTTAGAGGTAGTACTATAACTACTATAACTGTTACCTAGCAACCGTACTGTAAACAAGGGCCCAAGCTCATCCAGTTTACTTAAAGCTGCACTGTGCAACTTTTCTGCTGGAGGGTACCTGCTTGTTTCTATGGAGATGTTATTGCTTTGCCTGGATTGTTCCATTTTCATTCCGGGTGTTTCTGTTGCTCAAAAACACAATAACCCCTTCTGTGAAAAGGGGCGCCTCTCCACAGATCTGACCTGTAATGTGGCGTAGTGCTGTGACCTGCTCGTCTCCCTTGTGATAAATTGGTTGGAACATTCCAGACAAAGCGATAACATTTCCATGGAGACAAGCAGGTGGCGGACCTTCCTCTGGAAATGTTCCGCAGTGTTTTGGAGGGACATAGACACAGGGGTTTGGTTTTACAGCTCAGCGTCACTTCCTGGACTTTCTCTATTTCTGCACAAACTCTCGTTCTCTGGTGTGAAACTTTGTTAAGTTTAAAACACCGAAACAAAGTGAGAAACGCCCGAAACCTCCTGGTGTTCTGGTTAAACTCAAATACTCTTCAGACTCACGGGTTTGACAGAAGAATCTGAACTGAGCAAAGGTCAAAGGATCAAACTGAAGACAGAACGAGCCTTTTTAAATTTGTTTTTCCTTCTGTAAATGTTTTAAATTATAATTTACCCTGGACATTTAAGGTGTTTTTAGCCACATAAATCAAGCGGTAAAATATTCATATTCATAAATATTACCAGTCAAAAGTTTGGACACCCTCTCATTCAATGTGTGTGTGTGTGTGTGTGTGTGTGTGTGTGTGTATTATTAATTATTATTATTATAAATGAGATAAATTAGAATATGATGATTTCATGTTGATTTTTCTGAGTATCAGCTAAAGGTTCACATTTTCCTGTTTTTTTTTTACGGTGAAAGTTCTGAGAAAAAAATCTGCAATTTTCAACCATTTAAACAAAAATATATTTGTGTGTATTTTTTAAATTCAACTGTGGTTCATTTGTGCCCCACAGAGTCACTACTGCAGAAAAATAGATTATATCATATCATATTATATTATATTATATTATATTTATTATATTGTATATAAGCCCTGCTGCCCAAATGTGTCACAGAAACATCATTTGAAATCTGTGTTCCATTACATTAAAATATATCGAGATTATAATTTTTTATAACATTTTTGTAGTGAGTGGCAACATTATAAGAGTGTAGAAATGACAGTAATTTCTTGTAATTTCTTGTAATTTTCTCCAAATACTGAATCTAAAATGTGAAAGAGCTGCTGCAGTTTAAAAACAAATATAAAAGTCCAGAACTCTGCTGAGTGTCGAGTTTGTATCTGACATTTACAACGAGAATCGAGTCCCCAGAAGAAACCCTGAGGAGAGTTAAACCACAGAGACTCTGCAGGACTCAGGACTGAGACAAAAACAAAAAAACAAACGCTCCAGGGGCAAAAATGAGACGATAAAATCAGAAACACGTTTAAGTCTGAGCTGCTTCTGCCTCAGGGTTTCAGGCGGAAGGTTCAGTGCATTTTTAATACAAAGATGTCAGTGCAAAACTTCTGTTATATTTTATTTAGTCAAAGTGTGTTCAAGCAGAAAGAGGCTCCACCATCTCAGGCTTTTAAAGGAAATGCCAAAAAGTGTCTCATTAAATCACAAAAAAGCGTCAGCACTAAAAGTTTATATACATATATTTTTTATCTGTTTTTTATGATCATGTAAATATATAACTGTGTATCTGAATGTTGGTTGTATTTGTATTTTAACAAATTGACTTTTACATGAATTTATGAACTTTTAGGAAGCCTCTTACCATCTGGCAGGAAAACTTCTGCCTAATTCAGGCACATTTACATTTGTAATGTTTATTAATGTACAATGTCCCACTGAAAACTAAATAACTAAATAAATAAAGATTATATTATCATCTTGTATTCTTTGAGATCATTGTGTGTAGAGCTGCAAACAGGATTAATGTGAGTTTACCTGAGTCCAGCGAGCCGAGCAGAGACAACAGCAACACTACAGGAGACACACAAAATACTCATGAAAACACAGGATTAAAATAAAAAATAAGATCAAATTAAATAATAAAAAATAATTAATAAATAAACAACACAAAATACTCATGAAAACACAGGATTAAAATAAAAAATAAGATCAAATTAAGTAATAAAAAAAAATTAATAAATAAACAACAACAACAACAACAAAACAACAACAACAAACAGCAATAATATAATAATAATAATAATAATAATAATAATAATAATAATAATAATAATAATAAAAAAATCATTATTGCGCATAATCACTAGTGTAAAATTATTTTTACCTAATCACAAATGTATAATACAGGATTAAAAAAAATAACATTAAAATAATAAATAAATAAATCAAATTAAAATCATTCCTGTGCATAATCACTGGTGTAACGTGAATTTTGCCTAATCACAAATGTATTTTTAAGACACTTTTATCAACCAATCAGATCCTTGTATTGGTCTAATAAAGTAATGCAGATTATTTTTGTTATAAAAATATGAAATTGAATTTGTGAACTACTTTTTATTTATGTTTATTTGGTGTTTTTTGTTTGTTCTTAATGTTCCTAAAGCAACAAACGTGTGACCGACACGGCAAATGTCTCATTATCATTTATGAATAAAGTTATAATTATTACTCACACGGAAGGCAAAGTGCTGCCTTCATCCTCTGCTCCTCTGGTTCTGCTCCTCTGGTTCTGCTCCTCTGGTTCTGCTCCTCTGCCCCTCTGGTTCTTCTCCTCTGGTTCTGCTCCTCTGTTCCTCTGGTTCTGTTCCTCTGGTTCTGCTCCTCTGTTCCTCTGGTTCTGTTCCTCTGGCTCTGCTCCTCTGGTTCTGCTCCTCTGGTTCTGCTCCTCTGATTCTGTTCCTCTGGTTCTGCTCCTCTGATTCTGTTCCTCTGGTTCTGCTCCTCTGATTCTGTTCCTCTGGTTCTGCTCCTCTGGTTCTGCTCCTCTGGTTCTGCTCCTCTGGTTCTGCTCCTCTGGCTCTGCTCCTCTGCCCCTCTGGTTCTTCTCCTCTGGTTCTGCTCCTCTGTTCCTCTGGTTCTGCTCCTCTGGTTCTGCTCCTCTGGTTCTGCTCCTCTGGTTCTGCTCCTCTGGTTCTGTTCCTCTGGTTCTGTTCCTCTGGTTCTGCTCCTCTGGTTCTGCTCCTCTGGTTCTGTTCCTCTGGTTCTGTTCCTCTGGTTCTGTTCCTCTGGTTCTGCTCCTCTGGTTCTGTTCCTCTGGTTCTGTTCCTCTGGTTCTTCTCCTCTGGTTTTGCTCCTCTGGTTCTGCTCTTGTCTTCTCACTTAGACTGATGACCTGACATCTTATTGACATTTCCTTTCTAATTCACTGACCAAAAAAGCCACAGAAGTTCTGAGTAACGACCGTCTGTGAGCTGTGAGGAAGGCGGGCGAGTGGGGCAGGGCCTGACACAAAACACACATTTGTTTTACTGCCCCTGTGACGTTTCAGAAAATATGATGAGAAACAGACAAACGTTACTGATCCACAAGGGAAACGACTTGAGAAAAGTGTGTGTAAACGTGTGAACACACCTGGAGTTGTGTTTTGTTTCCTTCACACGTTTAACACACAAACCTGCACATTTAGGCTCTTGATGTCATGTGGCGATACAGGAAGTGCTCCATTGTGTTCACACACCTTCACTAGAATCATTTGATCATTAAAGCCCTGAACTTGCCAATCTCTACTGAACTGAACTAAAAACTCCCACTTGATGACATCACAAGTGGAACAGAGCGTTTGGAGCTTTGGAGATGTAGACAGACTAATGTTCAGTATGAAATGAGGAAATGAAATAAAACATAAATCAGAATAATGTTTGGCAGTTAATTAAATTAGGATTAAAACACAAAATAACATTGACATCATTTGCTCCCAAGTGCCGCCATCTTGTGGACAAAGGTGGAACTGATGGCGCTGCAGTTCGTGACACTTTTAATGATCACAGCTTTAATGTTCATTTACAACCCGAACCCTGAGTCAGTCACCATGGCAACTCAGTCTGGACCTAACCTGGTCCAGAGCAGGTTTATGGAGCTGTGTCAGTTACACGTACACAAGTACGAACAGTTAAACCTGAGTTTAATGATGCATATTTCACTTTATACAGAGAATTCATTTTTATTTAAATTTCTAATTTTTAAAATAACACAACTGAATAATTCTGAAAACTCCTAAAAGTGGTTTGGTTTGGTTTGGTTTGGTCGAGTTGATATCAGCAAATGGATGAAGAACTTTTGTTTCTTTAAACTTTAAATTCATGTTTAGAACAGTTTATGTCACGACCCTCCGCACGCTCCAGTGTCTGACCTCCATGTGCAAAATGATGATGTGTACAGTTATTTTCAGTTTAAAACATTTCCTGCTTTATTCACATTTATACACGTCCCATTTTTATAGGACGAGTCACGTGACTTCTTCAAACACAGAGCTGCGGACAAACACAGAGCTGCGGACACACTGTGACCTGTGGACACACTGTGACCTGTGAACACACTGTGACCTGTGGACACACTGTGACCTGTGAACACACTGTGACCTGTGGACACACTGTGACCTGTGAACACACTGTGACCTGTGGACACACTGTGACCTGTGAACACACTGTGACCTGTGGACACACTGTGACCTGTGGACACACTGTGACCTGTGGACACACTGTGACCTGTGAACACACTGTGACCTGTGGACACACTGTGACCTGTGAACACACTGTGACCTGTGGACACACTGTGACCTGTGAACACACTGTGACCTGTGGACACACTGTGACCTGTGGACAGGAGGAGAACAGGAATCAGTTCAATAAAATTCAAAAATAAAGAAGCTTGACATGGGCCTTAACTTTGTTTGTGCTTATTTCAAATGAAAAAGAATCAAAAACCTTTTTTTTTTTTTTTGTTATTTTATTTTCAAACTTAAAAAGGCACCGATTTAATGGAACGAAAAAAAAAAAACAACATAAAAAATAAAATCACCTAGAAATCAAACGAGTGTCCATATTCTGTCCATTTGTGTTTCACTTCTGTCAAACATTATAATGAAGTAACTTTAATTTAATCAGTTTATTTTGTTGTTCCAGCCCTGACCCTAAACGACCCTAAACGACCCTAAACGACCCTAAATGACCCTAAAGCCTAAAGCCTTCTCACCGCGCACTCGGCTGGTGTCTCTGGTGTCTCTGGTGTCTCTCACACGGGGACCACACGTCTCCACTGCCGCTTCTGACGTGGCTCGTTTAAGTTCCGTTTTCACTGAAACACTCGAGGCTTCAGCAGAAACGAAACAGAAACTCAGAGAAACACCGGCAGAGGCGCCGTTTCCTCCACACCGGAGACTCACAAATGAAACACAAAGGTTCAGTAAAAACATGTCCCTGTTGTCCCAGATGTCCTCATGTCCTCATGTCCCAAATGTCCTCATGTCCCAGATGTCCTCATGTCCAAAATGTCCTCATGTCCCAGATGTCCTCATGTCCAAAATGTCCTCATGTCCCAAATGTCCTCATGTCCAAAATGTCCTCATGTCCCAGATGACTAAACCAGGACTAAACCAAGACTAAACCAGGACTAAACCAGGACTAAACCAGGACACTCAAACCCTGGGCGCACGTTGAGGGGTGGGGCCTGTATCCGGTCCAGCGCCAAATCCAAGACTCTGGAAACTGTTTGGAATCCGGAATAGTGTTCTTCAGCCACAAACCTTTAGTCAGTGTTTATTTTTCGCCAATCCGCCTTTTACTCTCGGAGTTACGAGCACAAACATCTGACGCACTCGTACGTCCACAGATCCACAGCGCGAAAACGCGACAAAGCGCGACGCACTTCTCTGCACATTTCTGCAGAACATGAAACGTGAAGTTTGAAGATTCGAACTGCGTGGACTCATGTCTGGAGCTCTGTCCACAGTGTGAGGCTGCAGCTCACAGCCAGGGGGCGCTCAGTTCTGTGCAGAGCAGGGGCGGAGCACAGGGGGCCCCGGGGGGAAACACTGACCCAGGATTTGGACACAGTGACGTGCAGAAAGTATAAATCAGATTAGCCCCGTCTGTGCCGCACATGCCCTGAAAATAAAATCTTAAGCCTGTGAACATAATGTATAAAACTAATGTAATATATGTCATTTATATAATTTATATATGTGCATTAGTTCATCCACAGGAAATGATTTGTTTTATTCAAACATTTCCTGAGGGCCCCCACACCCCAGTTTTATTCAGGCCCCTAATAACTGGACTAACGCTACAAAAGTCTCAGAAAAAAGTTATTTTCAACTATTTATAAGTGCGGTGGGGGCGCCATCGGAAATTGTGCCTAAGGCGCCAAAAAACCTAGAGCCGGCAGTGACACAGGGACCGTCTCCACTCAGAGCACATTTTCTGAGAGTTTAAACTTTCATTTAACAAAGTAAAGATATTATCATATATTTTTACCTCTCAAATAACACGTTAAGTGTAAATTAGACGAGCTTTGGTCATTACATTACGGTTGCTTGGTAACAGTATATGAATGTTGAAGTAAAATCATAAATCAAACAAGGCAGAACTACATATTTCTTACAGTTTCACATTTGTTTTACTGGAATCTCTTTCATTTATTTATCTCTCCTAAGCCTCGCCCTCTCTGTGTCCCTCCTCCCTCTTCCTCCCTCTGCCTCTGCCTCTCTGTCCCTCTCTCCCTCCGTCATTCAGCCTGTCCCTCTTTCTCTTTCTGCTTCCTCTTTTTTTGGACATACGCAGGTAACATTTTTTAAGCCCTTTGGCCTGAAACAGAAGACGACCATGAGGACAAGGACATATCCCCATGTGCTGCTCCTTCTGTGGGCTACAACTCTGACAACCTCCACCCCCACTCCAGGTTTTTATCCAGACTTTTATATGACTAAACCGGGACTAAAAAAGGACTAAACCAGGACTAAACCAGGACTAAACCAGGACTAAACCAGGACTAAACCAGGACTAAAACAGGGCTAAACCAGGACTAAACCAGGGCTAAACCAGGACTAAAAAAGGACTAAAACAGGGCTAAAACAGGGCTAAACCAGGACTAAAACAGGTCTAAACCAGGGCTAAACCAGGGCTAAACCAGGACTAAACCAGGACTAAAATGAACTCTGTTATGTATGATGACGCAGGATATTTTATTGTAAAACTATTTTAAATTTAAGTCTCCTCCAAACTCTCTGCGGTCATGTTTTATTGTCAGACGTGTTTATGATGAGGTTGGACTTTACTCCTTTAGAAATGTCATCGATATAAAATAATATAAAAGTCAGTGTGTGGTGAGTTCTGATGTAAAACTCTCATTAACTCGCCCTGTGCTCTGACCAGTTCATCCGGTTTGACAGAACCTGTGTAGAGGACAGAGCAGAAACTGTTTAGAACTGTTCTACCTGGCAACAGATGAGAAACCGCTGTTCTATTTTCTGATTGGAGGTTTATTTAAAAAGGTGTGGCAACTGTTGTTTTGCACAAACCTTCAGGAAGTGACACGTCACCCACATGATTCCATGGAAACAGAAATAAATTAAATACATATTTCGGAACATTCTCCATGGAGATAGAGTTTAATGCCACACTGTGGAACATTACAGTCAAAGGAAGAACATTTCATATGTCAGCCCGGACGTGGAAACACATGAATGATGAATGAAAATGTATTTTAGTCTTTTACATGGTGGGGTTTTAAAAGAACAATAAAATACAAATCCATGACATGACATTTGATAACCCCGGCCAACAGAGACCATGACCAGACCAGGTCTAAACCAGGACTAAACTAGGACTAAACCAGGTCTAAACCAGGACTAAACTAGGACTAAACCAGATCTAAACCAGGACTAAACCAGGACTGAACCAGGACTAAACCAGGACTAAACTAGGACTAAACCAGATCTAAACCAGGACTGAACCAGGACTAAACCAGGACTAAACTAGGGCTAAACCAGTTCTGAGTCTGGTCTCTTCTGAGCGTCTGTGGAGCTTCTGTGAAGATTTCACCCAGAACAAGTCCATCTGCCTGTTTCCAAAATCTCCAGCTTCTGTTTCAGCTGAAGCTTCTCCACCGTCCCGGCATTGATCAGCATGACTCGGGTCGGTACCACGGCACAGGTGGGCCAGGTTGAACATTTTTACATCTACGGTTCCTCTGATTCTTTACTATTTGGAAGAAGAGTTCTTGGCTGGTGATTCGATGGTGAAAGAACGAAACCACAGTAATAATGGACTTACAGTTTGATTAGAGGACCCCCTGGTGTAACAGGCTCCACCTGCGAGTCCAGGACTTGATCTCCTGTCTGCCACTGCTGGCTCTGCTCCTGTGGTTATTCAGGTCAGAACTTCCACCACCATCTGGACCATCAGCAGAATCTTGGCAATAGCTCAATAAGACCATTCGCCCACCAACCTAAAGGTCTGTGGTTCATTCTCCACTGAAGTGCATTCGAGCTGCTTGTATCGGACACGGACATTACAGACAGTGGAAGACCTAGAGTCCAGTGTTATAGATGATATTTATGTCACCAGATTTAGGGCTCTTTCACAACACACTTTTGATTCGGATCAGGGTTCGTTTGCCTGGATAGTCTGGATCATTTGGGAAACTGTGAACCCACAACAGATCCGGGACAAAGGAAGTCCGCTCCTGTTGGGAGGTGGTCTCGGTCCGACTGAATGAACGCAAACTGACAGGAACAAGACAGACAAGTAACAGATAAGCCTGTGTTTCTGTCAATCATCATATCTTAGCACTGTTTCCTTATGACCTCTTGTACATACAGTGGCATGAAAAAGTATCTGAACCTTTTGGAATTTCTCACATTTCTGCATAAAATCACCATCAAATGTGATCTGATCTTTGTCAAAATCACACAGATGAAAAACAGTGTCTGCTTTAACTAAAACCACCCAAACATTTATAGGTTTTCATATTTTTTATGAGGATAACATGCAAACAATGACAGAAGGGGGAGGAATAAGTAACTGAACCTTCTGCCTAAGGAGACTTTGAGAGCAAATAATACCAATTTTTACCAAACAGTTTAAGTCAGGGGTGTGTCCAATCACTGAGGAGCAGCTTAAAGCTGCTCTGCCCACTATAAAACACACACCTGGTAAGAATTGTGTCTTGATGAGAAGCATTGTCTGATGTGCACCATGGTTCGCTCAAAAGAGCTCTCTGAAGACCTGCCATCAAAAATTGTTGATTTGTATAAAGCTGGGAAAGGTTAGAAAACCATCGCTAAAAGTCTGGATGTTCATCAATCCACAGTTAGAGAAATTGTCTACAAATGGAGAGTTTGGCTGTTGCTTCTCTCCCAAGGAGTGGCCATCCACCAAAAATGACACCAAGAGTTCAGCGCAGATACTCAGAGGTAAAAAAGAACCCTAGAGTGTCTGCTAAAGACTTACAGAAATCACTGGCACAGTCCAATATCTCTGTGCAAACATCGACTATATGTGAAACACTGGCCAAGAATGGTGTTCATGGGAGGACTCCATGGAGGAAGCCACTGCTGTCTAAAAAACATTGCTGCACGTTTAATGTTCGCAAAAAGGCACTTGGACACATCACAGAACTTCTGGCAAAATATTTTGTGGACTGATGAAACTAAAGTTGAATTGTTTGGGAGGAACACACAACATCATGTGTGGAGGAAAAATGGAACAGCTCATCAACATCAACACCTCATCCCCACCGTGAAGCTTGGTGGAGGGAGCATCATGGTCTGGGGCTGTTTTCAGCCTCAGGGCCTGGACCACTTACAATCATTAATGGAAAAATGAATTCAAAAGTTTATCAGGATGTTTTGCAGGAAAAGCTGAGACCGTCCTTCAGACGGTTGAAGCTAAAAAGAGGATGGATGCTGCAACAGGACAATGATCCAAAACACAGAAGTAAATCAACTTCAGAATGGTTTCAGAAGAACAAAATACACGTTCTGGAGTGGCCAAGTCAAAGTCCTGACTTGAACGCCATTGAGATGCTGTGGCATGACCTCAAGACAACGATTCATGCCAGACATCCCAGGAATCTGACTGAACTGCAGCAGTTTTGTAAAGAGGAATGGTCCAACATTGATCCTGATCGATGTGTCAGACTGATCTGCAACTACAGGAAGCGTCTGGTTGAAGTTCTTGCTGCCAAAGGGGCAACCAGATATTAAATGTGATGGTTCAGTGACTTATTCCTCCCCCTTCTGTCATTGTTTGCATGTTATCCTCATTAAAAATATGAAAACCTATAAATGTTTGGGTGGTTTTAGTTAAAGCAGACACTGTTTTTTCATCTGTGTGATTTTGACAAAGATCAGATCACATTTGATGGTGATTTTATGCAGAAATGTGAGAAATTCCAAAAGGTTCAGATACTTTTTCATGCCACTGTAGTAACTGTGATATACTGTATATTACAATTTTTGTTTTTTTTTCTTACTGTACATACATTTATAAAATTTATGTCTTATTTGACTTAGTCTCTTGCTATTTTTTATTGCTACTTATTTATAAGTTTATTACCATTTTTATATTTTTTTACTCTTTGTTATTGTAATATAATGTGATGCATGAGCTACTGTGCCCAAGTCATTTCCCTTGTGGATCAATAAAGTTTGTCTAAGTCTGAACCAGAAAGTGACCGATGTAACACCTTGAACGAGACTGAACAGATAAACTGACCCAGAGAGACCAGAAAGTGTTGCCCAAATGAACCGGGGTGTCCAGAAAACGGACCTGATTCTAATCAAAATTGTGAACGCGTAAAAGTTTTGTGTTTAACGTGTTGCAGCGGTTTTGGAAGTCTACTCCAGGACAGACGTGGACCTGTCCTGCCACGCTCCTCCAGACACCGACCTCCAGGATGTGGTTCTGGAATGGACCCGAGCTGACCTGGACAACAAAAACGTCTTCCTGTTCCGAGATGGACGGCCCTACCTGGTCTATCAGCACCCACAGTTCCAGGACCTCGTGGAACTCAAAGACCCCTCCCTCAAGAACGGAGACCTGTCCATCACCCTGAAAGACGTCTTCCCTCAGGACAGTGGTCTGTACCAGTGCCACTTCTTCAGCTCACACAACAGGAAACGTTCTGTCTACAACACAGAGCCGGTCAAAATCATCGAACTCAAAGTGCTCGGGCCAGGTGAGTCCACAATCTTTCTACGGACCTCCTTTTGACCCCCACCGGTGCAGTTCTCCAGTTTTATTTTATCAGAGGACTTGTTTCTTTTATAACGTAATTTCAGATCAATAATGTGATAAATAATAATACATTTAAATGTTATCAAAATTTTAACAACAGTGACTTCAGTGATTGTACGAGCGTGTGCGTGCACCTGACAAGCTTTATTCATTTTACATTTTTCATCACCATGTAAACTTGAAGAATATTTTAATTCCAAACTATTTAAGTCAGAACAATTAATTCGAAATTAAAAAACATCATGTAAACGTGGCCATTGTGTTAAGCCAAAGATCAGGTTAAAGTCTAACTTGAGTACGAGAGGTTCAGACAGAGCAGTGCCTCCAGTTAGCATCACACTCCTTGGGAATGTTAATGACATCAGCTGCAAAGTATACACAGCACTGTATAGTATAAAACGTACATCATGAAAAACTGTGACTTTGTGGTCCCTGTGTCCCAGAGCCTGAGAAGATCCGGGCACTTCCTGGACAAGACGTGGTCCTCAAGATGCCGCCTGTGGACTACCCTGTGACCTCCTTCATGTGGAAACGCCGCGAGGATCCGGAACACTTTGTGTTTCTCCACGGCATGGACCACCCGCACCACCAGCACCCTCAGTACGATGGCCGGGTCCAGCTAAAGAACCAAGACCAGATCCAAGACCTGTCCGTGATCCTGCACAGAGTCCAGCCCGGCGACAGTGGAGAGTACCACGGCTACATCGTCCAATCACAGCACCGCAGGAAGAGGGACAACCACCAATCAGAGCCAGACAAAGTGATCATCCTGGAGGTGGCAAGTGAGTGTGGCAGAGTGTCCAATCCTTCAGTGATGAGATTGTGGGTTAGATTCCTGGAGATTGTGGGTTAGGTTCCTGGAGGTTGTGGGTCAGAATCCTTTAGGTTGTGGGTTAGACACCTAATGTCTCTTTTTTTTTCAGGTGGGGCCTGCAGGTTCAAGGCTGGAGTTGGTTTTGTGGCCGCCGTCTTCATCTCATTAATACTTTAGTTTTAGAGTCATCCATGCATGTTTGAGTAATCTAGCGATCTCTCCCGGGCCCTATTCAGAACCTTCTTACGGTGGCTGTACAAGACTTCACTCACAAACCTACGTCTCCCATGCTCCCACACGACAATTCTCTGGAAAGATACAAAAACATGACACAAAACAAAGTACAACTTGACAAACCTGATGTGATGTGCAGTAGTTTCATTAGTGGGATACACGCTGTGAAGGGGGAGTGACTTAGCGCTGGGAGTTTATTTGGTCGAATGTTAATATCAGTGGCGTGCGGTCAGGGCAATCAAGGCAAGAAGTGGTTGACCAATAAAATCTAAAATCATCGCGTGTCAAAAGTTTATTTAAATAGTTTTGAATTATCCAAATAATCCTGTTTTCCCTTCACTTCTGTCTGTTTGAAATGTGGCTGTAGCAGTTTGTCCTTGACCGCACGTGGCTGTAGTGGTTTGTCCTTGACCGCACGTGGCTGTAGCGGTTTGTCCTTGACCGCACGTGGCTGTAGCGGTTTGTCCTTGACCACACTCTTCTGGTCACTGAGTAAACTGCAACAACCGCGGCTCCGAACGTCCCATTAACTTGTGCTGTTTTGCCTTTCTACAGAGGCCTGGAGGCTCATGTTGAGGCCGCGGTTTATATTTCATGCTTTCTACATGCGCTTTTACAACCGGAGAGGCCAGACGGTTGTTTTAGAGGTTTGTGAATGCGTCCTGAGGACCACAGCCGGCTCAAACAGCGCTGAATAAACCCACATCATCGTCCACGGGAACCGGAAATGTGCGGCGATTCCCAGTGAGTGCGCATGTGCGACAACAGGAAACAGCAGCGCTAACTTTCAACACGAGTGTCTAAAAAATAACTCGCTTTTAGCAACAAGTCATTGTAGTTTCGGGTTTGCAATGATCAGATGTTAGTTAGAAATGCAGGCCGGCATTTAATGAAATAGTGAGCGAGTTTCACGGCGAGTTTGTGTTGAAATGGAGGATCCGGACAGATCAGTGAAGTGAGCAGCTGCTGTAGCCATGATTCCGCCTCCTCTCTGTGTGTTTATAAAGGAGCGACAGTGTCCGTGGAATAACAGCATTATTACACTTGTATTACACGTGTGGAGGAACATGTGTGTGTTCTGGACCTGCTCCGCTTCAAGGAAATACAGGACGTTTCTCAGGAAAGGCGTGATTCTGTGAGAGGTGAGTTTGAGCACGCTGTTCTAACGTGCACCTGTCTGACCAGTGCACCTGTCTGACCAGTGCACCTGTCTGACCAGTGCACTGCTGTTGTTAGTATCTCTTCATGATCTTCATGAATGTCCATGTTGTGTAGTGCATTACACAGACAGACAACAACAGTCCTGAAGGCTCAGCTGGAAAAATGAGGTGTAGGAACAGGACAAATCTGTGAAGAAACAAATAGACCACAAAAAGCCCTGTTTGTACAAAGAGGGTGTCAAATACAAATATGAATATACTCTGTAGGTCTGGGTCTCTCTAATTTGACATTTGGTTTGCATAAAAAGTGGTGTTATTGAATTGTTATCTGCTAAATATTAATGTCCACCTCAAGTCTGCTTGCCCACCCATAAAAGTCACCGCACGCTACTGGTTAATATGTTATTTTGGGGGAAATAAAACATGGTGATCTAAATATGTGAAGTGTTACATGCCATAGAAGTCACATACCCCTCTTTAATACCCCAGAGAAGTCATATACCCCCTCTTTAATACCCCACAGAAGTCACATACCCCCTCTTTAATACCCCACAGAAGTCACATACCCCCTCTGTAATACCCCACAGAGGCACATACCCCCTCTTTAATACCCCACAGTCACATACCCCTCTTTAATACCCCACAGAAGTCACATACCCCCTCTGTAATACCCCAGAGAGTCACATACCCCCTCTTTAATACCCCACAGAAGTCACATACCCCCTCTGTAATACCCCACAGAGTCACATACCCCCTCTTTAATACCCCACAGAAGTCACATACCCCTCTTTAATACCCCACAGAGTCACATACCCCCTCTGTAATACCCCAGAGAGTCACATACCCCCTCTGTAATACCCCAGAGAGTCACATACCCCCTCTGTAATACCCCACAGAGTCACATACCCCTCTTTAATACCCCACAGAAGGCACATACCCCTCTTTAATACCCCACAGAGGCACATACCCCTCTTTAATACCCCAGAGAGTCACATACCCCCTCTGTAATACCCCAGAGAGTCACATACCCCCTCTGTAATACCCCAGAGAGTCACATACCCCCTCTGTAATACCCCAGAGAGTCACATACCCCTCTTTAATACCCCACAGAGTCACATACCCCCTCTGTAATACCCCAGAGAGTCACATACCCCTCTTTAATACCCCACAGAGGCACATACCCCTCTTTAATACCCCAGAGAGTCACATACCCCCTCTGTAATACCCCAGAGAGTCACATACCCCCTCTGTAATACCCCAGAGAGTCACATACCCCCTCTGTAATACCCCAGAGAGTCACATACCCCTCTTTAATACCCCACAGAGTCACATACCCCCTCTGTAATACCCCAGAGAGTCACATACCCCCTCTTTAAGCCTGGCAGGGAGTGGTGAAAGTGAATAACATTGTTTTTATTCTCAACTAAAATCAGATGGACAAATGTCACGTGGACTGGGGACTCTGTAAAGACGTGGCCAGAATCTTTGTTGATGAGTTAAAATAAATATTGTGACAGAGACAAAGTGCACAGCAGTGCGTTTGAGACGATAATGATTGTTAATATTTGTATAGTCTGACTGTAGCAAAGAGAAGATATTTGTTTAGTGACATGTTGTTGTATTTGCTGCTAATGATGAAACTATACGATTTTATATGGAAGACAATTTGTTTCATCAGATTTTGAATTTTAAACGCCACTGAATTTCTCACTTTGAATTTTTAACTCTGAAAAAAACATGTTTGAATTATTTTTATTCTGAATTTTAGTTGCTGAAATTTTAAGTGAACATTTTTAAAGTGTTTGAAATTCTATATAAAAAAACACCTTTTAAATATTCAGCACAAATATTTTCAAGCCTCAAACTCAACAGTCAAAATTCAGAATGTGAAATTCGCAGAGAAAAAAATTCACAGCAAAGATCCAAGACGCCAAGGCAGAACCAATCGATCCTGTGTGATCCGATCGAACTTAGTAACAAACAGGAAATGGAGCAGTGAAACGATCTGATTGGTCAGATTTAGCCATGGATCTGTTAAAATAACTGGAGACTGTGGCTTGTATCTGGAGTTGATGTAGTGACTCTCAGTGGAACTTCAGCGAAAAAATCCCCCCTGCCCAGAAAGGATTTTTCCCATAGAGCGCAAAGTAATCACAAACTGCTCGTGTTCAGCTGACAGGGGTTGACAGGGGCTGACAGGGGCTGACAGGGCACCTACAGTTTTCAAAAAGGATGGATTTTGTGGCGATTTTTACCTATTTATCAATCATAAACTTTTTCTCAGCTCAAAATCTTCCAGGTGTCTTAAAAACAGCTTTTTAATCGCTCGCTCTGGCTCCGCTCTGTTTCACTCTAGCTCCTCTCGCTCTGATTGGTCAAAGTGGTCATGTGATACGTGAGACCATGCTCCTTGAGCACGCTCGCTCCTTGAGCACGCTCGCTCCTTGAGCACGCTCGCTCCTTGAGCACGCTCGCTCCATTCATGTGTGCCCGCTATAGACGTGTACGAAGTGGACTAAGCGAGTGTGACGTCACCAATAGTGTTCAGCTCCACTCAAATGAAGCTCCTGTTGCTAACGGTTACAGGAGCGAATTTGGAGCCAGGCTCCATATTTGGAAATCAGATGGCGAGTATCATAGCAACTACAAGAGCCAATCATGACTGAGGTCATTAAATGTGCCCGTCGTTCTCACCGGAAAGCGAGAAGGGGACTTACTTAGCAACGAAACACACTGGCTGTCAATCAAACTGTTGCTAACACTAGCGGGAGCAACCTCAGGGATGTTCAGATCTTGATTTAGGGACAAAATAGAGAAATGAAAAATCATGTAGAGCGGGTCAGTACAAACATTTCAAGACCAAAATGACGTGGCTCACAGCAGCAGGTACAGAGGAGCCACAATATTCCAATGTGAGTCAACGGGAGCCAGAGTCAGAAGGAGCCGGAAGAGCCACCTGGAGCACTTCCTGTTTGGAACGAGGCAGTTAGAGTGTTAGCTCTGTCCATTCATAAATATGGTCTATGGTGCCCGCGGAGAAAAGAGCGCCACTGCGCGGGAGTACCTCGCCGGGCGAAGCTCATCTGGAGACTTGAATGGGCGGCCATGTTTAAACACCTAGTCAAAACCTCATCTCTTTAATTTGTTAAGTGTAAACCCCGCCCACAGATGAGAACCATTAGGAAACAGCCTCTGTCCTCCTCACTCACACAGGATCGATTGGTTCTGCCTTAGCGTCTTGGATCTTTGCTGTGAATTTTACTCTGAATTTTGACTTTGAATTTGAAAATATTTGTGCTGAATATTTAAAAGGTGAAATTTTTATTTTGAATTTGAAACATATTGAAAAAGCACATTTAAAATTTCAGCAACTCAAATTCAGAATGAAAATAATTGAAACATCTTTTTTCAGAGTTAAAAAAATTCAAAGTGAGAAATTCAGCTGTATTTAAAATTAAAAATCTGATGAAACAAATTATCTTCCATACATTATGATGCAATTCTAAAAGAGGGAATGTAAATGTGTTTTTTTGGAGAATTGATATTTAGCTTCAGTAATCACTGTTAATAACCAGCTGTTCTTGGTATGCTCCTGTATAACTTCCTTTCATTTCAACGTGTGGCTTGTTTTAAGTATTTAAAGGTTTGTGACTGTAATCTGAACTATGGAAATCAAATCAAAATGTATAATAAAGTACTTGTAATAAAAGTTATGTTGTTTTCACACATAGAAATCATAGAAGCATCATAGTTCATCGTTCAAGTCTACGGAGCGTCTGTGTGATCCCTCGGTCGTCCAGGTTTGATCCACAATGAAAAATTCATGTGTAACTGGACAAAAGTTACAGAAAGTTACAAAGGACTGATGGACACTTCCACTGTCTTTCCAAACAAAACTTCCTTCTCAGACGATTCCTTTTCTTTGGCTTTGGAAACACTGAGGTACAGATTTTGGCCAAAGAAAAGAAATAGTTTAAGAGGGGAGTTAAAGGTGCACTAGGTAACTTTTTGTATGTGCATCAACTGCTTGTTTCTATGGATATGTGCTTTTCTGCCTGGAATGTTCCACAGTTTGACATTAAACAGCTCTACTTTACATTTGAGTGGTTTTATAGCTCAAAAATCTGGCAAGACCTGAACACAGAAAGGTTTAATGCCACACTGTGAAACATTCCAGACAAAGCCATAACATCTCCATGGAGAAAAGCGTTTGACGGACCCTCCAGCAGAAAATTTACACAATGCAGCTTTAACTCAATTGGATCCTAAGTAATTTGAATTAACAATTATAAAATGTCTCAACAAAAATTACAAAAGTCACTGCCGCCAGCCAAGTAAAAACAAAAAGAGACGCAACTAAACAGGCGGTGAGCTGGCAACAGAATGATCCAGCTGCCCCGAGCCACTGCCCTTCAGGTGGACTCCCAGGACTGGTGGAGGATCGGTGGATCGGGAAGGTGCCTGTCCAATCCAGCGGCAGGACAACAACAGCCAACCAGAGTCCGGCGTAAAGAGATGCAGCAAATCAGGCCAAAATGTAAGATCTAAACCCTTAAATCTATCAGAAAATGACTTAAAAATACTGAAATGATCTGTCCATGCAGTAAGATCATTTCACTTGACAAGTTCTCTTAAAATAAACTCCCTCTAGACCAGAATGAAGCGTCTCTGAACTAGTAAGTCGATAATAAATCTGAAAACAAGACGAATAACCTGATATAAGTTTTAAAATTTGTAGGACCCTTGGCTCTTCTTCGGAGGAGCCGACTCTGGAGGAGTGCTACAAAGTGCTCTTTGGAGGGAGGATCTTGGGAATTGAGAAACACCCCTTGTCTGGGCGTGATGTGGGCGTGACCAGACCACATCTGGCAGATTTGACACCTGTCTATAATCTCACCCTCATCAGCAGCACCTGAAACTTCTGTTAGTTTCAAGTGGCTCAACATCATTCTTTTTACAATCTTCAGGACCCACCATCTCCTGTGTCCAGGTGTGATCTCCTCCTGCTTACCTGCTCCTCGGTCCACTACTCTGCCTACCTGCCAGATCCAGCCAATATTCACCAGAAACTCTTGAAATAAACCAATGTTAACCTTTCCTGCTGTGTTCCGTTTCAGGGTCCAGTGAACTGTGACAGTCGGTTCACGTGTGGTGTGATGTTGAAGCAGTTTTAATATTTCTAGGTCGGTAGTTGTAATAAAAGCCGTATAAAGGAAAGGGACACACCAGAGAAACCAGGTGTTTGAGTGGACTCTTAACCACACCAGCACAGACTTTATATTAGAGTTTTACTAAATATGTGAGCTCAGAAGGCATAAATGATTCAAATGAAGTAATAAAAGCTTTTATTTCAACATAGAGTTTTGCCAACACATTAGATGCCAGTGTCGATACATAGAACTCCTTTATGTTCTGGAGAACAGGTATTTCATATGGTCAGTAGTTTTGCTATGGCCTGTTTATTTGTATCACACTTGAGTAATCCAGATTTACTCTGGTGAAACACCATGTCCACATGACACTTCACGTTCTTGTACTTGAAGCTCCACTGAGGTCCATCTGCCGGAAGGTCATCTTTTCTTTTGTGATGCATCACCACCAAAACCACCGGCTTCTCTGCTGCAGCTTCTGAAAATAATAATAATTTAAAAATCTGTATTCTAAAAGTAATATATGTTACATGTTCAAACAAATATGTGGTTTTTACTTTGTGTTAAATCAGTCATCTCTTTTATACCTGTAATTCTGCTCATGGCCTCCTCCACGTCTGATCCAACTCGAGAAATGACCACACAGAAGATGAGGACCACATCACACTCTGCTGGGCCCGTGTGGATCAGCTCCAAATTATGTCTCTTCAACTTCTGAAGGACGTCTTTATGAGCTCCATATGTTTCAGATGTAACAATGGAGTAGACTTTAACTGAACGCTTTGGCCCACAAAACCATCCTGAAAAGAAAAGTCCTTTATTCTACTAGCTGTCCAACCCTGGGCCGCCATTTCATTATAATTTCACCCTTTATTGTTTGTAAAATCCCTCAGTCGTCCAGGTAGAATCCATGGCAAAGGAGAAATTCAGTTTTTCAACTGGATAAAAGTTTTTTGATCAAAGACGTTTCGCAGTTTCAGTTCTGAACTGAAGAAGCAGCTTGGATGAGTTACGAAAAAAAAAATACAAAAAACTTTTGTCCAGACAAACTGAATTTCTCCTTTGCCACCCTGTAATACAAGATATGTGGGTTACTGTATATGCTGCCATGACGGGAGTTTTCACCTGAACCTGACTGACAAGTAACAAAGTATTTGTACTTGGCAATCTGATGGACGAATCTGGGTTTGGCGGTTGCCAGGAGAACGGTACTTCTGCATTGTGCCAAGTGTAAAGTTTGTGGAGGGGGGATTATGGTGTGGGGTTGGCCCCTTAGCTCCAGTGAAAGGAACTCTGAATGCTTCAGCACCAAGAGATTCTGGACAATTCCATGATCCCAACTTTGTGGAACAGTTTGGAGACGGCCCCTTCCTCTTCAACATGACTGTGCACCAGAGCACAAAGCAACGTCCATAAAGACCTGGATGAGAGAGTTTGGTGTGGATGAACTTGACTGTCCTGCACAGAGTCCTGACCTCAACCCGACAGAACACCTTTGGGGTGAATTAGAGCGGAGACTGAGAGCCAGACCTTCTCGTGATGCTTTGACCAATAAGATTCAGGTTTTCTGAATGGTTTCAGTGAGAGCCGTTCAGATTTATAATGTGTAGAACTCAGTTCAGAGTGACACACAGCTCAATCTGGTGTGAGCCTGGTTAGGGAGAAACCAGAGTGCCCAGAGGAAACCCACCCACAGGGAGAACATGCAAACCCAGGAATCAAACCTGGAACCTTCTTCCTGTAAGGCGTGAGTGTTAACCACAGAGACAACTTGAATTATAATAGAGTTTATTGGTTGCCTTTGTTTGACTTTGAATTACAGCCAAAACAAAGGAAATTCATTTTACTTGTTTTGCAATCTGCAATTAAGATGACCAAAAGAAACAGAATCACTCACCAGAAAGCCATCCACCGCCAGATGTATCTTCACTGTGTGCTCCACTCTCTGTAGTGTCCTTCTCTTCCTCTACTGGACAGGATTGAACTTTCTCTACCGTACAAGGTTTGGTCAGTAAAATCTTTTAGCATCAATAAATGAAGTTTGAAATGTTTATACCTTTTTCAGATTTTGGTGCAAGCTCCTTCTCCAGTGCTTCCAGATGATCAGTCAGATGTGCCATGATTTCAGGATGATTCTTGCAGTCTGTAATTAATTGGTTGATGGCTACAGAGAAGGCAAAGGAGCTTGTAAATGAGCATTTTTTTAATTTCCCAACATTTTAAATCAGAGATATCTGCTTTCTGAATGACAAAATAAAGTCACAGTGTAAGTTCATTTGACCAGTAGATGTAAGAAGTGAAACCTTCACTGGCTCCGTCACTGTTTTTGCACCTGCCATTATACAAAGTGTAAAACATGCAACATCTAAGTGTTATATGTTTTCTGAAACCTCTGGCTTCAAATTATCGTTCTGACATATTTTTGGAGGATGATCATTTTTTTAATTTGCCATTGACTTCCATATAAGGTAAAATTTTACCTGCCCTCATACAGAGTATATAAACCATGTGATATCTAATTTCTATATACACTGCTCAAAAAATTAAAGGAACACTTTGAAAACACATCAGATCTCAATGTGAAAAAAATATATGTTGGATATCTATACAAATATGGACAGGGCAATGTCTCAGGAACAAAAGGAACACCTCTTTAAATGATCAACAGGGGCACTAGAGCGACAACAATGAAACAACCTCTAAAACAGGGAGAGACGGCAGGCTCCAATTGTGGCAGCGGCAGCTGCCACTACACCTGCCAGTACAGCTGCCACAAATTTGTGGCAGCTGTACTGGCAGGTGTAGTGGCAGCTGCCGCTGCCACAATTGGAGCTAGCCCTTGCTGAAAACAGGAGCGGTTTTGCTTGTGGAGGTCATTTCAAGTTTCTCCCTCTTGATCTTTTTTGGCTGCTTTTCCACTAGTGCTGCTTTGGCTACAGTGATATCACTACTGAGGCAATGAGGATGAGGCGATTTCTTAAACCTACAGAAGCTCCACAGATTGTCCAGCTTCTCCAGGATGGACATCAAGGAGATTTAATGTGTCTCCCAGCACAATCTGCATGGAGGAGATTTCAGGAGACAGGCAGTTACTCCAGGAGAGCTGGACAGGGCCATAGAAGGTCCTCAACCAATCAGCAGGACCCATATCTGCTCCTTTGAGCAAGGAGAATCAGGTTCAGCACTGCCTGTGCTTTCCTACAGAATGACCTCCAGCAGGTCACTGGTGTGAATGTTTCTGTCCAAACAATCACAAACAGACTTCATGAAGGTGGCTTGAGGGCATCACGTCCTGTAGTGGGCCCTGTGCTCACCGCCCAGCACCGTGGAGCTCCACTGGCATTAGATGACACCAGAATTGGCAAGTCTCCCACTGATGCCCAGTGCTTTTCACAGATGAGCGCAGGTTCACCCTGAGCACCTATGGTAGATGTAAAAGAGTCTGGAGAAGACAAGGAGAACGCTCTGCTGCCTCAACATGGTCAGCATGAGCGGTTTGGTGGTCTGGGGAGGCATATCCATGGAGGGAAGCAAAAAAATCAAGATTGCATCAATTGAAATAAAAATAATCCACTTTTTGTGATATTTGAACTGTGAAATGCAGTGACTTGAGGACAAAACATTGAGAAATAAAGGGTTAAAAATAGTTAAAATACAAATTTTAAAATATGAATCAAAAGGTGAGATGTTGGTTGAGCAAATAAAAAAAAGTTTGAAAAAATATGAATCTTCTGACTTTTTACAGCCAAATGAGTTTCAGTGCACAAGAATGTGCTCCAATACCCATAACGTATTTTTTTTTAAGGTGTGATTGAGGGTTAAATGTGTCCAAAGTCGGGTTTTAAACTACTTGAGTTGGTTGTTGGTTCCATTCCATGGGACTGTGTGAGGGAATAAACTTGCGTTGGGTCTTAAAGTCCAATACTTGGTGAATGATTAGATTTGCTTTGGTGGTCAGTTGGAGTGAAGTGGGTGGGAAACACTGCTAAGTGTAATTGTACACATCACGACAAGTCATTGATGTTTTTGACGTTCTTCAAGAGTTTTCCAGATGTTGGAGCAATCCTCAGCAAAGGAGGATAGTAAGTAAATACTTCAATATTCACAGATAAAAATCACAAAGTGATTTACAGGAATAAATTGTTAATATAATAATAATAAATTGTAGTGCCTGTGTTTGCGTGTAGAGGTAGTAGCACATATACAAAAATTAAACACAGTAATGGCCACGGTAGGCCGGAGGGCCCCGTTCAGATGAAAACACCGTCTGAGTACACCTGCGTCATGTTTGTTCTTAATGCACAATAGCTCCGTTATTGTGGCAGCCAACTGTAATGTCCTTTTAAAGCAGATGTTGTAATGCCGTTTATATTTAAAACCTGGGTAGTCCTGGTTTAGTCGTGCTTTTGTTTTTATTCAGACCTTATTTAGTCCTGTTTATGTGGCCGTACCGGCTTGTCAAAGCCTGATCCCATCAGATCTCAGAAGCTCATGTAACCCAGGTTATAAAATGCGCCTAAACTGCGTAAAATATATATTTTCTAATTGTAGCTGTACGTCAAGTCACGTGACATACGCACGCACACAGTACGCACACCCTGCGTGCTGTTCAGCCAATCACGTTCCTCGCAGCGCCTGATCCAAACCTCCGGTGTGTCCGCTCTCCGGCCGTACAGGTTAGCCTGAAGTCATTGCTTATACTCGTTCTAAAATGTTGTTCGGTCTAAAACTAAAACTGTACCTCACACTTTTAGAAGTCTAGAGTTCTGGCTGTGTGCAGATTACAAAGTGGGATTGGTGAGGCTGTTGAACTCTTTTAGTACAATGGCCTTTTTTACTTGGCTAATGCACTTAAGAGCCATTCATTAAGTGTTTTTCAACTGCAATTTGTTTTCAAGTGCAATTTGTTTCTATGTTGTATTTATAATGCACCCAGTGACGTGCGGTGAGGTTGACAGCTGGGGAGGCGCTTTTAGCGTCAGATTTACAAATGCAAATAACCCCCCCCCCCCAAAAAAAAAAAAAAAAAAAAAAATTCATCATTTGATAGACACAACTATATATTATATGCAGCAGTGCAGCAGACTTACTTACACCAGGGCTTTTCTATATTCTTAATTCAAAAGAACAAAAACTTCAATTAAAAAAAAGGAAAAATAAAATATGATTGTTGTTCAGTATTTCAAAACTGGGAACAAGTTTTTTTTTTGCAATAAATAGACTAATTTATATGTTTTTTAGCAAAGCAGCTCCCGCGCGCTCTGTAGCTGTGCATTTATGCGTAACATGGACGCGTCATACTTGGATTTTTTGTATCTTGCCTGAAATCTCCAAATCACTCATGAAAAACACGCTTTTTAAGAAAGTTTGTGAATAAATAAGCATGGATCATGCTGGGAGTCTGCCTGTGTCATCGTGAGCGCACCCTCATCTCTCCTGTGCACTGCAGCAGGTGAAAACAAATCCATGAAGGCACGCACTCTATTTCTCTTCTCTTCCTCAAGTTGCGCTTTTAGCGATCCGCGGGTCCTGGGTCAACTCGCGCATATCGTGAGCAGGACTTTTAATTTCATTTAGGCTAAATCAAAATAAAGCACGTCTCAAAGAAAATTGTTCCACTGTTTACAATCCCTCTGCACATTGGTGGACTTTGTCATCAAAGACACAGGTGTCCCAGTGCAATATAAAAAAGAACGAAGAAGATGATGTAGTTGTTTCTGCGCATAGCGGCGGCAGGCCAAGAATCTCTGTGCTCACAAGCGCCCTCTATGTTGAGGCACGAGTACTGTTTGCCTCCCCTGGTGAGCTTTTTACTGAGGTTTTATGATTGATCTGCGAGCCTGAACACATTACAGAAATACATTTCATACATTATAAAGATTCCGGAAAGACAGAGCATATAATCAGAGAGTTTGAGGGCCATTTATCGGCAATATACAGTGGGTTAGCCAACTTAGCCACTTTGCCAGGGATCAAGCGGCTGGAGGCACTGGAGGCTGGTGCCTCACGGCGCACCTTCTCTTTGCATTTGAACGGGACAAACGAAAATTCTGCCATATTCAATTATTGAAACAAGAAAAAAAACATTTTTTGGACTGGAGAAGGGGTTAATAATAAATACATACAAGCTGATAATTATTATTTTTTATTTGAATTTATAATAAATCCTTTCTTCTTTTCATGATTGACAAGGGAGGCACTGCCTCCCCTGCCTCCTCTGACCACACGTCACTGAATGCACCTTTAAACAAGAGTGTTACTTGATTGTTTGTTACTTGCACTTCTGTAAATAGTATTGTGAATTATTTAATGTGTAAACACAGAGATTTAATTAACTGAACTTGTAGCTAGTTAACTTCTTCATTTTGTTACTGATGGTCAGTCCTGTCTGTCACTATACAGGCCTGGTGTGCCCAGTCGGGTAACCCCATGTGATGGCGAGCAAGAACAGCCCAGAACCTCACGGAACCGTATCACCTCAACTTTACCCTTCTGCGGTCTGGTAGGAGGCTCGATACAGCCAGTCACTCCCTACACTTCTCCACCGTACTTCACTACTCACATCCACAACCTGTTTAAGCGCTTTAAGGACATTCCATAAACTCTGTCTTTACTCTGGACTCAGTTGCAGTAATTTTGTTTGGGGATTACACTGGACTGTCAAATACTGTTACTGTTAAGTACTGCTACTGTTAAATAATGTTGCATATTGTTTTTGTTGACTAAACCTGTCTATATTGTGGGAAGCACATTTAGCATTTCAAGTCAGAGTATTTTAACTATCGAGCTTGATATAAATCTGCAGATTGTAAATATTTGGGTTTTTATGTTTTTTCTCACTGTTCATCACTGTTAACCGGAGCAGGAGCTGTGTTTGCATTGCCGGTAGTAAGTCGGACCTGTTTCCGGTGCATGTTGGACTCTGCCAGGGCTGCCCTTTGTCACCGGTTCTGTTTATTGTTTTTATGGACAGAATTTCTAGGCGCAGTCAGGGGCCGGAGGGGATCCGGTTTGGGAACCACAGGATCTCATCTCTGCTGTTTGCAGATGATGTTGTCCTGATGGCTTCATCAGACCAGGACCTCCAACCTGCACTGGGGCGGTTTGCAGCCGAGTGTGAAGCGGCTGGATGAGGATCAGCTCCTCCAAGTCCGAGGCCATGGTTCCTGACCGGAAAAAGGTGGCGCCCTCTCCAGGTGGGTGGAGAGTCCCTGCCTCAAGTGGAGGAGTTCAAGTATCTCGGGGTCTTGTTCACAGTGAGGGGAGGATGGAGTGTGAGATTGACAGGTGGATCGGTGCAGCGTTGGCAGTGATGTGGTCGCTGTATCGGACCGTTGTGGTGAAGAGGAGCTGAGCCGAAAGGCAAAGCTCTGGATTTACCGTCAGTCTACGTTCCTCCCCTCACCTATGGTCATGAGCTTTGGGTAATGACCGAAAGGACAAGATCGCAGATACAAGCGGCTGAAATGAGTTTCCTCCGCAGAGTGGCTGGGCGCTCCCTTAGAGATAGAGTGAGGAGCTCAGTCACATGGGAGGAGCTCGGAGTAGAGCCGCTGCTCCTCCACGTCGAGAGAAGCAGCTGAGGGGAGGGCATCTGTTCTGGATGCCTCCTGGACGCCTCCCTCAGGAGGTGTTCCGGGCATGTCCCACCGGGAGGAGGCCCCGGAGAAGACCCAGGACACGCTGGAGGGACTATGTCTCTCGTCTGGCCTGGGAACGCCTTGGGGTCCCCCCGGAGGAGCTGGAGGAAGTGTCCGGGGTGAAGGAAGTCTGGGAGTCCCTGCTTAGACTGTTGCCCCCATGACCTGGCCCCGGATAAGTGGAAGAAATTGGATGGATGGACAAATATGGATTTCATGTTGTGTCCAGTTTTACAGAAAAAAATGTCTTTTTCGATTGTGCTGCTTTCCTTTTTTTCATCTAATTAATCATTCTACAGAGTTTTACACCATCAACATTACTGTTAGTGGAGTGGGCAAAGGGGATGCAGGATCTAAGCCAGCGAGACGATGGCAGGATTGAGTCAAACCAGCAACTTTTCTGTTCATGGGGAATACCTGTGAGAAATGCGCTCAAAGTAAAAAAAATGTGAACGTACTTCCAATAAGTTCAGGAGAGCGTTGAAGATTGTTGATCTTATTTAGGAGTCTCCGGGCCTGTGGTAAAAGAGGAGAAAACATGTCATAACAAAGTGTTTCTACAGAGATAAGTGACACACCTGCAGATTATGCAACTAGAGCGGCTTAATATGACAAACTACTGTCTACGGAAGCCCATTTTTTCTAGTATTTAAAAATTAAAAGCCTCATAGGAAGTAATAATTACGGGTTTAAAAGTCATAATGATGAGTTTTCAAGGTGGACTCAAAGAGTACCAGGTGCTCCGCAGAGCCAAAGCTGGGGGGCTCTGGGCATTGAATCTGCTGTTTCCACTATTAGAGACACTATGGTCAAAGAAAGAGAAGAAAGAGCGATGAGTACTGTCTGAGGCTGCTAAACAGAATACTGCATTGTTGCTTCTTCTGTGACTGACTCACTGTGGAGCTGGAGCTGTCCTGACCTTCTGGTTCTTTCTAATTAGTATGTAGAGATAGACTTAAGTCCTGGTTTAGAGGAAAGTTCATTGTGGAAGTCAGGAGCTCCGTTAATGACCTGGTCCACTCTGGAGCACTGCCCAGTGCTGCCATCATGCAGAGACCATGTCTCACTCTGGCCTCTAGGATCCTCAGGGCGTTGAATCCTCCTGACTGTGACTCTCCTTCTGAAACAATGGCTGAATTGAAGCAGCTCCTGGAAACACAGGGATGAGCCCCTTGCAAACTTCCCTTTTCGGTAAGAGTGGGCTGGAGGGAGTTAAAACAGTTTTCCAACGGTCATATGACCACAGAATTTTTATTTAGCATTTTAATAATTGTTGTCTTAATTCTACTTTCTTTATAGTTATCTAACAAAGGAGAAAAACAGAAAGTCAGCAGTGAGAAACATACCAGTCATGCGCGCTGTCTGAGACTGTTCGACCACATACAGCCTTTTTGGTTCAGCTGGACTGAGGATGGACTCATCTCTAAACCAGGCCAAAACATGGACTTAAGTCTATCCCTACATACAAATAAGATTGAACTGGGAGGTCAGGACAGCTCCATGTGGCATAATGCAGAGCTCCATTTGCTTGTAAACTTGTGAATGAAAAGAAAAAGAGAGCGATGTCCATACAAATCCCATATGATTAACAACATGCAAAGTGTCCATCTATGTTCCTCACAGTCCCGGTGTCTGTGCCGGCTGGTGCAGTCTGAGGGTGCTTTCACACTGACAGCATTTGGTGCGCACCAAATGGCCCATTCGAACCAAAAGTTCTTAGTTCGGTTCGTTTTCGTTAGTGTGAATGCAATCTCGGTACTTTGGTGCGCACCAAATCAACCGGTCCGAGACCGATAAAAAGGGGTGGTCTCGGATCGCTTTATCTGCCCTACTTTGGTACGGTTCATCTGGTGTGAAAGCAACCAAACCAAATTGGACGGAACCGAATGCATTACGTGTATCAGATCACTTCCTGTTTCTGTTTACTCGGTCGCGAGGGCACGTCTCTTCTCCCTGAAGAGGCGTGCAATGCGCCGTCGGCGAGTCGAATAACTTATAAGTTGTCTTTGGAGTCGCAGCCGCGAAACATGTTCGAAATTAAGTACGTGCAGAAAATTACCTACAGTACAAAATAATGTATGATGATCAGCGCCAGGAGCGCAAGGCAAAGCTGTTCCTCCATGGTGATCGAAAGTGGCGCGTTTTTTAGTCCGGTTCCGGTGACGATGGTCTTCGCGGTCTATTTTGGTTCGTTTAGAACTCTGCATATGTGAAAGCAAACCGTACCCACGTCTGTTTGCTACATTGTAACATTTTTCTGACTAGTGCGGACCAAAGCAATCGAACCATAGGTGTGAAAGCGCCCTGAGCAGCCCAGAGCCCAGTCAACAGCTTCGGCTCTGCAGTGCACCCGACCCTCTGGCCCCGGAAGCAATGAGCTTCACTGGGCACGGGGCACTTAGGGTCACTCAATGATGAAAACATGGGCTCATAGAAATAACTCATTTTTCCTTGAAGTGGATGTGTACACTGCTTCTCCAGGAAAATGGTGTTCCCATGTACCTGGTGAGGCACGTTTAGAGTCAACTGAAAACTCATAATTCTTTTATCTTTTTTATTTACTGGCAAATATGGACTTCCATACCAACCTCACACCATATTAAACAAAAAAAAAAAAGATTTCTGTGTAGCCCACTATCACCAGTTCTGTTTACTTTACTGTTGGGCCGGTTGTTGGGCAGCTGAAAACATATTTCCAACGAGACGACAGTGCTCCGTGGAGAATGTTTGGCCTCAGCTGATGTTTCTCACATGGGTGAAGGTGCAGTATTTGGGGTGAACGGTGTGAGGTGCATGTGAACAAGGCCGACAGAAAACAGAACTAAATCTAGTACACCTGGGTCGGTCCAGAGAGTGCAGCGACGTGTGAAAACACCTTTATGCCGTGTACACATACAAAGCGTCAAATCGCGCCACAGGAACATTCGTTTGAAGCCACTTCAGGCGCGCTGTGCTTCCATCACACAACACTTCCTCTTTGCTCCTCAGGCCTTCGCGCTGCAGCATTTTGGTCGAGCGTCGATGCGCCTCTACGTAGGGTTAACATGGGAATCGCTTGCCCACTGTTACACTTGTAATGTGCGTTACAGGCTCGTCGACGGCTCTCAGAGTATCACACTGTCGTCATTATTCATTCACTCCATATGTTGTGGTGGTAAACGGCTAATGCAGCCACAGCCAAATCTCCTCCTGATCTCTCAGATTTCTTTTGCTAAGCGGGGCCAGGCCTGGTTAGGACTCGGATGGGAGACGCTGGGAAAAAATGGGGGGCCACAGTGGGACGTCAGTGGCAAAAACTGTTGTTGTGTCCTTAGGCAAGTCACTTCACACGCATTGCCTCGTATGAAAGTGGTGTGAGCGTGAGTGTTGGTGGTGGTTGAGGGGGCTGATGGTGCAGGTTGGCAGCCTGGATTCAGTCAGTCTGCCCCAGGGCAGCTGTGGCTACAACTCTATCTTACCACCACCTGATACAGAATGAATAAATAATAAAAGACTAGTGCATTATTATTACTACAGCTGCCCTGGGGCAGACTGACCCCGGGCCCAGACTGTACCCGGTGCAGCTGCAGCTCAGGGTGGAACCGGTGCTGTGACCCTCACACGAGGACCAGAGCTCTGCTGCTGCGGTCAGCGCCTTTAAAGGCTGCACAGAGACCACGTGTTCACACGATAACTGTTCATTTATGAAGGGAAAAACTTGGATCTTCAGGTTGGGGAACTGCTGCTTTAACCACTGAGCCACTGTCGCACAGAAAGTAATCTATAACAGTAACACGAGTACAAAGAATACATTCTAGAGCCCTGCTTCACGTCGCATAGGGCCCTCTAAAAGTCCCCAAATCTATTACAATTATTGACTGTAATTTGGATTGCCCTAGTTCATAAACATTGTTTTATTTTAAACATTATATAAAAATCCAAGCCATATTC
>CM057093.1:1414593-1457093 GCA_029959045.1 Taenioides sp. WSHXM2023 | reverse complement strand
AAATCACCTTGCAGTGCAGTTCATTGTGATCAATCATATTTCAAAAATGTGATTAATGTGAATCTAAATCTAATTATTTTTTAAATAGTTTGAAAGCAATACTTTATACCAACATTTAAGTCCATCATTTTAAGGGCAGAATGACGAGCCTGACAGCAGCAGTTACACAGGGGGTTTTTCAATAGAAAGTGAATTGGAGTCGTGGAATTGTGTCCATGATCACTTCCTATTTATATATACAGTCTATACAGAATGCAGATCCACTCATCAAGCAGAGTTAAAACCAAGTGAAGTTTGGCTCAGGAATCCAAAACCTGCGCTCTGCTGGCAGGGCCAACCGTGTACGCAGGCACTGTCCCACTTGAGTTTAGTGCAGAGGACAGTGTTAGCCTTGTAACGCCTCTCTAAAGTGGAGCTAATATGATTCACTTAGATTCAAGAGCTGGACCACACCTCAGCCACAGCTCATCTCAACCACGCCTTCAGTTACCCAGAAGCCCTATTCATACAGCCTATCCCGACAACACGTCCGGGTCAGCTCTCTCGACCCGGAGCTGCTAACAACCCGTCAGATTCTTCTATTCTAAAGGGACCTGGATGTGAGAGGACGCTAGCGCGTTTGGCTGCTGCTTCTCCATCCAATCAATCAAATACAAATCAAATACAAAACTAAATCTTCGTTTTCTTACGGTCTACGCATTTTTTCTGCTGCATTCCTGCCTGCCATCTGACTGTACCTCACCTGTGGACTCTGTGTGTGGTCTCCTACCGTGGCGCTGACTTTTGCGGCTTCCATCAAGCTAGCTCCCAGGGGTGCCGACACGGCCTGACTCGGCTGAGATCACCCACTCAGCCTGGTTCTCGCTGTCCCGCATTCCGGAGCAGTCTGCCAGCAATGTTGCCATTTTTCGTGGCTTTTCCGCTGATGCTGACCTCACTGTCGCACCACGCTACCATCCACCACCCGTCCATGGTGCTTCGGTACTCGTCCTCACAGCTCCTCAGTCTCTACCACCGTGCACCTCCCTCCCTGGACATTTCCACAACAATAAAGCAGCTCTGCCTTCTCCGTCGTCGCCCCTACATCCACCGTGGCTCCCGCCGAAAAGTCACCTTCCATTTCACCGCTGACAACAATATTCCTTCACTCTGGTCTGATCGCAGCTCGCGCCATCCTGGATACCGGCACAACGTCATCCGAACACGTCATCTGCGCACAGGTCACGTGACCCAGTACAACCTCCTTCCAGTCCCGACTTCCACCACTAGAATTTCACAACAAAAGCATCTCAAAACAGCCCTTCTCAATACCCGGTCAATTAATGACAAAAGTCTGCTTCTGCATGAATTCATAATGGACAATGAACTGGACTTACTCTGTCTTACCGAAACCTGGCACAAACCACAGGATTACACCGTACTAAACCAGATCTCACCACCCGGTTACCTCTACTTTGACAACCCTCGCCCAAACCGTGGAGGAGGAGGCCTCGCAGTCATCTACCACAACAAACTGAACCTCCGCCCCATCTCTGTTGCCCCTACTACATCATTTGAACACCTGGTTTTCAGACTTCCAGGTTCAGTCACTGCTTGTCGCCATGATCTACCGCCCCCCCAAAACCTGTCCATCATTCCTCTCAGACTTTACTGACTTTTACACACAGCTCTCTTCCATCTCCCCATCCATTCTCATCCTTGGTGATTTTAATATCTACATCGACTGCCCTCATTTAAAATTTACAGCAGATTTCCTGGACATTTTAAACTGCCTCAATCTCACCCAACATGTCAGCTCACCCACACACACCTATGGTCACATTCTTGACCTTATCTGTTCCTCAGCCTCAGTCCCAGTGCTTAACCTCACACTAACTGACCCCTCCATTTCTGACCACCTGGCTGTTACCATGGACATACCCATTCCCACCCCAACTCTAAAACAAACTCGTTCAATAACCTTCCGCAACCTTAAATCACTATGCCCTATCTCTCTTGCCTCCTCTATATCATTCTGTCTATCCACCTCCTCCCTCCCCACTAACCCAACCACTTCAGAACTTGTCGACTGCTACAACCAACCTCTCTCCTCCTGCCTTGATCTACTTGCTCCCCAAAAAACAAAAACAGTCTCCTTCACCACCTCTGCCCCTTGGTACACCCCTAAACTCCACCTTCTGAAAAAGAAACGCAGACAACTCGAACGACTCCATCGCAAAACTGGTCTCACTGCCCACAAAGCCTCCACCTCCACCTATAACAAAGCTCTCAAAACCGCCCGATCAAGCTATTATTCCCACATCATCCATTCCAACTCTTCTAACCCCCGCACCCTGTTTTCCACATTTGCCCAGCTCACCAAACCCATGGACAATATTAGTTCCTCATTCACCACAGAGAAATGCAGTAACTACTTATCATTTTTCCATTCCAAAATCCAAACCATTCACTCCACACTCAACAACTCTCGCTCCACTCGTCCCCCTCCAGAATCCAGCCTGTACCCAACCACAAACCACAGGCTGTCTTCCTTCTCTCCCTTATCCTTTTCAGACATTACCAAACTCCTCTCCACCATGAAACTCACAACCTGCCATCTCGACCCTCTCCCGTCTCCTCTCCTGAAAGCCTGCATCCCCACTCTCACCCCACTCATAAGTAACATCATAAATACCTCCCTGAGCTCTGGCACTGTCCCTCCTGCACTCAAATTAGCCACAATTACACTGAAAAACCCGGCCTGGACCCCGACAACCTGGACAACTTCAGCCCCATCTCCAATCTTCCTCTCCTCTCCAAAATATTAGAATGTGCCATCACCACCCAACTCCAACCATACCTCCTCAACTTCCAGCTTTTCAAAACTTTTCAATCTGGTTTCCGTCCCCATCACAGTACTGAAACGGCCCTCCTCAAAATCACCAACGACTTCCTCCTCGCAGCAGACTCTGGTTCCCTCTCCATTCTCCTCCTCCTCGACCTCAGTCCAGCATTTGACACCATCGACCACACCATCCTCCTTCACCGTCTAAAGTGCATTGGCATCTCCGACACTGCACTCTCCTGGTTCTCCTCTTACCTCTCTGACCGTCACCACTACGTCTCCATAAATAACTCCAATTCTCACTCCTCCCCTGTCACCACTGGTGTTCCCCAAGGTTCGGTGCTCGGCCCCCTCCTTTTCATCATCTACATGCTTCCCCTCGGCCACATCATTCGTCACCACGGACTCCATTTCCACTGCTATGCTGATGACACCCAGGTTTACATTTCCACCAAATCCATCACCCCAGTCATTCTCTCCACCATTACAAACTGCCTGTCTGAAATTAAAACTTGGATGGACCACATCTTCCTCAAACTCAACAGCAATAAAACAGAACTGCTCATCACTGGACCCAAAGCTCTCCTCAGCCGACACCAACCTTCTCACACCCCTCCTCAGGACAAAGCACCGGACCTTGGGGGACCGAGCCTTCGCTGCTGCCGCCCCCTCGCTCTGGAACACTCTCCCAAAATTCATCAGGAACTCGGACTCACTGCAGCACTTCAAATCACAACTAAAAACCCACCTGTTCAAGCTGCATTTCCCCCATAATTCCCCCTGTTTCTTACGGTGTTACTTCCTATTTTGTTTGTTAAGTGTCTTTGAGTGTCCAAAAAAGCGCTCTACAAGTCTGATGTATTATTATTATTATTATTATTATTATTATTATTAGATTCAAACATCGACCTGTTATACGTTTCCTAGTTCCTTCCAGTTCGTAAATTCTTCATGCTGCGATGGTTCCCACGAGGATCCCATCCAAGGATCTACAGCCAGACGATCTTCAATCGCATGTCCACTCTAGGCTTGTGCCTACACAGCGGACCTTCACCTCCAAGGCGTGCCATGGGTCCATCGTCAATATCTCTGTAGCTGACAGTATCTACGAGGTATCCACAGTGTCCTCCCAGTCTGCCTCTCCCTCCTCATTTACCCGGCAGGCGTTCAGTGCAGCCCGACTCCCAGCGACCACAGCATTCGGTGCGGCCCCGGCCTCCAGCGACTATGGCACTATGGCAGCGCGGCCTGACCCCGGCAACCACGGCATTATTGCGGCCCAGTCTCTGGCACCCATGGCGTTCGGCACCGCCTGGCACCCGCCGTGCCCCTTCAGGCTGACGACACATCAAGACAGGACCTACAACCGTTTAGGTCAAGAAAGTAACCCTGACGCTCTGAAACGAGATGAATGAGCCTCCGTGTTTCCCACTTCCCGCCATCTCGTAGCTGCTGATGTCATCACTCCCACCTGTCCCCTACTACGGTCTCATAGCTCACCCTGCTGGGGGCTAAGTAGCATCACCACCAGTGGCCGGTAAATATCTTCTGTCTACTGTGCAGTCTTCTCTGAAGCCCAGGCTTTTTTTTTTTTGTCAAGAAAGAGAATCCTTCCTTGAACAGAAATGGAGGTCTCAGACATCATTTGTCTCCATCTATAACTCTATCCTCAAACCTAAATCAAAACAAACAGAGAAAACAATGGGACCAGCCAGGACATGTCCAGAGGTGTGAAAACACCATCATGGCCCTGAATGGATCTGCTAACTACTCCCCCACTCCCACTCCATATTGAATAGACTCACCTGACTAACAGAAACTGTAAACAAACATGTGTGTCTCAGAGTAATTTTCATTGTAGTTAGCGCCCCCTTCAGGCAGATATAAAGCAGTGTCCACCAGCATCTGACCAGAACTGAAGAAGCAGCTTGGATGAGAAACGTATTCGACCAAATAAACTCTGTCCAGTTGACAAATTAAATTTCTGCTTTTGCCATCAGAGCAGAGAGTTCATTATTCAGAGTCCAAAAAAACTGACCTAAAAACAGGGTCAAAACAGGGGTTCAGTTCATAGTTACAAGTAACAGTTCATTAATTCATTCAGTTAGTGTTGCGCAACATTTTGTCAGTAATCAAAACATTTACAAAAGAAAGCTGAGTTTGGGACCAGTCCTTAAGGCTGTTGCACAGCAGACAGTGGGAGTGGAGTGGGAGGAGCAGAGGAGCAGGTACACAGCTGCCCCGGATATTTATCATTTTAGGCAGGGGTCACATAAACACTAACCTTAACGTAACCCTAAACAAGATCTGAATTTAAACCGATAACTAATGACCACACACCATGACCATGTTCTTTTGTTCTTGTATCAGGAATTCCTCAGATGGCCATTGCCACACATATTGATGGAATCTGTCCTGAGATTGAAAATAATGTCAAGAACATCTACAAGAGCATTGCTCTTAAGAAAAAGGCAAGTTAATATTTTATTTTTTATGCACAATATTTTTTATGCACAATATTTTTTATGCACAATATTTATCTCTGTTGCAGCGTTGGCGTGTAGCCAACGCTGCAACAGAGGCTCACACAGACACCAGACAGATACAGGTGTGATATGGATGAAGCCGTTGATGCTCATGATGCGCCGTTCACTGTGCAAACTGCGAAACTATAAAACCTCTTCATTAAAACAGAAAACGGTCCTATCACACGCAGCAAAAGCAGGCTTCTGCGAACAAATCCATCGGTGATAAACAAAAAAACCACTCCTTACATTTGGCCCTGACACTCGTATTCTACAGAACCAGAGCGTTTCACAGGAGCAGATGTCCATCAAACCCGTACAGCGCTGGTTCTAATTTATTCCAGTGCACCATCCGTGCACGCTGTGTCTTCGTTCGTCTCCTGTTATCCCGCTTCTCTTATTCCGCTTTGAATTCTGCTTCAAGTAGTTTGCAGTGTGTCCGAGACTCAGCAGCACTAGTTACTGTTGAAAGTTCAGCCTGTAGTTTCTCCACGTGTCTCCCGGGTCGCTCGTGCGCCACCGCTGACAAAATGCGATTGAGCTCTGGACGACGCTAAGATTGTACGTGGGGCTTATTAGATATAGGCTATAAAGTTTGAAACAGAAAGCCCACCAGGATTTTAGAGTCTTTTTAAACATGTGGCAAAAAGAGCAGACCTCAGACACAAACAGAATCGGATGAGATTTTAAATCTCCCAGTGCAAAGAGACCACACACCTAAATCAGGTTTCAGGTCGAATAATTCCGTAGAGTGTGGCAGGCTTTAGTTGACTTAATTTGAAACAAACTGTGCTTTTTGCAGATGGAGTACTTTTCCGGAAAAGTTGGAATCCCAGTTAACTGCATCTTTCCAGTGAGAAACAACTATGAAGGACCAGACAAAGAAGCTGTGGATACCTTGTTCCTTACTGCTCTGAAACACGTGGTGGAATTTGGGGATGACTATCTTTTCAACCTATGCGGATGACCATGTGTATAAATTAAAGTCGGGAATGGGACAACGGATGGAAATTAGCCTTAGGCTACAATCCGGTGTGTTTACATTCATGTTGTCATGTTTGTCCATTAACATACTCTGTCCCAATCAAAAAAAAAAAAAAAAGTCGTTTCTACTTTTTTCTTTGTTACAATGAATCTATTGTCAGTAGGTTGGTACTTTAAGATGATTAACATTGCAGGTTTATGAAGCCAATCCTAAACAAATAGGCTACTGGATTTCTATTTTGGTATTTCTTTCAAAAAGAGTGAATCTCTCATAGAGTTTATAGGCCGCTGCCCTCCATCTGAGATTATGACATAAAATTCTAGAGCGTGAACGTGGTTTATGCCATGCTTTTTATTGTTTTGGATGCTGTAACAACAAACATCTTAAATGAAGTTTGAACTTAAATTTCAATAAACTGTACATTGACCAGTAAGTTTGTCTGAATAAATCTGTTCAACAAAGACTGACATGTGTCAACCAAATCTTCAATTCAATTTATTTTTGTATAGCCCAAAATCACAACAACAGTTATCTCGGCAGACTTCACAAAATTGTTGATTTAGCAGACAGAGATGTCAGAGAATAAAGCAGAATAAGAAACAATCATAAATCAAAAATACAGAATGTTCAACAACAAGCAGGCAAATGGATGATTGTCCCAGCATCTCCTGTCCTTAGACCCTCCTTCTCGGCAAGGAAAAACTCCCAAAAACCCAATGGGAAAAACGGAGAAACCTCGAGGAGAACCACAGTGAAGGAGAGATCCTACTCCTATGGACGGACAGGCAGATGAGGCCAGGACGTATCCATTGCAAGTAGAGTTGTAAGTCTGTAGGCCAAAGCTATTGGCAGAAGGAAACTACTAATCTAGCAGGACGAGGACAGTTAATCCAGGACAGGGAAGGAGGAAGGTTTACATTTACAAACTGGTACCTATCGGATAAATAGGATTTAAACCAGCTGAGGGCAGTTCCTCTGATGCCCACATCACATTCCAACCTCTGCAGTAGAATGTTATGGTCGATTGTGTCAAAAGCTGCGCTGAGGTCCAACAGAACCAGTATTGAGACCTGACCATTGTCAGCAGCCAATAACAAATCATTTGTTACTTTAACCAGGGCTGTCTCAGTGCTATGATGAGTTCTGAATCCAGATTGAAATTTTTCAAATAAATTATTTTCCTGCAGATGACGACAAAGCTGTTTAATTACAATTCTCTCCAGAATTTTAGAAATAAACGGAAGATTTGAAATAGGTCTGTAATTGGCTAAGAGGTCAGGATCAAGATTAGGCTTTTTTAGGAGCGGCTTAATTACTGCATATTTAAAAGACTGAGGCACGTAACCACTTTCCAGTGAAGTATTTATTATATTAAGAATAGGATCAATAATTAGAGGGAGAATTTCTTTGAAAAGTCTACTTGGGATTGGGTCTAACATACAAGTTGAGGGTTTAGAGGACATAAAGGCAGAAGTTAATTCTGCATGATTTAGAATGGCAAACTGAGGATAATTCAGATCCCACCAAAACTGAACATGAGTTTAATTGAGACCCTACTCTTACAGCTTGAACTTGCTCAGAATTAAAAGTAGGGGCAATTTCATTTATTTTATCTCTTATAGTAATGATCTTATTATTAAAAAATGTCAGGAAATCCTCAGAACTGAGAGTAATTGGGATTGAAGGTTCTACTGCGCTGTGGCAGTTTGTCAGCCTGGCTACAGTGCTGAATAAGAACCTAGGATTATTTTTGTTTACTTCAATTAGATTGGAATAGTAACTGGTTTGGGCCGCACGCAACGCCTGCCTATAGGACAAAAGGCAGGTTTTCCATGCTTTTAAAGACTGCACTGAGCGTGCTTTACGGTAACTTTTCTCAATTCTCCTAACCTTTTGTTTGTGTGCACGCAGTTCTTCATTATACCATGGAGCAGATCGCCTTGGCCTGACAACTTTCTGTTTTAGTGGAGCAACTGCATCAAGGGCAGTTTTCAAAGAATCCATGGTCTTATCAACAAATTGGTCACTTTTGATGGGATCTAAACCATCCCCAGCCGGGTCACATGACATATCATTAAATATTGGCCCAATTATTTCTATGAAATTGGTAACAGCTTTTTCAGAAATTGTTCTTTTAGTTATTATTTTATTCTGGTGAACAGAGAAATCTTTAAGAATAAACTGAAAGGTAATCAAAAAAGTCAGAGATCAATTAACTGCATTGATAGACCAAAGTTCACATGGGAAGGGTTTTTAATGAGCTTAAAAAAGTTCTTGTGTTCACATCACTGAAGCTGGATTCAAACTCCCCTTCAGCTCCTCCAAATCCTCCACAAATGCAGTGTGAGGAGGTCCTGCTGCATGGGCGGGTCTCTTGTGATGACGCCCTTTAGTTTTGGGAAGTGTTTGTGTTCTTTATCAGGTATCCACAGAGCAGTTATTTTGGTTTGGAATGTTCTGACAGCTTTCATCATGTCACAAAGAAGCCTGTCTCTCCCTTGGAGCTGCAAGTTCAGACCGTTCAGTTCACATGTGATGTCTGTGAGAACGGCCAGTTGAATGATGCAGTGTGGGTCTTTCAGCTCTGGCTGGTCTTTTCCGTTGGTTTCCAAGAATTTGCAGATTTCAGAGAAAAGGATCAGAAACCTCTGAAACACTTTTCCTCCTCCACTAGTTGTTGTAGTTGGGGCAGCTTTAATGGTTGTAGCAGCAGCTTTAGCCACTGTAGTTGGGCCTTTGTGAAGATCCAGAAGTGACTGGGTCTGGGTCTGGGTTCTTTTATGTGCTCTGAGAGAGACAGAGGGCAGGATTAATCTAGAGTTAAGAAGAGCCATCTAAACTAAACTCATTTATGTAAAATGAAATTAAGGAGTCAGAAAGGAAATATCATTAAACAATACTTCATCTGTTGCTCTGAAATGACTGTAGAATTAAGCCTTTATGGAATTATTGATCGTACAGGAGTCTACATTTTTGCACAAATACAATTATTATTGTACATCTGGCAACGCTGCCCCAGTCACTTTCAGTGCGAGAGCCCCTGAACCTATACCAAAGGGCATTATCCAGTTTTTGTCCATAGCTAGCACTGACTATTCAGAGCAAGAAGGTTTTGGGTTCAACCCCCAGGTCCTTCTCCAGTTTCCCGCATCAACCCAAGACATGCAGTAGTGGTAAAATCCTCTAGCTACAGTCGTCCTGACCGAGACGAGCTCAAGATCTGAATAACTGAATCATTTCAGGAAACATGCAAAATGTTCTGGAAGTTCTGGAAAACATCAGCTCCTGTGTGGAACCTGCCAACTCCTGTCTCTTAGCGTGGGGTTTATACAAAGATATCAATCCCACGTCACCAGAAGGTCCTGGTGTGACCGAGCCTAAATGAAGACCTGGAGATGGGTCATTTTACCAACTTCCACTAACCTGGAAAAATCTTCACTTTTTCATTTTACTGTTTACGAGTGAATTGTGTTGGACAATAGTGTGAATAAATAAAATCTTTGCTTTTTTGTCTGGGAAATGCCGAGTACACAGAAAAGTTACAGGCACTGTATTTTTACGGTGCACACGTTGAGCCCACGATGTACTTTTGGTTTTAAACTGGCTGTTCTGGTTTCTGGATGAATCTGCGTGTTGTTTTTCTTCATAACAGGTGTGGCTGGGTACATTCTGTGTGTTCAGCACATCAGCACACAGGTGATAATAAAACTATTATTATCTTTTTTGTATTGTTCCTTGTTCCTTGTTCCTTGTTATATGATGGTATCAAACCAGCCAAACACATTCCTTCTCTGTTAAAATGTGTTCACTGTCAACAGCAAAAAGCTTATTGTGAAGGTGAAGTCAGTTCTTGTTTTGATTTTAATATTCCTTGTTGTATGAGCGCATAGAAAAGGAGGGTAAAAAAAACAAACTTTCCGAGTAAAGCTGGACTTACACTGTGTGATTTTCAGGTCGACTTTGACATGAATTTTAGCCCCACAACAATTTTATAATGGGGCTGAATTTTGGCTCCTCCGTGTGTCAGTGTCGTGAATTATCCAAAGGGTCACGAGCTGCAGTCACCTGCTCACGGACACACAACAGCTGATCGTACAGTTAAAGGAGGTCAGACATGTTGATATGGGGCTGAGTCACAGGGTCCAAACGCTGCTGAAGTTGGTGAGAGCAACGTGTGGAGGTCAAATCCAGCTGCAGGGGGCAGTAAACGCAGCTCCGGTAGTTGGAGCCAGGAGGGGGGGAAAGGAGAGCCAGAAATCAGAAAAGCGTCGTGGAAAAAAGCCTCAGACTTTTAACAAAGCAGCTCTAAAGTTAACAATGCCAGTGGTTTGCTAATATACTGATGTTTTGGGAGTTTAAACGTGTGTGTGTGTGTGTGTGTGTGTGTGTGTGTGTGTGTGTGTGTGTCAACAGGGTCAGCAGGGTCAACAGGGTCACAAACGTGTCCACAGCCCTGGACTCCGTCTGCCTCTGCCTCATTTAAAGAGCCTTTTATTTCTCTATTTTCAGATCTGTTGTAATGTTGTTTCCTCATCAAAAACACACCAGGATTTGTGTTTTGTTTTACTGACACATGTTTAACCCACAATCCTGCAGATTTATTCATCCATTTGCAAAGCCCGATGAGTTTTTGGAACGCAGACAAAGGTAAACCTCACCCTAATAACACAAGGTCCCTGGAGTTTGGACTTTAGAAGAGAATTAGAAGAGAGTAAACCCCCAGTCTGGAACATTTCACGTTAGAACAGAGTTAAAGCCCCACTGTGGCACATTTCACATTAGAACAGGGTTTCAATGTAAAAACTTGATCAGAATTGGTGCTCTTAAACATTTGCAGATATGTATTAAGATGGCCACACAGAACACTGACTGACCTGTGACCTTTGAACATGAGCCTGGTTAGTTTCTTCTCGTCTGCTGCCCCCTGGTGGCCTGAAGGACATGACATCATCACCTCTCAAGCTGTAGTTTATTTCAGTTCTGATTTAGATTTGATGTTTAAAACCAACTTCATAAAAGTTAAATAAGCCTCTTATGTCCAGGTATACAGCTTAACTTTGCTTTTTCAAATATTCTGAATTATTTTGCAGCTTGAGTGAATCATTTTGTCACGACATGTCACAGAGACGCCGCATTTATGATAAGATTAAAAAAAACAACTGAAAATAACTAAGACCTCTGAGCTGCACTGACAGACAGAGCTCATAACACATTTGAGATGAACGTTTTTGGAGACGATTTGTCAGTTTTGAATCAAACCGTTTAGTAAAAAGTGAGACTGACGTGTTTTTCAAGTGTCACTTTTAATTGAAGAAGCTGAAAAAAGTGCAGTACCTTATATCGCCAGCAGAGGGCAGAGATGTAGACGATCTTTAACAGGAGAATGATCCGGACTAAAGCCCCACCCTGGAACATTCAACACCACATGGTTTAAAGTGCCCAGGACAGGTTCTCGTATTCTGATTCTGACGCTGGGCTGATGCACCGGTCCAGCTTTTTCACTTCTGATTTCGATACCACAGCGTTTAGTATTTGATACACGATATTGACCGATACTAGAGCAGAGACTGAAAACAGCATTTATTTCATTTAAACAAAAATAAAATAAGACAAAACTGATCCACATGTGATGGAGCTGTTTTTTTCTCTCTGTAACTGAGCAGATTTGTGTAAATAAAAGTTCAAATATTCTGAGACTTTCTGGTCGAACTATGACCAACAGATCGTCTTATTACATCGATGTATCGTACAACCAGGATATCGACTGAACCGATATTTGACGGATTGATTCGTTTCGAGTTTGTGCCAAGAGAGAAACAATAATCATATACATACTATAAATACACATTGTAAACAACAGAAAAGCCCATTTGTCGAAAAAGACAAACTTGTATTAACCTGCCCCTGTTCCTATTTGGAAGTCGATATCCGATTCAGCAAATGTTTCAGTATCGGCACCGATTTCTGATACCAGTATCGGATCAGGGCATCCGTCTCAGAGCTGTTGGTGTGTGAAGTCTCAGCTCTTTACAAACCTGTTATTGAAGTCTTTTCTACAAAACATCGGTGCACTGGACAGAGAAAAACACTGAGCTCTGAACAATAGTTGGAAATGAAAAACCTGGAGTTTGGGTCAAACGTGTCACAGCTGCACGGGCCCGGGTCAGGTTTGCTCTTTGGATCATGTGGCCCCTGGTTCTGACACATTCATAAAAATGTCTGTGGAAGCCGTTTACACAATATAAATATTTTTTAAATTCAAACTGAGCACATGCTTCACTCTTTTCTCTTTGTTTACCTCTTAGGTCATTCTGCGTACCCCTGAAGAGTACTTGTACCACCGTTTGAGAATCACTGGCCTATGACGACGACAATAAAAATAAGAATAAACTGCAAACCTTTGATTTCCATGATGCTGTGAGCTTCAGTCTGTCACACCTCCTCTGCTCTGAATCTGAGGCTCCATCAGAGGAAGTTGTGGCCCCACTCGTCTCTTTACCTGTGGTTCTCTAAGTCACGTAAAGCCCCTGAAGGCAGACGAACTAAAGGAAAAAGGAGCTGATAACCTTTAAAACTACCGCTTCATGACATCACAAGGTGGAACAGAGCGTTTGGAGCTTTGTAGATGTAGACAAACTAATAATAAAGAGTTCCTCAAACATGTGAATGAAACAAACACAAGTCCAGGTGTGTTTTTGAGGAGGTTTATTTATTTATTAGAACATGACTTAAAGTTCACAAGAGTCAGGAAATAATCTGGATTTGTAGAGCCTTTTTCGAGTTCTTTCAGATACACTCCGGCTCCGTGACTCCGCTCCGTGTCTTCGCTCCGTCCTCCGCCGCGGATCACGTACTCCAGTCCGGGTTTTGTCTCCGGCACACCCGCGGAAGCCGGAAGCCGCTGCTCCAACAACAACAGCCCGCTCCAAACCCCAAAAACATGGAGTAAAACCCCGAGAAAACAGCCACAGACGGGGCGAAAGAGCGGCAGGACGCACCGCGGGCGGTATGGCGAGCCCGGGGAGGAGCGGGGACATCATCCACCTGAACGTGGGCGGGAAGAGGTGAGGAGCCCCGGGCAGGAGAGCGGACAGACCCGGGCCGAGCTAACATGCTAACTCCAGCTAGCCACCGGAAACGCTCTCCCCCGGACAAAAGCTGATTTTAAACTAAAAATAAAACAACAAATCTGTTTAATAAGAACGAAATGTCAACCGCAGGGAGTTTTGTCATGACATCTGTCCATATTTTACCCTTAATGCTGCATTGTGTAACTTTTCTAGTGAAGGGTCCGTCAAATGCTCCAAATTCTCCATGGAGATGTTATTTCTTTGTCTGGAATGTTCCACAGTATGGCATTAAACCTTTCTGTTTTCATGGAGACCAAACCGGACCAAGTTCCAGGTCAGATCTGTGGAGAGGCGACCCCGCTCACAGTCAGAATGTCTGTTTTTCTAGGTATTTTTGAGCTCTAAAACCACCTGTAATTGAATAAATGTAAAGTAGAGCTGTTTAATGTCACACTGTGGAACATTCCAGGCAGAGCAATGACGTATCCATAGAAACAAGCAGGTGACGGACCCCCAATCAAGAAGTTACATAGTGCATCTTTAAAAGTGTAAACAGCTAGTGTGTTTTATCATAAATGTGAGGAGGGAAACTGTATAAAGATATATGCATTTATATAAGAAATAAAGATATATGTATGGTTATAATAAACACACACCTGTCAGGAAAACATTTTAAAGCACTGTGTAAATCGCTGAAGACAGATTTTACGATAAACGATAATATGGAAACTACTTTAATCCACTGACACAATAATACGAGATTAGATTTAGACTCAAACAAACTTTATTGATCCAAAGGGAAATGATTTGGACACAGCAGCTCCACATCACAATGTAAAATAATAACAAAGAGGAAAAAAATAAATGGTAATAATAAATTCTAAATAAGTCGCAAAAAAAGAGCAAGAGACTCGGGTCAAATAAGACAGAATTATATAAATGTAAATGTACAAGTCAAAATAAAATAGAAAAAAAAGTAAAAAATAAAATCACAGATAAACAAAAGACAAAGACAATGATCTGATGACTGACAGGACATGAAGTTATCTGTGACATAAGGGTGAGTTGTAGGGAGTATTATCTGTGACATAAGGGTGAGTTGTAGGGAGTATTATCTGTTACATAAGGGTGAGTTGTACAGTTGTAGGGAGTATTATCTGTTACACAAGGTTGAGTTGTAGGGAGTATTATCTGTTACACAAGGGTGAGTTGTAGGGAGTATTATCTGTTACACGAGGGTGAGTTATACAGTTGTAGGGAGTATTATCTGTTACACGAGGGTGAGTTGTACAGTTGTAGGGAGTATTATCTGTTACACAAGGGTGAGTTGTACAGTTGTAGGGAGTATTATCTGTTCCATAAGGATGAGTTGTTGAACAGTTGTAGGGAGTATTATCTGTTACACATGGGTGAGTTGTTGTACAGTTGTAGGGAGTATTATCTGTTACACATGGGTGAGTTGTTGTACAGTTGTAGGGAGTATTGTAGTATGAATCTGATTTTAAATAAACAGGATCATTAAAAGGCCTGAGATGGAACAAAAATTGTCAGTATGAACCATTTAACCGTAGAATTATTTGTTCTACAGCTCAAATCTCACGTCATTACACAAAAATGCAACAATCTCCCCATTTTTACAAAGAAAATGTACAGACAGTAAATCTAGAGCCCCAGAATGTAATGTTCCATGTTTCATTATGAAGGAAGTCAATACAGCGATGTTTTATTTTAATGTAATTGGGCAGACTAATGTAATTCAAAGCATAAAGTCATGAAAAGTCAGCGCTCCTCGGGATTCTCTGTCTGGACCTTTGCCAGTGTAACGTGTGTGGGGTGCGTTTGATTTCAGGTTCAGTACGTCCCGACAGACGCTCACATGGGTCCCGGACTCCTTCTTCTCCAGGTCTGTGCTCATCTATAAAACAAATAAAGACGAGGTTTCTGTTGTGTCTTATTTAAATGTCGACCCTGAGCGTGGCCTTGTTCTGTGCAGTTTGTTGAGCGGTCGGATCTCCACTCTGAAGGACGAGACCGGAGCCGTGAGTGACTCATTTACACGTCTCTAAATGTGCCTTCATTATTTCATTATGTTACAGTTTCATTTACCTAATATACAACCTTTAGTTTAGCAAGAATTTTTATTTTAGATTCAGGAAAATTTACTGGATCGGGTATCGGTCCTGTGATATCGGTTCAGCTGATATCCTGCTTGGGCCTTTAATTTGATGTAAGACTATTTACAGTCCGATGTAGATCTTGGATGTCTCATAATGTTTGAACTTTTATTCACACAAAACTGTTCAGTAATAAATGACAGGACACAATATCCAGTGGTGTAGTGGGGATTTTTTAAGTAGGGGTACGCGATTTGTGACGTCGTGACTGTAAAAATCAGTAATATTTGATGTTTTTCTACTCAAAAGAAGCATTAAGCACATTCATAATCGCCTACAGAACATAAATCATAGGCTACACCGTGTGAGCAGACGGCGTCGTGTCACTTGAAATGATCAGTGAACTATTTTCTTAACTCCAAAATGATGGTGGTGATGACCTCCTTTTTTCTCTTCCACATTTCTTCCGTCCATATCGCGAGCGGTGAGCTGTCGGGGCTCCCCACCACCTCCGCCTTGGCATGAGCTGAAGCTGTGAGAACTTCGGTGTTGTTGGCGCTGGCTGGTTGCTCACACAAAGTCTCGGGTTGGGTGTCTGAATGCCGTTGGCGTCTTTCCGAAAATAAAAATCTCTCTTTTTCTGTTGAGTTGCCATTTTAGTGGGGGACTAAAACCGAAGCAGGTTGATGACGTTCATGAAGGTGTTGTGGGTGTTTGGCGTCTCTCATGTCGCAGGTCACTATAGGACAGTACTGGAGATACCGTAAACCTGTGCAAGTTGTTTTCATTGCCAAAAGCTTTGACATTTATTTTTTTATATCTCGCGTCGGGAGAAGTGTCATCAGTATCAGAGGTGACCAATATACCAGTGTTTGAACTGGAGGAGGAGGAAATATAGAAATAGAAGAGACATTAAATAAAAATAAAATACAGCTGTATGATTACACACTTATATCCCAGGTAAATACATTTTTGTTGTTAAGTAAAAAGTTAATTTATGATTTCTGCTTCAACTTCAAAGCTAAATATCGGTATCGACCACAGCAGCAGGTCAAATATCGGTATCGTCTCAAAGCCCCGGTCTAATGAACACTTCCTGTGTCTCAGATCTTCATTGACAGAGACCCGTCGCTCTTCGCTCCAATCCTGAACTTCCTTCGCTCCAAAGAGCTTCACCCGCGCTCCATCCACGTCCAGCTGCTGCTGCACGAGGCCGAGTTCTACGGGATCACGCCACTCGGTAACCCACGGCAACGCACTGTCACCCCACGCCGACGCACTGTCACCCCACGCCGATGCACTGTCACCCCACGCCAACACACTGTCACCCCTCACTGACACACTGTCACCCCACGCCAACGCACTGTCACCCCTCACTGACACACTGTCACCCCTCACTGACACACTGTCACCCCACGCCAACACACTGTCACCCCTCACTGACACACTGTCACCCCACGCCGACTCACTGTCACCCCACGCCAACGCACTGTCACCCCACGCCGACGCACCGTCACCTCAATGCGACACACACGTTGGGTTTCCGTACTTGTTGAGGGACATTCATTTCCTAGAGACTGACCCTAACCTTCACCATAGGCTCTACTTGCCTAACCCAAACCAAACCAAACCAAACCAAACCATAACTCTGACCTAAACCGTGACCCACACCTTTCTGAAGCCAGATCTGAGCTGTAAACCATGTTGTTGATGTAATAATGTAACCACGGCAACATAAGGCTCCATACAAACTTTGAAATCTGCTCCTTCCTGTGAAGGACTGGGAAGGACGGCAGGAAGTTTGACAGTTTGACAATAGGAAAAATCTGGTACAGGGCCTTTAAAGCTACAGTATGTAACTTTCTAGATGTGGCTTGTCACATGGAAATGGGAAGTTAAAACCATACTATGGAACATTCTGCGTAGAGATAGATTAGGTTTTGTTCCAAATTGTGGAAGATTATAGCCAAAGGAACAACATGAGGCAAGACAAGAATCAGGACAAGAGTCACAAGAGTCACAAGAATCATTTTTTTAGGTTAAAAAGTTACATACTGTGGCTTCAATGAATCTAAAATGAGTGTTTCAACATGTTCGTGTCATAGTTTATCTTTAAACCAAAAACAAACTTTTTATTGTGATCAAAATCGGTGATGTTTTTGGTCACGTTCTGATGGTTTCCTCTCGTCATAATCTTCCGTCTCTTTCTCCTTCAGTGCGAAAGCTGCAGTTATGTGACGAACTGGACCGATCGTCCTGTGGAAATGTGCTGTTCAACGGATACCTGCCCCCTCCTGGTAACAGCCCGCAATCACATGGACCAACAGTCACTTCACCGTGCACATTTTAAACCAGGAAGGGCATCTGACACACAGGGAGGTTATCAGACACGGGACGTTTAGCTCTCATAGAAGATATTATAAACCTGCAGCCTTTAAGGATTGTAAAATGTGACTTTTCAGATAGACATTTGTATTATTTTTATTTTTTTAATGTCGTAGTTTCACATGGAGGGCGGGGCCTACATAACTCTGTGGAAATCTCCAAACTTCTGCTCCACAAATGTTTCTCCTTGTCGTTCTTTGTTTGGGATCAGCTCCACAAACTCGTCATCTTCATCTTGGTTTAAAGTCGTTTCAGCTCAAACACTGAAACATTGAAACACTGAAACACTCACGACTGTGAAACTGTGAACTTTCTGAAACTGTTGTGAAAAAATCATGTGACTTTAGTTTATTTCTCCAGACAGAGAAAACCAGGACTAAACCAGGACTGAACCAGGACTGAACCAGGACCCAGGACTAAACCTGGCTCAGTCCTAACCCAGGACTAACCTAGGTCTAAACCAGGACTAAACCAGGACTAAACCAGGACTAAACCAGGACTAAACCAGGACTAAACCAGGACTAAACCAGGACTGAATCTTTATTTTATTTCTGCAGACAGAAGAGGCTGAACTTTGTGTCAGTTTTTGTTTCATGTGGGTCGACTCACAGATCTGATCCATAAACCAGGTCAAAACATCTGCACCTGACAGTTACAGGAAACTCCACCTGACTCTCCCCTGTCTCTCCTGTCTCCCCTGTCTCCCCTGTCTCCCCTGCCTCCCCTGCCTCCCCTGTCTCAGCCCAGGTTAAACCAGAGGGATCTTTGTGTTGTGTTTTGCAGTTTACCCTCTGAAGCGCCGTAATCGTCACAGTGTTGCCGGGTCTCAGTTCATGTCGAGCAGAGCGCCCCCGGTGGAGAGGGCGGTGCGCCGCAGTAACACCATGCCTCCAAACCTGGGGCATTCTGGGATTCTAAGTCCACGAGGTCCAGAGGAACGCCCCGCCCCCTCGCAGTCACATGACCCCGGCCTCGTACGCATCATCTGTGGACATCACAACTGGATCGCCGTGGCCTACGCGCAGTTCGTCGTCTGCTACAGGTGAAATAAATACATTATTATTATTATTATTATTATTACTATATTTTAATAATATTTTTTCGTTTGTGTAAAGGGTTTATCTGTCTCTTTTATTGTGATAAGACTTAGTTTTTGTGTTCCTATTATTGTGAAAGGGCTTATTTTTCTGTCCTTTTATTGTGAAAGGGCTTATTTTTCTGTCCTTTTATTGTGAAAGGGCTTCTTTTTTTGTCCCTTTTATTGTGGAAGGGTGTGTTTTCCTGTCCATTTTATTGTGAAAGGTCTTCGTTTTTCTTTCTGGTCCTTTTTATTGTGAAATGGTGTGATTTTTCTGTCCCTTTTATTGTGGAAGGGCAGAGTTTTTCTGTCCCTTTTATTGTGAAAAGTGCATATATCTGTTTCCTCTAGAGTGAAGGAGTCCACGGGCTGGCAAACCGTGTTCACCTCGCCACGTTTGGATTGGCTGATCGACCGCGTGGCCCTGAACGCCAAAGTGATGGGCGGAGCTCTGGGCGAACACGACAAAATGGTGGCCGTCGCTTCGGTCACTGAGATCATCCTGTGGTCCATCTGCCCCGACGGAAACGGCAACGAGATCGGTCAGAAATGTTCACTCACTGCTCAAAGTGTGGATTTACTTTACTGTCTCATTCTCTGGGATTTTTATAAGAATTCTCCAAAAGTCAAATCCACAAATCCACAAGGTCCATTCTCCAACCACACTACAACATCTGGGAGGGCATCTGACACACCACAACATCTGGGAGGGCATCTGACACACCACAACATCTGCAGATTGATGTTCACTGCCATAGCAATTCCTTTAAAGCAAAATATTACATCTTTTGAATTGTGAAAAGTCCTCAAAATGGCTCCCATAACAGGAAGCTGAAACCTGTGAATAGGAGGATGGGAGGGCATCTGACACACAGGGATATAGGAGGATGGGAGGGCATCTGTATTAAACCTAAATAATTGTCTTTTCAGGAGTGTTTAGCCTGAATGTTCCAGTGGAGGCGCTGTTCTTCATCGGGAATCAGCTGATCGCCACCAGTCACACGGGGAAAGTGGGAGTGTGGAACGCCGTCACCAAGCACTGGCAGGTACCATAGCAACACCATAGCAACGGCACTGGCAGGTACCATAGCAACACCATAGCAACAGCACTGGGAGGTACCATAGGCAGGCAGACTTAGATTTGGACAAACTTTATTGATCCACAAGGGGAAATATTTGTACACACAAAGCTCACAAAGAGACAAAGAGAAAAAAATATATAAATGGTAATAATAAAAGCTAAAATTCAAAAATAAGTATCAAAAATAGAAAGAGCCTGGTGTCAAATAAGGCATAATTATATAAATTGTCCAAGTAAAATAAAAAAAACAAATAATGTATATAACTGTAATATACTGTATTTACAAGATTCCTTAAGGAAAAACAGTGCAAAGATGAAATAATGATTGACGGGTCATGGCGTTATCTACTACAGGACCTAAACAGATATGTGAGCGCGCACTTGTTAGGGTAAAGTGGGCCTGAACGGTGTATAGTGATAAAAATCGTGATCTCCTCATTGTGACAGTCGGTTATTCTGGTAAAATCATCATATTGTGATTGTCTGTTTGTTTTTGAGAGTTCACCATCATTAAATACTTTTTCTCACCCACTTGTTTGAATTTTGTAACGATACAAACGATAAACCTTTATTTTTAAAAGACCAGTGTCTCCACCTGCTGGACTGATACCGTATTGCACTGAATCTCATATTGAGTGACAGGTGGATTTAACCAATCACAGTGAAGCATGAAGTTTTCAAGGAAGCAGATGAGTGTAAATACAGATGATACAAATATACAAAAACATGAATCATACTAAAATCAAAAGTGTGATCTGGCTCCAAGAAAATCCTGAAAAGACCCTGAAAATTGTGTTTTTTTTGGTCAGTATTGACACTTCCTGAAATACTTTTGACAACCCTTTGATTTACTGATTCTACGGCCTTTGTTCAGCTCTGGGTCTGAGCTCAAAGCTGCAAACAGTTTTACTGATGGACTAAATGAATCCCCTGAGATACTGTTAATCAGGTGACCCCTGTGTGACCCCTGTGTGTCCCCTGTGTGACCCCTGTGTGACCCCTGTGTGTCCCCTGTGTGACCCCTGTGTGTCCCCTGTGTGTCCCCTGTGTGACCCCTGTGTGACCCCTGTGTGTCCCCTGTGTGACCCCTGTGTGTCCCCTGTGTGACCCGTGTGTCCCCTGTGTGTCCCGTGTGTCCCCTGTGTGACCCCTGTTTGCCCTCTGTGTGTCCCCTGTGTGACCCCTGTTTGCCCTCTGTGTGTCCCCTGTGTGTCCCCTGTGTGACCCCTGTGTGTCCCCTGTGTGACCCCTGTGTGTCCCCTGTGTGTCCCGTGTGTCCCCTGTGTGACCCCTGTGTGTCCCCTGTGTGTCCCGTGTGTCCCCTGTGTGACCCCTGTTTGCCCTCTGTGTGTCCCCTGTGTGACCCCTGTGTGTCCCCTGTGTGACCCCTGTTTGCCCTCTGTGTGTCCCCTGTGTGTCCCCTGTGTGACCCCTGTTTGCCCTCTGTGTGTCCCCTGTGTGACCCCTGTGTGTCCCCTGTGTGACCCCTGTGTGACCCCTGTGTGACCCCTGTGTGACCCCTGTGTGACCCCTGTCCCCCCTGTGTGACCCCTGTTTGCCCTCTGTGTGACCCCTGTGTGTCCCCTGTGTGTCCCGTGTTTGCCCTCTGTGTGACCCCTGTGTGTCCCCTGTGTGACCCCTGTTTGCCCTCTGTGTGACCCCTGTGTGTCCCCTGTGTGTCCCGTGTTTGCCCTCTGTGTGACCCCTGTGTGACCCCTGTGTGTCCCCTGTGTGACCCCTGTTTGCCCTCTGTGTGACCCCTGTGTGTCCCCTGTGTGTCCCGTGTTTGCCCTCTGTGTGTCCCCTGTGTGACCCCTGTGTGACCCCTGTTTGACCCCTGTTTGCCCTCTGTGTGTCCCCTGTGTGACCCCTGTGTGTCCCCTGTGTGTCCCGTGTGACCCCTGTGTGTCCCCTGTGTGTCCCCTGTTTGACCCCTGTGTGTCCCCTGTTTGACCCCTGTTTGACCCCTGTTTGACCCCTGTTTGACCCCTGTGTGTCCCCTGTCTCTCAGAACCAGGACGTGGTCCCCATCAGCTCGTATGACACGGCCGGCTCCCTGCTCATCCTGGGCTGCAACAACGGCTCCATTTACTACATCGGTGAGTCACAGAGTACTTGTATATGAAGGTACTTCATACTACTGCATCCCGTAGACCAGTACACGTACTACAGGCCAGTACACGTACTACAGACCTGTACACAAACAGACTAAAATGTACAAATGTTTAATAAAAATGTATTTTATAACCCTTATGACATGACTGAAGCTGCCTGTGTCTGACTGAAGCTGAAGCTGCCTGTGTCTGACTGAAGCTGAAGCTGCCTGTGTCTGACTGAAGCTGCCTGTGTCTGACTGAAGCTGAAGCCGCCTGTGTCTGACTGAAGCTGCCTGTGACATGACTGAAGCTGCCTGTGTCTGACTGAAGCTGCCTGTGTCTGACTGAAGCTGCCTGTGTCTGACTGAAGCTGCCTGTGTCCTTGTTCTTTGCAGATGTGCAGAAGTTTCCTCTGAGGATGAAGGATAATGACCTGCTGGTGACGGAGCTCTACAGAGACCCCACAGAGGACGCCATCACTGCTCTGAGCGTCTACCTCACCCCGAAGACAAGTACTACAAATACTACTGCTACAAATACTACTGCTACAAATACTACTGCTACTATTGCTACTACTACTACTTTTACTACTCGTAATACTTGTACAGTTTTGTGACTGAAAACTATAAAAATAACACATTTTATTTGTAAAGACCAAAGTCACTTCAATAAAAACATGAATACAGTTTAAAAACTTTAAACATACTGAGTTCATCTAAAGGAGGTTCTGAAGGACCTGAACATCACTGGACCTAAAGTCTAGACCAGGGGTCGGTAACCCGCGGCTCCAGAGCCACATGTGGCTCTTTCATCGTTCTGTCGTGGCTCCCTGTGACTTTGGAAAATAATAATGAGTATTTAATGACATTGTATTTTTATTTTAGTTTGTTCGTTTTTAAATGTAAATCTAAAATTGTAGATAATGGTAATCTTGTAACATTTAAATAAAACGTTTTTAATATTTTTGTCGCTCAAAACGTGCGTCAAAGTCGCCGATGTGCGCCACCCGCACACACTGGCAGCCCGGACTTACCGCACCTACATCAGCAGGATGATTTTCAGCCCAATGATGATAAATCCAAGAAAAGAAAAGTTTGTGAAGAAAACAGAACGCTTAATGCTTCTGTCGGACTAAAGGGCAGGACTCAGTGGAATATGCGTGTTCTTTCTGTGACTGAGGGATGTTCTGCCTATGGTGAGTCTGTTCTGTGCTTCTATCGCGTTGGAGATGTTCATGTTAAACTTTTCAGAGATTATACGTGTGCAGGTCGTACGTGTGCAGCGCAGTTCTTTATTTCACTCATGCACTTTATTTATGTTGCTACTGTTGTGATGAAAAGACTGAAAGGTGTAAATAATTCTCTTAAGACTCGCTCTTATGAGCTGTAGTGGAGGATGGTGCTTGTTGTTGTCTGTTTTCTGGGAGTTGTAGTTTTGTCTGTAGTTCCTCTGGTTAGCGCTGGTTTAGAGTCAAAAGGGTTTTGTGGCTCCGGGTGTTTCGGTCCAAATGGCTCTTTGAGTATTTAAGGTTGTCGACCCCTGGACTAGACCTAAAGTTGGACTAACCCAGGACTGACCAGGACTGACCTTCCTCAAAATGGAGGTCCTCAGTCTGGTTCTGAAGTGTTTTCTGTTTTGTCTCTGAGGCGACAGTGGAAACTGGATCGAGATCGCATACGGGACCAGTTCTGGGACGGTCCGGGTCATCGTGCAGCACCCGGAGACCGTCGGCTCTGGACCTCAGCTCTTCCAGACCTTCAGTGTCCACCGCAGCCCAGTCACCAAGATCATGCTGTCTGAGAAGCACCTCATATCAGGTACTGGACCAGGACTGGACCAGGGACTGGACCGGGGACTGGACCGGGGACTGGACCAGGGACTGGACCAGGGACTGGACCAGGGACTAGACCAGGACTGGACCGGGGACTAGACCAGGGACTAGACCAGGGACTAGACCAGGGAATGGACCAGGGACTAGACCAGGGAATGGACCAGGGACTAGACCAGGGAATGGACCAGGACTGGACCAGGGCTGAACCAGGACTGGACCATGACTGGACCAGGAACTGGACCAGGACTGGACCAGGAACTGGACCAGGACTGGACCAGGACTCAACCAGGGACTGGACCAGGGACTGGACCAGGGCTGGACCAGGACTGAACCACGACTGGACCAGGGCTGGACCAGGACTGAACCACGACTGGACCAGGGACTAGACCAGGACTGGACCAGGACTGGACCAGGACTGGACCGGGACTAAACCGGGACTGAAGCAGGTCCAGTGTGTGGACTGAATGAAGAAGACGGTGAATCTTTGAGAGGCGTTGATGAACCTTTAAAGTTGTTTGTGATCCTGGGTCAGTTCTCCACATGTTCCTCTGTTGGTCAGTGTGTGCGGATAATAACCACGTCCGGACGTGGACGGTGACGCGCTTCAGGGGGATGATCTCCACTCAGCCCGGCTCCACTCCTCTCACGTCCTTCAAGATCCTGAGTCTGGACGAAGGGGAGGGTCAGGGGGGCTGCAGCGCCGGGACTGACATCGGTAATGTCACGACGCTAAAACTTCAAACTCTAAACTGACCTGGGTCTAAACCAGGTCTAAACCAGGTCTAAACCAGGTCTATTCTTTTCCTCAGGTCCGTATGGAGAGAGAGATGATCAGCAGGTGTTCATTCAGAGGGTGGTCCCAGACACAGAGAAACTCTACGTTCGTCTGTCGTCCAATGGGAAGAGGTGGGTCTTGGAGTCTGGGGTTCTGAGGGTCTGGAGGTCTGAAGGTCTGGATCTGGGGTTTTGAGGGTCTGAGGGTCTGAAGGTTTGGAGGTCTGGATCTGGGGTTCTGAAGGTCTGGGGTTTTGAGGGTCTGAAGGTCTGGAGGTCTGGATCTGGGGTTCTGAAGGTCTGAGGGTCTGAAGGTCTGGAGGTCTAAAAGTCTGGATCTGGGGTTTTGAGGGTCTGAAGGTCTGGATCTGGGGTTTTGAGGGTCTGGAGGTCTGGATCTGGGGTTCTGAGGGTCTGAAGGTCTGGATCTGGGGTTTTGAGGGTCTGGAGGTCTGGATCTGGGGTTCTGAAGGTCTGAGGGTCTGAAGGTCTGGAGGTCTAAAAGTCTGGATCTGGGGTTTTGAGGGTCTGAAGGTCTGGATCTGGGGTTTTGAGGGTCTGGAGGTCTGGATCTGGGGTTCTGAAAGTCTGGGGTTTTGAGGGTCTGAAGGTCTGGGGTTCTGAGGGTCTGAAGGTCTGGAGGTCTGAAGGTCTGGATCTGGGGTTTTGAGGGTCTGAGGGTCTGAAGGTCTGGATCTGGGGTTTTGTGGGTCTGAGGGTCTGAAGGTCTGGATCTGGGGTTCTGGGGGTCTTGGAGTCTGGGGGTCTGAGGGTCTGAAGGTCTGGATCTGGGGTTTTGAGGGTCTGAAGGTCTGGATCTGGGGTTCTGAAGGTCTGGGGTTTTGAGGGTCTGAAGGTCTGGAGGTCTGGATCTGGGGTTCTAAGGGACTGAAGGTCTGGTCCTAACAGCACTGAAGTTCTGAGGTGTAAATACAGGCCTCATTTAGTCTTTTTGCAGACAGGAAAACACAAGTGTGCGTCTTTAGTGATCGTCCACTAGACTCGTGGTAAAAATCTGCTTTATTTAACATCTTAAACAAGTTAAATTTGAATGATTGTTTTTAAATGATCCCTGTCTGAATGTCCTGAGAGAAACACTCCCACAGAGCTGAAAACCTCCTCTGGTCTGAACCCGGTCTCACCCCGGTCTCACCCCGGTCTCTCCCCGGTCTCTCCCCGGTCTCTGCCCGGTCTCTGTACAGGGTGTGTGAGGTCCGCTCGGTGGACAGCACCTCCATCACCTGCTTCACGGTCCACGAGTGCGAAGGCTCCAGTCGGATCGGCTCCAGGCCCAGGAGGTACCTCTTCTCTGGACACAGCAACGGAAGCATCCAGATGTGGGACCTGACCACAGCCATGGACATCGCAGGGAAGGTGGACATCAGAGGTAAGACCAGGACCGGACCAGGACTGAACCAAGACTAAACCAGGACTAAACCCGGTCTAAACCCTCCGTTCTCTCAGCTCTGGGAGGTCCCACAGAGGAGGAGCTGCTGGAGCTGCTGGACCAGTGCGATTTGGCTCTGACCCGAACTCCAGACAGTACACCCCGAGCCTCCACCTGCAGGTAACAACTCACCTGTCCCTCACCTGTCTGCCTTACCTGTCCTCCCCTGTCCCACACCTGTCCCTCCCCCATCCCTCCCATTTCCTCCCCCGTCCTCCCCTGTCCTCACCTGTCCCTCACCTGTCCTGTTGTTTGGTTCAGCTCCATTGAACACCACAGTTTTCTAAAGCTGAAGTCGGTGCGTTTGTTTCTTTAACAAAGTCGTTTTAGATCAATATTGTGATTTAAAATGTCAGATTCTAACAGAATGATCCACAGGGTCTGTAGGGCTGGTTTAAGACATGACAGAGTACTGCAGTAACGTGCAGTAATGTGCAGTAATGTGCAGTAACGTGCAGTAACGGGTAGTAACGTGCAGTAACGTGCAGTAACGTCACGGGCAGTAACGTGCAGTAACGTGCAGTAACGTGTAGTAACGTAACGTGCGGTAGCGTGTAGTAACGTGCAGTAACGTGCAGTAACGTGCAGTAACGGGTAGTAACGGGTAGTAACGTGCAGTAACGGGTAGTAACGTGCAGTAACGGGTAGTAACGTGTAGTAACGTAACGTGCGGTAGCGTGTAGTAACGTGCAGTAACGTGCAGTAATGTGCAGTAACGTGCAGTAACGTAACGTGCAGTAACGTGCAGTAACGTGTAGTAACGTAACGTGCGGTAGCGTGTAGTAACGTGCAGTAACGTGCAGTAACGGGTAGTAACGTGCAGTAACGGGTAGTAACGTGCAGTAATGTGCAGTAACGTGCAGTAACGGGTAGTAACGTGCAGTAACGTGCAGTAACGGGTAGTAACGTAACGTGCAGTAACGTGCAGTAACGTGCAGTAACGGGTAGTAACGTGCAGTAGCGTGTAGTAACGCGCAGTAACGTGTAGTGTCGTAACGTATAGTAACGTAACGTGCAATAACGTGTAGTAACGTGCAGTAGCGTGTACAAACGGGTAGTAACGTGCGGTAGCGTGTATTAATGTGTAGTAACGTGCAGTAACGTGCAGTAACGCAGTATAAGTATTTCACATATTTCTTCTCTGCAGCCTCCAGTTCTGTGACCTCAGGCCTGAACGACCTCACTCCAGAGGGGGAGGGGCCACAGGGGGCGTGTCCTCTGTGGGCGGGGCCACAGGCTCGTCCTGCTCTCTGATTGGCTCTTTTCCTCGCCATGCCCCGCCCACCGTGCCTCAGTCGAGACCAAGTCCTAGACCGAGTCCCAGACCTAGTCCCAGACCTAGTCCCAGACCGCTGAGGTTTGTGGAGCGCTGTCAGGAGCTCGCTAAGGAGGGGGCGGGGCCAGAGTCTGGGAGGCGGAGCTTGGCTCTCTGCAACGAATCAGAGGCCAGATATGGTTTGAGGACGCCGCCCACTTCCTTCCCCCAGCCGTCGCCCGGAAACCGCCTCTCCTCTGCGCCGTCATCAGCGGCGTCATCAATGACATCACCGCCGCACCGCAGAGCCACGCCCACCTCCCCCACAGGCCACGCCCCTTCACCTGCTGTTGCCGCGGCGTCACCGCACAGCCCCGAAAACCCCACCAGCCCCAAGCCCCACCTCAACGAGACCAGCTTCTGAACCAGGACTAAACCAGGTCTGGACCAGGACTAAACCAGGTCTGGACCAGGACTAAACCAGGACTAAACCAGGTCTGGACCAGGACTAAACCAGGACTAAACCAGGTCTGGACCAGGACTAAACCAGGTCTGGACCAGGACTAAACCAGGACTAAACCAGGTCTGGACCAGGACTAAACCAGGACTAAACCAGGTCTGGACCAGGACTAAACCAGGTCTGGACCAGGACTAAACCAGGACTAAACCAGGTCTGGACCAGGACTAAACCAGGACTAAACCAGGTCTGGACCAGGACTAAACCAGGACTAAACCAGGTCTGGACCAGGACTAAACCAGGACTAAACCAGAACTAAACCAGGTCTGGACCAGGACTGAACCAGGACTGAACCAGGACTAAACCAGGACTAAACCAGGTCTGGACCAGGACTGAACCAGGACTGAACCAGGACTAAACCAGGACTAAACCAGGACTAAACCAGGACTGGACCAGGACTGGACCAGGACTAAACCAGGACTAAACCAGGACTAAACCAGGACTGAACCAGGACTAAACCAGGACTAAACCAGGTCTGAACCAGGACTAAACCAGGACTGAACCAGGACTAAACCAGGACTAAACCAGGTCTGGACCAGGACTAAACCAGGACATTGACTTCCTGTTTGACATTTTGCACAGATGTGATGTCGCCACAAATCAAGTCTAAAAAGTGAGCAGAAGCCAAAATGTACTCGAGTAAGAGTACTGTTACTTCAGAATAATATTACTCAAGTAGAAGTACAAAGTAGTGGGCCAAGGAAGAGTAAAAATATTTGGGAAAACTACTACTCAAGAAAGGAGTAACTTAAAGTGAATGTGAAGTAAATAAAGCAGAAAATCTGGTGTTTCCAAAGGCCAAACACAAAAATGAGACCAACTCAGATCCGAAACACAAAAACTCAAATCATTTCAGATTTTGTCACTTTAGACTCACAGTGGGAAGAGGAAGCACAACTTTTACTAAAATACGAGTCACACTGTGCTATAATTACTCGAGTAGGAGTAAAAGTCGGAGGTCTGAAGTGTATTTTCTTAAAGTTACTCGAGTAAACGTTTTCTGCTGGAGCTTCACCGGATCAAAGTCGTTCCTTTAAATCTCGTCTCACTTTAAGAAACGATCTGAGAATCTGCTGATGTGAGTTTGATACAGAGACCTCCCCAAACCGGGACTAAACCAGGACTAAAACAGGTCTAAACCAGGACTGAACCAGGTCTGAACCAGGACTAAAACAGGACTAAAACAGGACTAAAACAGGACTAAAACAGGACTGAACCAGGATTAAAGCAGGACTAAAGAAGGACTAAAGAAGACCTAAACCAGGACTGAACCAGGGCTAAACCAGGACTGAAGCACTTCTAGAACAGGCCAAACCGAGTCCACATCGGGTCTACAATGGGCTCAATTAAGGACCAAAGATCGACACCTAAATCAAGTCTTTAATCCTGGTCTAGTCCCGGTTTAGTTCTGTGTTTAGTCCCAGTTTTGATGTGGTGAATATGCGAATGTGAACGCACCTTAAACTTGGACTAAACCAGGACCAAACCAGGACCAGACCAGGACCAGACCAGGACCATCAGAGTTTTCAGGTCCACTTAAACCAGCCTTCTGAACTCGTCTTTGTTCAGTTTTGTTTTGAGGAGGACACTGTATTAAACATTTGCTGATTTAAGTTTAAATTAAAATCATCTGTTTTTGATAATTTTTTGTATTTATCTGAATTGTTTGTAAAAAAGTTTCTACTGCGGCTTTTCTATCAGTATTTGTATCCGAAAATAAACAGATTTGAACGAGACGCACTGGACCTTCTGTTATTTTATTTTAAAAGGACCCGTGTGGTGCATTTCTGTCCCATGTCTGATTTTCGATACTTTTGGTGTAGAGTGTCTTGCCAAATGACACAAGGTACATAACAGATGCTTTGCTTCTACTGTATCAACATTTAGGAATTAAAAATACATTTCCCATCATAAAAAAACGAGACCAGGCGTTATTTTTTCACATAAAAATTGTGCAAATATAATACATTTCATTGGAACAGTGATAAACTCCACAGTGCATGGTACATCGGTGCAGAATTAACCTTCATTTCGGTAAAAAAAAAAAACCCATTAGATTTAAAAATAACGATTTAAACAGGTACAAAAACATTCACAAATACACAAATTACATTTTTACAAAACATTAAAAGCACATCTTAGTTTCTGTTGGTGTTTTAAAGCCGTACTACGTAACATTTCACCTGTTACGAGTCTGTTTCAGCTCCTCTGTAAAATGTAAAGTTTACGTGTTTCGTTTTGGTGGTGAATCGTGTGCCGTGTTTTGTCCAATCAGAAAAAAGCTTATTTTGAAAGCAGGTGTAGTTGCCGTTTTAAACCAGAAGGGGGCGTGTTGTTGTGAATGGAGTGCCCTACGTCTCAAGGTCTCCCCCTGGTGGTTATGTCTATGTTTCCCCCAAAGAATACAGGCGTTTAATATTCACTGTACGACAGCGTGTGGGCCGGAGCCCGGTTTTATGGGCGTGACTGACAGGTGGATGAGCCAATCAGAGAAAGGCGCGGTCCTCCGAACAAACATGGCTGCTGAAGAGCGGAAAAACGAAAACTGAGAAACATCGAGTGTTTGTTGAGAATCACTGAACTGAACGAGGTGAGAGAAACAATTTTGTCCGAAATGATCGACGACCAATGAGCTTCTCCGATTCCCCGTGTCACGGAAATGGAAAAACCTGATTGGACGGTTAAGGATCCCAGGGACACACACACACACACACACAAATGCGTGCGGTAGGGGGCGCTGTGGTTCAGGTGGGTGCGGTAGGGGGCGCTGTGGTTCAGGCGGACACGCGGTAGGGGGCGCTGTGGTTCAGGCGGACACGCGGTAGGGGGCGCTGTGGTTCAGGCGGACACGCTGTAGGGGGCGCTGTGGTTCAGGCGGACACGCTGTAGGGGGCGCTGTGGTTCAGGCGGGTGCGGTAGGGGGCGCTGTGGTTCAGGCGGACACGCGGTAGGGGGCGCTGTGGTTCAGGCGGACACGCTGTAGGGGGCGCTGTGGTTCAGGCGGACACGCTGTAGGGGGCGCTGTGGTTCAGGCGGGTGCGGTAGGGGGCGCTGTGGTTCAGGCGGACACGCGGTAGGGGGCGCTGTGGTTCAGGCGGACACGCTGTAGGGGGCGCTGTGGTTCAGGCGGACACGCTGTAGGGGGCGCTGTGGTTCAGGCGGACACGCGGTAGGGGGCGCTGTGGTTCAGGCGGACACGCGGTAGGGGGCGCTGTGGTTCAGGCGGACACGCTGTAGGGGGCGCTGTGGTTCAGGCGGACACGCGGTAGGGGGCGCTGTGGTTCAGGCGGACACGCGGTAGGGGGCGCTGTGGTTCAGGCGGACACGCAGTAGTTGGGGCGGTTGGACAGGACGTATCCACGGCGACACACACAGCGGTACGAGCCGTCCGTGTTCACACAGCGAGCGTTTATACAGGGAAACTCCAGCCGCACGCCGCCCTCGCACTCGTTTATGTCTGAAACGACAAACACAAAAAAAACACTCAGAAGGATTTCGTGGGTCATGGTTGGCTGCTCTTGTGGCTGACAGGCCGGCACACTGAGCAGTTTTTAAAGGGACACAGATCTGACTCGACCTGTTGAGACTTTTGTTTTTTTCTGTTTTTCTTGTATTTCTCTGTGTTTTTGTTTCAGCTCGGACCTCATTTCACTAAAACAACATCATTATATTTAAGGTTTTGCTGAAAATTTTAACTTTTTCCTCCAGGTTTGGACATTTTTTGGGCTCAGATTTCACTTCCTGATTGGAGATGATGACGTCAGACCTCCATAACTGTTACCGACACTCGGACCTCATCCAGATTTACTCCCCCGGCGCTCTGAGGTCCGAGGTCCAGCTCCAACTCGTGGGCGAGACGAGACTTAAAACCAGGAGGGACCGGCCCCAAAGTCCCTCACACGTCCCAACAGCTCCCCCTAGTGGAGAGTTTAAAGTCTCGTCTTAAAACCAGGACTGAACCAGGACTGAACCAGGACTGGACCAGGACTGGACCAGGACTGGACCAGGACTGGACCAGGACTAGTGGAGAGTTTAAAGTCTCGTCTTAAAACTCATTTTTACTCTCTGACTTTAACACCGTGTGAGTTGTTTGATCCTCTGTGTCTTATTTTATATATTTATATTTTTATTTATTTATTGTTTTTATCTATTTAATTTTTAAGTGCTGCCTTTATTTATTGATTTTATTATTTTTATTAATTGATTTTATTATTATTCTTGTATCTATTGATTCTTTTAATTCCTTTGTTTGGACATAATCCTGCAGACTTTTTAGAGTTAAATGTTTTACACTGCTGTGAGAAGCACTTTGGAAACTGCACCGTTTATAAAATGTACAAATAAAGTTGGAATCGGACACACTGAAAATTTCTCTGATCTGGCCAAGATTTTAAAATTTATATCAGGTTCTTCGTCTTGTTTTCAGATTTATTATCGACTTACGAGTTCAGAGACGGTTTCATTCTGGTCTCGAGGGAGTTTATTTGAACAGAACTTGTCAGTAAAATGATTTTGCTGCTTGGACAGAACATTTCTCTACTTTTAAGTCATTTTCTGATAGATTTAAGTGTTTAGATCTTAAATTTTGGCTGAGCTTTCCGACAGTGGAGCGTCCAATAAATACTGGGCCAAAACTCCTCTGAAGTGCACAGGAATCTGACAAATACAAATGTAAGATTTAGGTTTGTTTATTTGCCTGAAATCATGTTTAAAGTGTCAGAAAAATGTGTTTTTTGTGTAAATTGTGACGAACTTTTGGACAGAACTTTTCTCCCGGTGTGATGTCATCAGTGTGGGACTAAAATAGAAATCTACTTCCTGTAATTTTCAACGTGTTTTTCAACTTTTCTTCACAAACCGTTTCTTGATTTGTGCAAAACTATAATTTATATTTACAGCAGGTTTTATCCACCAGATAAAGTCCAAACGAGAGAATCACAGAACCGTCCAACGCACTTTAGGTCCTTTAACGTCTCACCTGTGCAGGTCATGGAGGTCAGGTCCAGCTCGTATCCATGGTAACAGTCGCAGGTGTAACCCTCGGCGACGCGAATGCAGCGACCGTTCGCACAACCGTCTGCAATCCCACAATCCTCCTCCACCGCCTCGAACCGCCCTGAGACAGAGACAGAACTGAACCAGGACTAAAACAGGACTGAACCAGGACTGAACCAGGACTAAAACAGGACTGAACCAGGACTAAAACAGGACTAAACCAGGACTGAACCAGGACTAAAACAGGACTGAACCAGGACTGAACCAGGACTAAAACAGGACTAAAACAAGACTGAACCAGGACTGAACCAGGACTGAACCAGGACTAAAACAGGACTAAAACAAGACTAAACCAGGACTGAACCAGGACTAAAACAGGACTGAACCAGGACTGAACCAGGACTAAAACAGGACTAAAACAAGACTGAACCAGGACTGAACCAGGACTGAACCAGGACTGAACCAGGACTAAAACAGGACTGAACCAGGACTGAACCAGGACTAAAACAGGACTAAAACAAGACTAAACCAGGACTGAACCAGGACTAAAACGGGACTAAACCAGGACTGAACCAGGACTAAAACAGGACTAAAACAAGACTGAACCAGGACTGAACCAGGACTAAAGCAGGACTAAACCAGGTCTGAAGTACTGACTGTCGTAGACCCTCCTTGGTCCGGGTCTGGTGAACGGGGGAAATTGACTCCAGTCCTCGTCTCTGGTCTCGGGGTAGAACCGTTCTGAAGCGGGTGGAGTCTGGACCTCGAAGGCCTCCTCAGATCTGGGGTCAGGAGGGACCAGGAAGGGTCTGGAGTCTGGACTGAACCTGGACCCATCCGGACTGAAGCTGGACCCATCCGGACTGAACCTGGACCCATCAGGACTGAACCTGGACTGGTCCGGACTGAACCTGGACCCATCCGGACTGAAGCTGGACCCATCAGGACTGAACCTGGACCCATCCGGACTGAACCTGGACCCATCAGGACTGAAGCTGGACCCATCAGGACTGAACCTGGACCCATCAGGACTGAAGCTGGACCCATCCGGACTGAACCTGGACCCATCAGGACTGAACCTGGACTGGTCCGGACTGAACCTGGACCCATCCGGACTGAAACTGGACCCATCAGGACTGAAGCTGGACCCATCAGGACTGAACCTGGACTGGTCCGGACTGAACCTGGACCCATCAGGACTGAACCTGGACTGGTCCGGACTGAACCTGGACTGGTCCGGGCTATAGGGAGTATCGGGATCGTAGTCTGGTTCTGGGAAGTATCCTCCTCTGGAACGAGACAAAATGGAGTCAGAAGATCCCGACCTTCATGTTCTCAGACTCTCAGACTCTGGTTTTCGTGTCTCCTCAGGTTTGGGTTCATTCTCTGGGACTCTGCTTTAGGAAGAGCTGCTCGTTTATAAAGTTTTTTTATGATTTTGGTAACAGAATTGAGAAATATTTTTGCCAGAATGACGTGACGGTGTTTTTACTGCAGATGGATCCGTCTGGGCCACAAGATTTTAAAACTTACATCAGGTTCATTCGTCCTGCTGCAGGGACAGATTTTAAGTCCTTTTCTGAGAGATTTAAGTGTTTAGATCTTAAATTTTGCCAAACGTTTTTGCAGTTTAACGTTTTGAGCCTGAACCAAACTTGATCGTCCAATCAGATTTGTTTGTTTCAGTGACACTCGTGAAGCGAAGGAGCTCATTGGTCACTCAACATTTACAAACATTTACAAACAAAATCACATTTCTCCCTCAGATGAACAGACTCTGGTGCTTCGCTCACTGATTCTGCAGAAATCCTCCATGTTTAATTTCTGTCCTTTTCCTTGTGAGCGGAGACGCGAGCGGAGACGCGGGCGGAGACGCGGGCGGAGACGGGAGCGGAGACGCGGGCGGAGACGCGAGCGGAGACGCGGGCGGAGACGCGGGCGGAGACGGGAGCGGAGACGGGAGCGGAGACGCGGGCGGAGACGCGGGCGGAGACGGGAGCGGAGACGCGGGCGGAGACGCGGGCGGAGACGGGTGCGGAGACGCGGGCGGAGACGCGGGCGGAGACGGGAGCGGAGACGCGGGCGGAGACGCGGGCGGAGAAGCGAGCGGAGACGCGGGCTGAGACGCGGGCGGAGACGCGGGCGGAGACGGGAGCGGAGACGGGAGCGGAGACGCGGGCGGAGACGCGGGCGGAGACGGGAGCGGAGACGCGGGCGGAGACGCGGGCGGAGACGGGTGCGGAGACGCGGGCGGAGACGCGGGCGGAGACGGGAGCGGAGACGCGGGCGGAGACGCGGGCGGAGAAGCGAGCGGAGACGCGGGCTGAGACGCGGGCGGAGACGCGGGCGGAGAAGCGAGCGGAGACGCGGGCGGAGACGCGAGCGGAGACGCGGGCGGAGACGCGGGCGGAGACGCGGGCGGAGACGCGAGCGGAGACGCGGGCGGAGACGCGAGCGGAGACGCGGGCGGAGACGCGGGCGGAGACGCGAGCGGAGACGCGAGCGGAGACGCGGGCGGAGACGGGAGCGGAGACGGGAGCGGAGACGCGGGCGGAGACGCGGGCGGAGACGGGAGCGGAGACGCGGGCGGAGACGCGGGCGGAGACGGGTGCGGAGACGCGGGCGGAGACGCGGGCGGAGACGGGAGCGGAGACGCGGGCGGAGACGCGGGCGGAGAAGCGAGCGGAGACGCGGGCTGAGACGCGGGCGGAGACGCGGGCGGAGAAGCGAGCGGAGACGCGGGCGGAGACGCGAGCGGAGACGCGGGCGGAGACGCGGGCGGAGACGCGGGCGGAGACGCGAGCGGAGACGCGGGCGGAGACGCGAGCGGAGACGCGGGCGGAGACGCGGGCGGAGACGCGAGCGGAGACGCGAGCGGAGACGCGAGCGGAGACGCGAGCGGAGACGCGGGCGGAGACGCGGGCGGAGACGGGAGCGGAGACGGGAGCGGAGACGCGGGCGGAGACGCGGGCGGAGACGGGAGCGGAGACGCGGGCGGAGACGCGGGCGGAGACGGGTGCGGAGACGCGGGCGGAGACGCGGGCGGAGACGGGAGCGGAGACGCGGGCGGAGACGCGGGCGGAGAAGCGAGCGGAGACGCGGGCTGAGACGCGGGCGGAGACGCGGGCGGAGAAGCGAGCGGAGACGCGGGCGGAGACGCGAGCGGAGACGCGGGCGGAGACGCGGGCGGAGACGCGGGCGGAGACGCGAGCGGAGACGCGGGCGGAGACGCGAGCGGAGACGCGGGCGGAGACGCGGGCGGAGACGCGAGCGGAGACGCGAGCGGAGACGCGGGCGGAGACGGGAGCGGAGACGGGAGCGGAGACGCGGGCGGAGACGCGGGCGGAGACGGGAGCGGAGACGCGGGCGGAGACGCGGGCGGAGACGGGTGCGGAGACGCGGGCGGAGACGCGGGCGGAGACGGGAGCGGAGACGCGGGCGGAGACGCGGGCGGAGAAGCGAGCGGAGACGCGGGCTGAGACGCGGGCGGAGACGCGGGCGGAGAAGCGAGCGGAGACGCGGGCGGAGACGCGAGCGGAGACGCGGGCGGAGACGCGGGCGGAGACGCGAGCGGAGACGCGGGCGGAGACGCGGGCGGAGACGCGAGCGGAGACGCGAGCGGAGACGCGAGCGGAGACGCGAGCGGAGACGCGGGCGGAGACGCGGGCGGAGACGGGAGCGGAGACGGGAGCGGAGACGCGGGCGGAGACGCGGGCGGAGACGGGAGCGGAGACGCGGGCGGAGACGCGGGCGGAGACGGGTGCGGAGACGCGGGCGGAGACGCGGGCGGAGACGGGAGCGGAGACGCGGGCGGAGACGCGGGCGGAGAAGCGAGCGGAGACGCGGGCTGAGACGCGGGCGGAGACGCGGGCGGAGAAGCGAGCGGAGACGCGGGCGGAGACGCGAGCGGAGACGCGGGCGGAGACGCGGGCGGAGACGCGGGCGGAGACGCGAGCGGAGACGCGGGCGGAGACGCGAGCGGAGACGCGGGCGGAGACGCGGGCGGAGACGCGAGCGGAGACGCGAGCGGAGACGCGGGCGGAGACGGGAGCGGAGACGGGAGCGGAGACGCGGGCGGAGACGGGTGCGGAGACGCGGGCGGAGACGCGGGCGGAGACGGGAGCGGAGACGCGGGCGGAGACGCGGGCGGAGAAGCGAGCGGAGACGCGGGCTGAGACGCGGGCGGAGACGCGGGCGGAGAAGCGAGCGGAGACGCGGGCGGAGACGCGAGCGGAGACGCGGGCGGAGACGCGGGCGGAGACGCGGGCGGAGACGCGAGCGGAGACGCGGGCGGAGACGCGAGCGGAGACGCGGGCGGAGACGCGGGCGGAGACGCGAGCGGAGACGCGAGCGGAGACGCGAGCGGAGACGCGGGCGGAGACGCGGGCGGAGACGCGAGCGGAGACGCGAGCAGACATGTTTGTTTGTTTTGATATAGACAGACCCTGCATGTCTCTGATTGGCTAATCCACCTGTCAATCAAACTCATCTGGACCAATGTCCAGACTCACACTGGCCACGTTTACATGATGTTTTTTAACTCCAAATTAATTGTTCTGAATTAAATAGTTCGGAATTAAATTATTCTCCTTCGAGTTTACATGGAAATAATAATTCTGAATTGAGGTTTACATGGAAAACTCGTTAAATCGGTTTTATTTAATTCCGCTCAGCGTCTGGAGGTCGGGAAGGGTTCTGATTGGACAGAGACACGAACGGATTTACGTCGACCGGAAGAAAACTCACACTTCAGCTGCTACCGCCTTTTTGTCATCTCGGTTTGTCGTTACGCCACGGACACAAACGTGATCCGAACTTCTTCCGCAGTCGCAGAGGAGACGCGAGCGAGACTTTACGTCTGTGGCTGAGGAGGAGGAGGGAAGAGCGTCGGAGAAGGAGGAAGAAGACAAACTGAGTCAACGGCTGCTCCACCTCAGCCCACTCCCACATCCCGCTCACAAATCCAAAGAGCAGTGGATGAAAGTCCGAAGAGACGACTGGTGGAGCCGGATCAGAAGGACGACCCAACGAGCATGTGCCCAACGACCGGAATTATTTTTAACAAGAAGAAACGTTTACAGGATCGAGGAATAAATTAATTCGGCTTTAAAATCGGAATAAATCACCCACTTACTTCAGAATTCAGTTTAATGTGTTTACGTGGTGTTTTTAAAGCGCCGCAGTGTTTGTGTAACGTGTGTTTGTGTAACGTGTGTTTGTGTAACGTGTGTTTGTGTAACATGTGTTTGTGTAACGTGTGTTTGTGTAACATGTGTTTGTGTAACGTGTGTTTGTGTAACCAAACCCAAACACATAAACGGTGTTACTCACCCGTACGGAGGGCTGATGTACCCCGGGTCGTACCCTCCTCTGCTGCCCCCCACAGGAGCAGAGTCGTCATAGCGCCCCCTGGAGTCGTCGTAGTCCAGAGCCGGAGGGTACAGCTCTGAGAAGGGAGGGAAGTACGGCACTGGGGAAAACATTCACTACGATAAATATTTTGCAGTAGTAGCGCTGGTAACAGGGAGCACCCACAAAACCAAGTCAGAATGAGAAACATATGAAAACCTGTCAAATGCACTTTGATTATTGTAGATGTTAGAAGAGTTCACCTGGAGGTCCTTCTCTGGCTCCTCCCGGTCCAGCTCTAGATCCTGGTCTGGATCCTGGTCTGGTCCCGGGGTCTGGGAAAGGTTCGGGGTAGACTGGAGAGTGCACTGAGCTGCACAGACGGGCGTAGTCCTCTGAGGAAACACACATCCAGAGAGAATGAAGATTATGGCTTAAGGAAAGTTGAAACGGTTTGTTTGGTGGAGGTGGTGAAGCTCCTCAGAGACCTGAGGCGGGAATCAAACCCACAGCCTGTATCTGGAAGACAACAGTCTGAGCAGGGACTCCCAGACCACCTTCACCCCAGACACTTCCTCCAGCTCCCAGGTCAGTCCGGAGACACAGTCCCTCCAACATGTCCAGCTCTTCTCCACGTGGAGGAGCAGCAGTTCTACTCTGAGCTCCTCACCCTTTCTGTCAGGGAGTGCCACATGGTCACAGTCACACATGGAGGAGTGTGAGAGTGCAGAACACTCTTCTTAAACAGATGAACACTCCGGTCCAGAGACACTGTCCCCGACCGCCACACGATGTTACAGAGACGTGAGCCACTCGACACCCACAGACGTCAGAGGTTTGATAGAACGTTTTATGAAGAGCTCAGGAACACAAGCGTCTGTGTGGCGCCCCCTGGCTGCAGGTGGAGGTGAGTGCCTCAGTTGACGACGGAAGTAGACGCAGTTTATTGGGAAATTGCTCCTTAACAGGGAAAATGTTCTCTTGCGTTCATTTAATTAGTAATACTTGTACTTAATACTTGTAGTAGCAGTAGTAGCAGTAGTAGTAGTAGTATCAGTATCAGTAGCAGTAGTAGTAGTAGTAGTATCAGTAGTATTTGTAGTACTCACCAGTATCAGGCCGCGGGCACAGGGCACACTCCAGGCCCCAGCCTTCTCCGTACAAACAGCAACAGTCGCTGAAACTGAGCTGAGCCCCGAGGAGAAGAGACTGACACAACAGGTCAGCGCTCACATGCTGCCAGCAGAGGGAGACATTCTCATCTGAGGACACAGAGACAGAGACCGGGACTGAGACAGAGACCGGGACTGAACCAGAGACCGGGACCGGGACTGAACCAGAGACCGGGACTGAGACAGAGACCGGGACTGAACCAGAGACCGGGACTGAGACAGAGACCGGGACTGAACCAGAGACCGGGACTGAGACAGAGACTGGGACCGGGACTGAACCAGAGACCGGGACTGAGACAGAGACCGGGACCGGGACTGAACCAGAGACCGGGACTGAGACAGAGACCGGGACTGAACCAGAGACCGGGACTGAGACAGAGACCGGGACTGAACCAGAGACCGGGACTGAACCAGAGACCAGGACTGAACCAGAGACCGGGACCGGGACTGAACCAGAGACCGGGACTGAACCAGAGACCGGGACCGGGACTGAACCAGAGACCGGGACTGAACCAGAGACCGGGACCGGGACTGAACCAGAGACCGGGACTGAACCAGAGACCGGGACCGGGACTGAACCAGAGACCGGGACTGAGACAGAGACCGGGACTGAACCAGAGACCGGGACCGGGACTGAACCAGAGACCGGGACTGAACCAGAGACCGGGACTGAGACAGAGACCGGGACTGAACCAGAGACCGGGACTGAACCAGAGACCGGGACTGAGACAGAGACCGGGACTGAGACAGAGACCGGGACTGAGACAGAGACCGGGACCGGGACTGAACCAGAGACCGGGACTGAACCAGAGACCGGGACCGGGACTGAACCAGAGACCGGGACGGAGACAGAGACCGGGACTGAGACAGAGACCGGGACTGAACCAGAGACCAGGACCGGGACTGAACCAGAGACCGGGACTGAGACAGAGACCGGGACTGAGACAGAGACCGGGACCGGGACTGAACCAGAGACCGGGACTGAACCAGAGACCGGGACCGGGACTGAACCAGAGACCGGGACGGAGACAGAGACCGGGACTGAGACAGAGACCGGGACTGAACCAGAGACCGGGACCGGGACTGAACCAGAGACCGGGACTGAACCAGAGACCGGGACTGAGACAGAGACCGGGACTGAACCAGAGACCGGGACTGAACCAGAGACCGGGACTGAACCAGAGACCGGGACCGGGACTGAGACAGAGACCGGGACTGAGACAGAGACCGGGACTGAGACAGAGACCGGGACTGAACCAGAGACCGGGACTGAGACAGAGACCGGGACTGAGACAGAGACCGGGACTGAACCAGAGACCGGGACTGAGACAGAGACCGGGACTGAACCAGAGACCGGGACTGAGACAGAGACCGGGACTGAGACAGAGACCGGGACTGAACCAGAGACCGGGACCGGGACTGAACCAGAGACCGGGACTGAGACAGAGACCGGGACTGAGACAGAGACCGGGACTGAACCAGAGACCGGGACTGAGACAGAGACCGGGACTGAACCAGAGACCGGGACTGAGACAGAGACCGGGACTGAGACAGAGACTGGGACCGGGACTGAACCAGAGACCGGGACTGAGACTGAACCAGAGACCAGGACCGGGACTGAACCAGAGACCGGGACTGAACCAGAGACCGGGACTGAACCAGAGACCGGGACTGAGACTGAACCAGAGACCGGGACCGGGACTGAACCAGAGACCGGGACTGAGACAGAGACCGGGACTGAACCAGAGACCGGGACTGAACCAGAGACCGGGACTGAGACAGAGACTAAACCACGGTTAACCCAGGGCTAAACCAGGACTAAACTACGACAAACCCAGGATTAAACAGGACTGAACCAGGAGCAGACAGGAGCAGACGGGGCAGACAGGGGCATACAGGGGCAGACAGGAGCAGACAGTAGCAGACGGGAGCAGACAGGAGCATACAGGGGCAGACAGGAGCAGACAGGGGCAGACAGTAGCATACAGGGGCAGACAGGAGCAGACAGGAGCAGACGGGGCAGACAGGAGCAGACAGGGGCAGACGGGGCAGACAGGGGCATACAGGGGCAGACAGGAGCAGACGGGGCAGACAGGGGCAGACAGTAGCAGACGGGAGCAGACAGGGGCAGACAGGAGCAGACAGGGGCAGACGGGAGCAGACAGTAGCAGACGGGAGCAGACAGGGGCAGACAGGAGCAGACGGGGCAGACAGGAGCAGACAGGGGCAGACGGGAGCAGACAGTAGCAGACAGGGGCAGACAGGAGCAGACAGGGGCAGACAGGAGCAGACAGGGGCAGACAGTAGCAGACGGGAGCAGACAGGGGCAGACGGGAGCAGACAGGGGCAGACGGGAGCAGACAGTAGCAGACAGGGGCAGACAGGAGCAGACAGGGGCAGACAGTAGCAGACGGGAGCAGACAGGGGCAGACAGGAGCAGACAGGGGCAGACGGGAGCAGACAGTAGCAGACGGGAGCAGACAGGGGCAGACAGGAGCAGACGGGGCAGACAGGAGCAGACAGGGGCAGACGGGAGCAGACAGTAGCAGACGGGAGCAGACAGGGGCAGACAGGAGCAGACAGGGCAGACAGGAGCATACAGGGGCAGACAGGAGCAGACAGGGGCAGACGGGAGCAGACAGGGGCAGACGGGAGCAGACGGGGCAGACAGGAGCATACAGGGGCAGACAGGAGCATACAGGGGCAGACAGGAGCAGACAGGGGCAGACAGGAGCAGACAGGAGCAGACGGGGCAGACGGGAGCAGACAGTAGCAGACAGGGGCAGACAGAAGCAGACGGGAGCAGACGGGGCACACAGGAGCATACAGGGGCAGACAGGGGCAGACAGTAGCAGACAGGGGCAGTACCCAGTGTTGGTGGTGTGGCGTTGACACAGTTCCGTTGGGTGTCGTCCAGGACCAGGGGGTGGGGGCAGCTGCAGTAGAAAGAACCCTGGGTGTTGATACAGAGACCCCCCGAGCAGCTGTCCTCCTCACACTCA
>CM057093.1:1387093-1409593 GCA_029959045.1 Taenioides sp. WSHXM2023 | reverse complement strand
CACGAGGGAGGGAGGGACAGAGAGAGACTAAGGACACGAGGGAGGGAGGGACAGAGAGAGACTAAGGACACGAGGGAGGGAGGGAGGGAGGGAGGGAGAGAGAGAGACTAAGGACACGAGGGAGGGAGGGAGAGAGAGAGACTAAGGACACGAGGGAGGGAGGGAGGGAGGGAGAGAGAGAGACTAAGGACACGAGGGAGGGAGGGAGGGAGGGAGAGAGAGAGACTAAGGACACGAGGGAGGGAGGGACAGAGAGAGACTAAGGACACGAGGGAGGGAGGGAGAGAGAAAGACTAAGGACACGAGGGAGGGAGGGAGGGAGAGAGAGAGACTAAGGACACGAGGGAGAGAGGGAGAGAGAGAGACTAAGGACACGAGGGAGGGAGAGAAGAGAGAGAGACTAAGGAAACGAGGGAGGGAGAGAAGAGAGAGAGACTAAGGACACAAGGGAGAGAAAGAAGAGAGAGAGACTAAGGACACAAGGGAGAGAAAGAAGAGAGAGAGACTAAGGACACGAGGGAGGGAGGGAGAGAGAGAGAGAGAGAGAGAGACTAAGGACACGTGTGAGAGAGAGAGAGACTAAGGACATGTCCGTGTGTGGGCGTGTCTGTGTGTTACCCTGACAGGAGCCGTCACGGGCGGCGTATCCATGGCGACAGGACACACATCTGTACGAGCCCACAGAGTTCACACACATCTGTCCCGGGCACTGGGAGGGGTCTGCACACTCGTCTACGTCTGAAATACACAACCACAGTGAATCCTCTGCTCCATCTACTCCTCCTCTGCTCCTCTGTTCCATCTGACCCTCTGCTGCTTTCCTCTCCTCCCCTCCTCTCTCCTCGCCCCTCCTCCCCTCCTCTCTCCTCCTCTCCTCCTCTCCTCTCCTCTCCTCCCCTCCTCTCTCCTCTCCTCCCCTCCTCCTCTCCTCCTCTCCTCTCCTCTCCTCCTCTCCTCCTCCCCTCCTCTCTCCTCTCCTCCTCTCTTCCTCTCCTCTTCTCCTCTCTTCCTCACCAGTGCACACTCCGTTGACAGAGGTGTATCCTTGGGAGCAGGACACACAGCTGTAGGATCCTTCTGAGTTCACACACGTCTGTCCAGGACACGGCCTCCTCTCCTCACACTCGTCTATGTCTGAAACATACGGCACCGTCAGACCAATCACAGAGCAGCATTTGCTTTAGGGCGGAGCCAGAGACAAGGCGGACCAACATACGAAGAAGAAAGAACGAGTCGATATTTGAGAAAAAACTAATTCCCTCTTTGAACAGAAAAGGTTGGTTAAAAAAGGTTGAAACTAAAACACAGGAAGTAGCTCTGAGTTGGTAAACAGAATCCTTCATTACCTCCGCCAAGGAGGTTATGTTTTCGCCTGAGTCTGTCTGTTTGTTTGTTTGTTTGTTTGTTAGCAAGATAACTCAAAAAGTTATGGACAGATCTTGATGAAATTTTCAGGAAATGTTCCTAATGGTAAATCCAACAGATGATTAGATTTTGGTGATGATCCAGAAGAAATCCTGGATTCCTGATCACTTTGAAAACTGAGCTGCTTGGTGGAGGTCTGCGCTCTCTGAGTGCTTTTCTAGTTTAACAAAGTGAAGATGTTGCGATCTGTTTATGTTATTCTAATTATAACTCTTGTATAATTTAGACGAGTTTTAATCTTTACCATTACAGAATTACCTCTACATGTGTCATATCTGCTGCCCGAGTCCAACCAGGAAGTCAAATGATTAACTTCAACAAACAAAAAAAAAACTAAACACGATAAATATGTTACAGTGAAAAAGTGCTCCAGTACACTGCAGTGATTCAGGTAAAGTCCATGTAAATGTTCCGTCTAAATGCTTTAGTTACCGATGCACTGTCTGTTGCGGAGTCTGTATCCATGGCGACAGGACACACATCTGTACGAGCCCACAGAGTTCACACACATCTGTCCCGGGCACTGGGAGGGGTCTGCACACTCGTCTACGTCTGAAATACACAACCACACAGAACGCACTAAAAACACACTAAGAACGCACAAAGAACGTACTAAGAACACACTAAGAACACACTAAGAACGCACAAAGTACTGCCTATAATAAAACACACAGAAGTGTTCAGTGAGAGGGCCGGCTCTGTGGAAAAGAACACTGAAGTATTTAAATACTAAACCCCATCCGTCCTATGCTCAGTGTTGTTGTTGTTGTATCCATGGCGACAGATGCAGAAGTGACTTACCTGTGCAGGTGTTGTTGCTGATGCGGTATCCGTGACGACAGATGCAGCGGTAACTTCCTGGAGTATTTTCACAGCGTCCGTTGGTGCAGGGCGCCTGACGACACTCGTCTATGTCTGAGGAAAAACGTGAAAAACATGAGAAACATGCAGGTCAACGTGTTTATCACATTCACATGAAGTGACAGGAGCGGGGCTGTCAGGGGTGACAGGAGCGGGGCTTCTGTAATGACAGGAGCGGGGCTTCTGTAATGACAGGAGCGGGGCTTCTGTAAAGACAGGAGCGGGGCTTCTGTAGTGACAGGAGCGGGGCTGTCAGGGGTGACAGGAGCGGGGCTTCTGTAGTGACAGGAGCGGGGCTGTCAGGGGTGACAGGAGCGGGGCTTCTGTAATGACAGGAGCGGGGCTTCTGTAATGACAGGAGCGGGGCTTCTGTAAAGACAGGAGCGGGGCTGTCAGGGGTGACAGGAGCGGGGCTTCTGTAAAGACAGGAGCGGGGCTTCTGTAGTGACAGGAGCGGGGCTGTCAGGGGTGACAGGAGCGGGGCTTCTGTAGTGACAGGAGCGGGGCTGTCAGGGGTGACAGGAGCGGGGCTTCTGTAATGACAGGAGCGGGGCTTCTGTAGTGACAGGAGCGGGGCTTCTGTACACCCGTCACATCTGGACAGGGGCCCGTTTCACTCTCATTCAGACGCCACCGCAGACACTGGAGGCTGAAGTGTCTTGCCTAATGACACAACAACTGCCACATCTGGTATTTGGTTTTCCCAAAAGTCTCGCACACGTCGTAGAAGAAGAAGAAGAAGAAGAAGAAGAAGAAGAGTAATAGCAGTGGTAGTAATATTACTAATATTAATAATACTATATTAGTAGAGTCTGTACATTGTCAGTGCAGAAGTAGTAGTAATATTTGCAGTAGTAGCAGCAGTAGTAGTAGTAATAGTAATAGTAGTAGTAGTAGTAGTAGTAGTAGTAGTAGTAGTAGTAGTACCTGTACACTGTCGGTGCAGGAGTCCAAACCCTGGTTTGCAGGTCACACAGCTGTAGGACCCCACAGAGTTCACACACTCCTGCCCCGGACACAGCAGAGGGTCCTCACACTCGTCCACGTCTGAGACAAAAGGACAAAAGGATAGAGTCAAACCTGTACACCTGTCCTCTGTGGATTAAACCTGTCCTCTGTGGACTAAACCTGTCCTCTGTGGACTAAACCTGTCCTCTGTGGACTAAACCTGTCCTCTGTGGCTTAAACCTGTCCTCTGTGGACTAAACCTGTCCTCTGTGGACTAAACCTGTCCTCTGTGGATTAAACCTGTCCTCTGTGGATTAAACCTGTCCTCTGTGGACTAAACCTGTCCTCTGTGGACTAAACCTGTCCTCTGTGGATTAAACCTGTCCTCTGTGGATTAAACCTGTCCTCTGTGGATTAAACCTGTCCTCTGTGGACTAAACCTGTCCTCTGCGGATTAAACCTGTCCTCTGCGGATTAAACCTGTCCTCTGTGGATTAAACCTGTCCTCTGTGGACTAAACCTGTCCTCTGTGGACTAAACCTGTCCTCTGTGGATTAAACCTGTCCTCTGTGGATTAAACCTGTCCTCTGTGGATTAAACCTGTCCTCTGTGGACTAAACCTGTCCTCTGCGGATTAAACCTGTCCTCTGTGGATTAAACCTGTCCTCTATGGATTAAACCTGCCCTCTGTGGCTTAAACCTGTCCTCTGTGGATTAAACCTGTCCTCTGTGGATTAAACCTGTCCTCTGTGGACTAAACCTGTCCTCTGTGGACTAAACCTGTCCTCTGTGGATTAAACCTGTCCTCTGTGGATTAAACCTGTCCTCTGTGGATTAAACCTGCCCTCTGTGGCTTAAACCTGTCCTCTGTGGATTAAACCTGTCCTCTGTGGACTAAACCTGTCCTCTGTGGATTAAACCTGTCCTCTGTGGACTAAACCTGTCCTCTGTGGACTAAACCTGTCCTCTGTGGATTAAACCTGTCCTCTGTGGATTAAACCTGTCCTCTGTGGATTAAACCTGTCCTCTGTGGCTTAAACCTGTCCTCTGTGGATTAAACCTGTCCTCTGTGGCTTAAACCTGTCCTCTGTGGATTAAACCTGTCCTCTGTGGCTTAAACCTGTCCTCTGTGGACTAAACCTGTCCTCTGTGGCTTAAACCTGTCCTCTGTGTCTTAAACCTGTCCTCTGTGGATTAAACCTGTCCTCTGTGGATTAAACCTGTCCTCTGTGGATTAAACCTGCCCTCTGTGGCTTAAACCTGTCCTCTGTGGATTAAACCTGTCCTCTGTGGATTAAACCTGTCCTCTGTGGACTAAACCTGTCCTCTGTGGACTAAACCTGTCCTCTGTGGATTAAACCTGTCCTCTGTGGATTAAACCTGTCCTCTGTGGATTAAACCTGCCCTCTGTGGCTTAAACCTGTCCTCTGTGGATTAAACCTGTCCTCTGTGGACTAAACCTGTCCTCTGTGGATTAAACCTGTCCTCTGTGGACTAAACCTGTCCTCTGTGGACTAAACCTGTCCTCTGTGGATTAAACCTGTCCTCTGTGGATTAAACCTGTCCTCTGTGGATTAAACCTGTCCTCTGTGGCTTAAACCTGTCCTCTGTGGATTAAACCTGTCCTCTGTGGCTTAAACCTGTCCTCTGTGGATTAAACCTGTCCTCTGTGGCTTAAACCTGTCCTCTGTGGACTAAACCTGTCCTCTGTGGCTTAAACCTGTCCTCTGTGTCTTAAACCTGTCCTCTGTGGATTAAACCTGTCCTCTGTGGCTTAAACCTGTCCTCTGTGGACTAAACCTGTCCTCTGTGGCTTAAACCTGTCCTCTGTGTCTTAAACCTGTCCTCTGTGGATTAAACCTGTCCTCTGTGGACTAAACCTGTCCTCTGTGGATTAAACCTGTCCTCTGTGGATTAAACCTGTCCTCTGTGGATTAAACCTGTCCTCTGTGGACTAAACCTGTCCTCTGTGGATTAAACCTGTCCTCTGTGGACTAAACCTGTATAATGATGCAGGTGCGTCTTACCTGTACAGGTGAGTCCTCGGAGCTTGTATCCATGGTGACAGACACACTTGTAGCTGCCGGGGGTGTTTTCACAGCGAGCGTGAGGACCACAGGGGCTCCGTCTGCACTCGTCTGTGTCTGAGATTTAAACATAAAACATCAAACAGGAAGTCCGTGAACAGGCCACGCCCTCCATCTGAGACAATGACATCATGTTTTAAACGCCGCTACCTCGGCGGCTCTGACCTTGGCAGGTGGTGTTGAGTGCGTTGGGCTCATATCCATGGTGACACAAACAGCTATGCCTCCCCATTGGCTGATTCACACACAGGCCCCGCCCACAAACACCTGGCCTGGCCTGACACGCTCCCACTGCACCTGTGGCACAGTGTGACGTCACTTCCTGTTTGTTTGAATCATTTTGGTCAAAGTGCAGTACTCACCGTGGACTCTAGGGGGACGTGTGGACGTGGTGGTTGGGCGTTTCGTGGTTGTGGTGGTGACAGGGCGTCGGGTTGTCGTGGTGGCAGGGCTCTGGGGGCGGGGCCTTGTCTGCTCAGGGCGAGACGGAGCACGGACGAATCCTGAAGAAAGTGTGACATCATCAAAGAGAGACAAGAAATCCACTGGACTGTCCAAACTTCACGAGGGCAAACGATCAGGGCGGAGGCAAAACAGTGAGTCACTGATGCATTAAACACAACTGTGTCTGAACTTTTACCTTTACTGAGGCTTATTTTTAGTTTGTATCAAAATGCAAAACGATGTTATTGAGGTTATAGTGGCAGAAACTTAAAAAATCTGCAGTAAAAAGTACTGCTGATTATCTTTTGAGCAAATTCAGCAGGAGACCTGAGGGCCAACAAAACATGGCCTGAGGGTTTGGACATGCCTGGTCTAAGTGTGGAATAGTCAAATACAGTCCTGCTGAACTGAAACCGGGTGTGTGGGAATATGTGGATCTGATGGATCAAACAAATATTTTCCCATTATTGTTTTAAGGAGAATCCCCAAATCTCAGTACCTTGTTCTGGTGGAGACGATCTTGGATTCTGGGGTTTGTCTCGAGACGTGGACACAGATGAGGAGGAGAAAGAAGAGGAGGAAGAAGAGGAGAAGGAAGAGGAGGAGGAGGAGGAGGCATGGCTGTGTCTCTGAGTGCCCTGAGGAGAGGAGGGTCTGGTCCCGGACTCGGACTGGGCAGAGACTGGTCTGGTCCCGGACTCGGACTGGGCAGAGACAGGTCTGGTCCTGGACTCTGGAGGCTCAGGTTTCCTTGGATCAGATGGATTTGGGATACTGTTGGACTGAGGAGGACTGGGTCTAGTTTGGACCGATCCAGAAGGACTGAAGCCTGGAGACACAAAGAGGAAATGATAATTGCACAATAATTCCATAATTTAGTTTGTTAACCTGCCTGGGGTCTCTACTCTACTCCGAGCTCCTCCCGTGTGACTGAGCTCCTCACCCTATCTCTAAGGGAGCGCCCAGCCACTCTGTGGAGGAAACTCATTTCGGCCGCTTGTATCCGCGATCTTATCCTTTCGGTCATTACCCAAAGCTCATGACCATAGGTGAGGGGAGGAACGTAGACTGACGGTAAATCCAGAGCTTTGCCTTTCAGCTCAGCTCCTCTTCACCACAACGGTCCGATACAGCGACCACATCACTGCCGACGCTGCACCGATCCACCTGTCAATCTCACGCTCCATCCTCCCCTCACTGTGAACAAGACCCTGAGATACTTGAACTCCTCCACTTGAGGCAGGGACTCTCCACCACCCGGAGAGGGCCCCACCTTTTTCCGGTCGAGAACCATGGCCTCGGATTTGGAGGATCTAATCCTCATCCCAACCGCTTCACACTCGGCTGCAAACCGCCCCAGTGCAGGTTGGAGGTCCTGGTCTGATGAAGCCATCAGGACAATATCATCCGCAAACAGCAGAGATGAGATCCTGTGGTCCCCAAACCGGATCCCCTCCGGCCCCTGACTGCACCTAGAAATCCTGTCCATATAAATAAGGAATAGAACCGATGACAAAGGGCAGCCCTGGTGGAGTCCAAAATGCAATGGAAACAGGTCCGACTTACTGCCGGCAATGTGAACAGAGCTCCTGTTCCGGTCATACAGGGACCGAACAGCCCTTAACAAAGGGCCCCGGACCCCATACTCCCAGAGCACTCCCCACAGGACCCCACGAGGGACATGGTTGAATGCCTTCTCCAGATCCACAAAGCACATGTGGACTGGTTTGGCAAACTCCCATGAACCCTCGAGCACCCGATGGAGAGTATAGAGCTGGTCCAGTGTTCCGCGGCCGGGACAAAAACCACACTACTCCTCCTGGATCCGAGGTTCAACTATCGGTCGGATTCTCCTCTCCACTACCCCGGAATAGACCTTACTGGGGAGGCTGAGGAGTGTGATTCCCCTGTAGTTAGAACACACCCTCCAGTCCCCCTTCTTAAACAGAGGGACCACCACCCTGGTCTGCCAGTCCAAAGGTAGTGTCCCGATCCATCCAGAGACTTAAGATACTCAGGACGGATCTCATCCACCCCCAGAGTCTTGCCACCGAGGAGCTTGCCAACCACCTCAGTGACTTCAGGGGATTGCAGCCGCATTGACAATGGAGGACATGGTCCACTCGGACTCCATGTCCCCAGTCTTCCCCGGGATCTGGGAGAAGCTCTCCCAGAGGTGTGATGTGAAAGTCCTGCTGACAGAGTGTTCTACCAGACGTTCCCAACAGACCCTCATGATATGCTTGGGTCTGCCAGGTCTTTCCGGTTTCCTCCTCTGCCAGTGGACCCAACTCACAACCAGATGGTGATCAGTTGACTGCTCTGCACCTCTCTTCACCTGAGTGTCCAAGACACGCGGCCGGAGGTCAGATGACACGACAACAAAGTCGATCATCGACCTCCGGCCTAGGGTGTCCTGGTGCCACGTGCACTGATGGACACCCTTGTGCTCGAACATGGTGTTCGTTATGGACAAACTGTGACTAGCACAGAAGTCCAACAACAGGACACGGCTCAGGTTCAGATCAAAGAGGCCATTCCTCCCAATCACCCCTCTCCAAGTGTCAGAGGAGCTCATTCTCCAACAGGCTCCTACAGCTCCGCTCAAACAGTGAGAGATACAGGACTACAATCATACTATAATACTCCCTACAACTGTACAACAACTCAGTCTTAAGTAACAGATAACCTTATGCCCTGTCAATCAGCAGAGTATTTGCACGTTCTTGTCTCTTGTTTATAGCTGTGATTTTATAGTTTTATAGTATATATATTATTTTTCTATTTTATTTTGACTTGTACATTTACATTTATTTTTATAATTATGTCTCATTTGACTCGTGTCTCTTGCTCTTTTTGCTACACCATCTATTTTTGTTACTCTCTGTTATTATATTATATTGTGATGTTTGAGCGACTGTGTCTAACTCATTTCATCATCAATAGTTTGTCTCAGTCTAAGTCACTGTGGGCGTTGAATTCACCCAGTAGAACAACAGAGTCCCCGGTCAGTGCACTGTCCAGTACCCCTCCCAGGGACTCCAAGAAGGCCAGGTACTCTGCACTGCTGTTCGGCCCGTAGGCCGACACACCACAGTGAGAGACCTGTCCCCGACCTGAAGGCGCAGGGACGCGACCCTCTCGTTCACTGGGGTGAACTCCAACACGTGGCGACTGAGCTGTGGAGCTATAAGTGAGTCCACACCAGCCCGCCGCCGCTCCTCATGGGCAACGCCAGAAAAATGGAGAGTCCAACCCTTTTGAGAAGTTGAGTACCAGAGCCCAAGCAAGTCCCCGACCCGTCACCTAGGACCTGTTTGCCATGGGAGACCCTATCAGGGGCGTAACGCCGCAGGCAACAACAAGGATCATTCGGGTACACAAACCCCCCACCACAGTACGGTGGCAGTTCAAGAGGGAGCTGTTCAAACACTTCTGAAAGATCAGGGAGACTGTTCCTCTCTGTCATTTTCCCTTTATTCATTTAAAGTTTGTGACCTGCTGTGTCCTTGTGTGAGGAGTTTGATGGCAGCAGTAGCGCCCCCCGCTGGCCCAGCTGCTCTATGGCTCTCTGGTTGAACTGCAGCGCTGAGGCAGAGTAATGGTACCCAGGACCGGCCGGACAGATCTCCTTAAACGCAGCTGAGGATACAAGAAATCTGATTATATTAAGAAAACGTGTGCTGCTTTCAGGTATTTCGTTTTTAGAATAATCACAGTAAGTACAGAGTATTGTTTGTTTTTCATTTGTACAAAAAATGACGACGCGACGCTGCCCGATCCAACGTGTCACCGATTAAGAAAATCAAACTGGAGAAGCAGCAGGTTAAACGTGTTCTGACCTGATCCGAACGGGGGGCACCTCTGGCAGCCCTCCCCCCACGCCTTCCCCACTCGACTGCAGCAGCAGATCTGTTTAGTGATGGAGCGAAGGATCGGCAGAGAGCAAGAAAGAGGAGAGGAAAGAGGAGACACCACCCGGAAACACTGGCCCTTCTCCGACGAAATCACTCTGTGGGCTGAAAGAGAGAGAGAGAGAGAGAGGGGTTAGAGGAGAGAGGGAGAGGGAGAGGAGAAAGAGAGAGAGAGAGGGAGAGGGGTTAGAGGAGAGAGGGAGAGGAGAAAGAGAGAGGGAGAGGAGAAAGAGAGAGAGAGGAGAAAGAGAGAGAGAGGAGAAAGAGAGAGAGAGAGAGAGAGAGGGGTTAGAGGAGAGAGGGAGAGGAGAAAGAGAGAGAGAGAGGGAGAGGGGTTAGAGGAGAGAGGGAGAGGGAGAGGAGAAAGAGAGAGAGAGAGGGAGAGGGGTTAGAGGAGAGAGGGAGAGGAGAAAGAGAGAGGGAGAGGAGAAAGAGAGAGGGAGAGGAGAAAGAGAGAGAGAGGAGAAAGAGAGAGAGAGAGAGAGGGGTTAGAGGAGAGAGGGAGAGGAGAAAGAGAGAGAGAGAGGGAGAGGGGTTAGAGGAGAGAGGGAGAGGAGAAAGAGAGAGGGAGAGGAGAAAGAGAGAGAGAGGAGAAAGAGAGAGGGAGAGGAGAAAGAGAGAGAGAGAGAGGGAGGGAGAGGTTAGAGGAGAGAGGGAGAGGAGAAAGAGAGAGGGAGAGGTTAGAGGAGAGAGGGAGAGAAGAGAGAGAGAGAGGTTAGAGGACAGAGGGAGAGGGAGAGGAGAAAGAGAGAGAGAGAGAGGGAGAGGAGAACGAGAGAGAGACAGACAGAGGAGAAAGAGAGAGAGAGGAGAGAGGGAGAGGAGAAAGAGAGAGAGAGAGGGAGAGGGGTTAGAGGAGAGAGGGAGAGGAGAAAGAGAGAGAGAGAGGAGAAAGAGAGAGAGAGAGGGAGAGGGGTTAGAGGAGAGAGGGAGAGGAGAAAGAGAGAGGGAGAGGAGAAAGAGAGAGGGAGAGGAGAAAGAGAGAGAGAGGAGAAAGAGAGAGAGAGAGAGAGAGAGGGGTTAGAGGAGAGAGGGAGAGGGAGAGGAGAAAGAGAGAGAGAGAGGGAGAGGGGTTAGAGGAGAGAGGGAGAGGGAGAGGAGAAAGAGAGAGAGAGAGGGAGAGGGGTTAGAGGAGAGAGGGAGAGGAGAAAGAGAGAGGGAGAGGAGAAAGAGAGAGGGAGAGGAGAAAGAGAGAGAGAGGAGAAAGAGAGAGAGAGAGAGAGAGAGGGGTTAGAGGAGAGAGGGAGAGGAGAAAGAGAGAGAGAGAGGGAGAGGGGTTAGAGGAGAGAGGGAGAGGAGAAAGAGAGAGGGAGAGGAGAAAGAGAGAGAGAGGAGAAAGAGAGAGGGAGAGGAGAAAGAGAGAGAGAGAGGGAGGGAGAGGTTAGAGGAGAGAGGGAGAGGAGAAAGAGAGAGGGAGAGGTTAGAGGAGAGAGGGAGAGAAGAGAGAGAGAGAGGTTAGAGGACAGAGGGAGAGGGAGAGGAGAAAGAGAGAGAGAGAGAGGGAGAGGAGAACGAGAGAGAGACAGACAGAGGAGAAAGAGAGAGAGAGGAGAGAGGGAGAGGAGAAAGAGAGAGAGAGAGGGAGAGGGGTTAGAGGAGAGAGGGAGAGGAGAAAGAGAGAGGGAGAGGAGAAAGAGAGAGAGAGAGGGAGAGGGGTTAGAGGAGAGAGGGAGAGGAGAAAGAGAGAGGGAGAGGAGAAAGAGAGGAGAAAGAGAGAGAGAGAGAGAGAGAGGGGTTAGAGGAGAGAGGGAGAGGGAGAGGAGAAAGAGAGAGAGAGAGGGAGAGGGGTTAGAGGAGAGAGGGAGAGGAGAAAGAGAGAGGGAGAGGAGAAAGAGAGAGGGAGAGGAGAAAGAGAGAGAGAGGAGAAAGAGAGAGAGAGAGAGAGAGAGGGGTTAGAGGAGAGAGGGAGAGGAGAAAGAGAGAGAGAGAGGGAGAGGGGTTAGAGGAGAGAGGGAGAGGAGAAAGAGAGAGGGAGAGGAGAAAGAGAGAGAGAGAGAGGGAGGGAGAGGTTAGAGGAGAGAGGGAGAGAAGAGAGAGAGAGAGGTTAGAGGAGAGAGGGAGAGAAGAGAGAGAGAGAGGTTAGAGGAGAGAGGGAGAGGAGAAAGAGAGAGAGAGAGGGAGAGGAGAACGAGAGAGAGACAGACAGAGGAGAAAGAGAGAGAGAGGAGAGAGGGAGAGGAGAAAGAGAGAGAGACAGGAGAAAAAGAGAGAGAGAGGAGAGAGAGAGGAGAAAGAGAGAGAGAGGGAGGAGAGAGAGAGAGAGGGAGGGGTTAGAGGAGAGAGGGAGAGAAGAAAGAGAGAGGGGGAGAGGAGAAAGAGAGAGAGAGGAGAAAGAGAGAGAGGAGAAAGAGAGAGAGGAGAGAGAGGGAGAGGAGAAAGAGAGAGAGAGAGAGAGAGAGGGGTTAGAGGAGAGAGGGAGAGGAGAAAGAGAGAGAAAAGGAGTGAGAGGAGACAGAGGGAGGAGAGAGTGAGAGACAGAAAGAAGGGGGGGTTAGAGAAGGAGAAGAGAGGAGGAGATAAAGAAAGAGGGGAGTAGAGGGAGAGGAGGAGAGAGAGGAGAGGAGTTTGTGAGAGAGAGAGAAAGAGAGAGAGAAGAGAAAGAGAGAGGAGTTTGTGAGCGAGAGAGAAAAGAGAAAGAGGAGTCTGTGAGAGAGAGAGAGAAAAGAGAAAGAGAGGAGTCTGTGAGAGAGAGAGAGAGAGAGAAAGAGAGAGAAGAGAAAGAGAGAGGAGTCTGAGAGAGAGAAAAAGAGATAGAGAAGAGAAAGAGAGGAGTCTGTGAGAGAGACAGAAAAGAGAAAGAGAGGAGTCTGTGAGAGAGAGAGAGAGAGAGAGAAAGAGAGAGAGAAGAGAAAGAGAGAGGAGTCTGTGAGAGAGAGAAAAAGAGATAGAGAAGAGAAAGAGAGGAGTCTGTGAGAGGGAGAGAGAGAAAGAGAGAGAAAAGAGAAAGAGAGAGGAGTTTGTGAGAGAGACAGAAAAGAGAAAGAGAGGAGTCTGTGAGAAAGAGAGAGAAAAGAGAAAGAGAGAGGAGTCTGTGAGAGGGAGAGAGAGAAAGAGAGAGAAAAGAGAAAGAGAGAGGAGTTTGTGAGAGAGACAGAAAAGAGAAAGAGAGGAGTCTGTGAGAAAGAGAGAGAAAAGAGAAAGAGAGAGGAGTCTGTGAGAGGGAGAGGACATCATATTGGACACTTGCTCATGCATTAGACAAACAGATCAGCCATGACACAAACACTGGACACAACAGTTAAACAGTTAAAGTGTCTCCTGTGACGAAGGATCGACTCTTTGACCCAGACCCAGGTGACCCACAGCAGCCTCCTCTCCCTCAGTCTGCCCCGGGGCAGCTGTGGCACACGGGGGTCTCGGACTGCTTCAGGATCACATTTGAAAAACGTACCATAATCAGAAACCTGAAACTGTATCAAATAAATGCTCCAATAATAAATGTACAACGGGTGCATTTGACCCGTCCTTCAGTGTCTCTGGGTCAAACTCTCCAGATCTTCGTCAGGACTACCTTGGCTGGAGCTGTTGTGTTTCAGCACCGCCCCCTGGTGGTCATCCGGGATTCATAGAACCGTAGTTTCATTTGTAACTTTCAGATTATTGTGCATGTTTCAGGTTGATGGGAAACAGGGGGAACCCAAGAGACAGGGAGAACATGCAAACTCCACAGAAAGGTCTCCCTGGGAATCAAACCTACAACCTTCCTCCAAAACAGACCTGAAGTGTGACACAGACACAGACATGGGACATAAACAAGCTCTGGTTCACACAGACACACAGAACATTGAGAACGTTCAAGACACATGGAGAACAAAACACTGCGTTCTGATTGGTGCATTTGTTGCCAGGCAGAATAAAGCAGGCTCTTTCACATGCTGCAGACAGAACATGCACACACACACACACACACACACACACACACACACAGTTACAAACAGTTACTCACAGATACAGAGGCCGTGGGTGGCGTCCAGGATGAAGCCCTCACTGCACACACAGCTGTAGCTCCCCCTAGTGTTCACGCACAGACCGTGCTCACAGCGGCCCCGCTCCTCACACTCGTTTATGTCTTTAACACACGTGTCCATTCACACATCACACACACACACACACACACACGGGCAGCAGGGGGCAGCGGTCACACAGGAGGAGAGGTTCAGTCCAAACACTAACCACGTCACATTTTACATTTACGTTTGAAGGGACTGTCTGTGTCCTGCCTCTGTTTTAAAAAGGTTCTACGTTCACAGCTGAAGTTCTCCTCAGTCTCAGTTTATGGACAGATGTGAAGCTCAGAACCTCCAGAATTCCCTCCCTGAGCTGCAGAGGCTGCACTAGCACTGACTCTAGGGTTTAGGGAGTGACGTTCAGATCAGAGACATTTTAGGTTTAAACACACTGGATTTCAGCTTTGAACCAGCAACCCACATGAGAGAGTCATGTGACGCTCATTCTGGTTTGTATCGGTGTTTTTCACATTCTACAGTGTGATGACGTCACACTTCCAGATGGAGGCGAGAGACACTTTCCATGAGATATTGAAAAGGTAAAATCCCAAACATGGAACCTGACCGTTTCTGTTTGGGACTGGACCCAAGACCGTGACGTTTTACAACAAACATCTGCAGATGAAGAACATTCATCAGAGGTTTCCGTGTTCCAGATGACGTCGCCACATTCTATAGGCCAATATTATTTAATCCAGATGGGAGCAGGTCACATTAATATTGTTCAGCTGCAGATTTTTGTTGTAATTCAGCAGGTCTTGGGTTCAGTCAATAACAGAAATGATCAGGTCCCATATCTGGGAATTTACCTTTCCGATATTCCATGGCAAAGTACAGTTTAATCAAAAAGAACAAACTGGCATCCTCAGTACGACATCATCACATTTTAGAATCTGAAAACCACCAATAGAATGTCGTGATGTCGTCTGAAACACCTGAAACACGGTGGCAGTGAGAGGCCACACGTGCCGAGGGTCTCGACTCGCAGAGACATCGGTGAAACTTTCGATCTGTTCAAGGTAAAGTTCGGTTTGGTCTTGAAGTGCGACTGCAGTGACATAAACGAGCTGTAGGCGGCGCTCACCTTCACACTTGGTCCCGTTGACCGTCTCAAATCCGAGGGGACAGCTGCTGTTGCCTTTGTCTGAAACCACAAGAACACAGTCAGTTTCCTCTGGGCTGAGCTCGGGGCTGAGCTCGGGGCAGAGCCGCTGCTCCTCCACATACACATTATAAAACATCTGATTCAGAGAAATAGAAGAGAAAGACTCAGGGAGCGCCAAACCCTCCATTTTCTGTCCTGTGATATTTTTATCCTTTCATTATTGCTCAGAGGTGTGTGTGTGTGTGTGTGTGTGTGTGTGTGTGTGTGTGTGTGTGTGTGTGTGTGTGGGTGGGTGTGTGTGTGTGTGTGTGTGTGTGTGTGCGTGTTCTCATTCTCACACCAGCTTCTGTTTTATTCAGTTTTATTTTGTTGTACTTGTCGATGAAACAACATGGAGCTTATCATGACTCACATGTGAATTTTGTGACAGTGTGTAGAAGACAGTGTGCAGAGCAGAGGACAGTGTGCAGAGGACAGTGTGCAGAGCAGAGGACAGTGTGCAGAGGACAGTGTGCAGAGCAGAGGACAGTGTGCAGAGGACAGAGGACAGTGTGCAGAGGACAGTGTGCAGAGGACAGAGGACAGTGTGCAGAGGACAGTGTGCAGAGCAGAAGACAGTGTGCAGAGGACAGTGTGCAGGGGACAGAGGACAGTGTGCAGAGGACAGTGTACAGAGGACAGTGTGCAGAGGACAGTGTGCAGAGGACAGAGGACAGTGTGCAGAGGACAGTGTGCAGAGGACAGTGTGCAGAGGACAGAGGACAGTGTGCAGAGGACAGTGTACAGAGGACAGTGTGCAGAGGACAGTGTGCAGAGGACAGAGGATAGTGTGCAGAGGACAGTGTGCAGAGGACAGAGGACAGTGTGCAGAGGACAGTGTGCAGAGGACAGAGGACAGTGTGCAGAGGACAGTGTGCAGAGGACAGAGGACAGTGTGCAGAGGACAGTGTGCAGAGGACAGTGTGCAGAGGACAGAGGACAGTGTGCAGAGGACAGTGTGCAGAGGACAGTGTGCAGAGGACAGAGGACAGTGTGCAGAGGACAGTGTGCAGAGGACAGAGGACAGTGTGCAGAGGACAGTGTGCAGAGGACAGTGTGCAGAGGACAGTGTGCAGAGGACAGAGGACAGTGTACAGAGGACAGAGGACAGTGTGCAGAGGACAGTGTGCAGAGGACAGTGTGCAGAGGACAGAGGACAGTGTGCAGAGGACAGAGGACAGTGTGCAGAGGACAGTGTGCAGAGGACAGTGTGCAGAGGACAGAGGACAGTGTGCAGAGGACAGAGGACAGTGTGCAGAGGACAGTGTGCAGAGCAGAAGACAGTGTGCAGAGGACAGAGTGCAGAGCAGAAGACAGTGTGCAGAGGACAGTGTGCAGAGGACAGAAGACAGTGTGCAGAGGACAGAGGACAGTGTGCAGAGGACAGTGTGCAGAGCAGAAGACAGTGTGCAGAGGACAGAGGACAGTGTGCAGAGGACAGAGGACAGTGTGCAGAGGACAGAGGACAGTGTGCAGAGGACAGAGGACAGTGTGCAGAGGACAGAGGAGGAGTCGGTCTCTGGAGCTACATTCTTTGAGCCTGACTCAGATTAAACTAGAGACACTTTACTGTAAACCACAAAAACAACATGACACTACAAACACACACACACTACAAACACACAAACATACACACACACACACACACACACACACGTCTGAGATAAACAACAGAAACAGAAGCGACTATAAAACAGCTTAGAGCCGTGAGCCGTGAGCCGTACGACTATAAACACGATGAAAAACACATGTTTGATTCAAACGCCTCCGATTCTCCAGTGAGCTGACGTCATCCTCCAGACGGAGCAGAGGCTCTTCTGTCGGACACACTGCACGGAACCACCAAACCTCCAAAACGCAAACGCACAAATGTTGAACCTGCACATTTGTGCGTGTGACGAGAGCCGAGAGCTGAGTGTGTTACACAACAGAACACAACACAACAGAAACAAAAGCTGCCCCCGTGTGCGTTAAATGTGATCAGACTGGAGAATGCGGTGACGTCATCTGAAACGCAGCGGGACTTCAGGTTTCACACACTCTCAGTCCGTTTGTCGTTTCTGTTTTTCATTCCCTCCAGAGCCACAGCTGCCCTGGGACAGACGGGCAGAGCAAGTGACAGGCTGGCAAAATATCGAAAACAAGTATCGAAAATAGAGCCTCATTTTTTACAGGTATCGATACTAAAAAATCAGGTCAAAACTAGGACTACACCAGGACTAAACCAAGTCTAAACTAGGACTAAACCAGGACTAAACCAGGTCTAAACCAGGACTAAACCAGGACTAAACTAGGACTAATCTAGGACTAAACCAGGACTAAATCAGGACTAAAATAATTTATTTATACAATATATTTATTTATTATCAGGCCATCCATACTAATCACAAACTGGTTTATCTAGAATTTAAGCGAATTTAAATCATTTTATCTAGAATTTAGCATCTGCGAACTTATGATCAGGCCACGAACGCTCATCTAAAACTGGTTTTAAGTTTGTTTATCTAAAACTTTCATCCATAAACTTATTTTCAGCCCATGAAACTTACCAGAGTCTGCTTCATTCTGGTCTAGAGCGAGTTTGAAGTGTGAGAACTTGTCAAGTAAAATGATCTTTCTGCATGGACAGAGCATTTCACTACTTTTAAGTCATTTTCTGGGAATAGCATCAACATTCGCACACAGACTTCAACTTCAACAATTTAACCTTTAACATTTTCAGTGTTAAAACTAATTAAACCATTTAACCACCAGCCCACACTGACACAGGGCAGGGTGAAGTGTCTTGCCCGAGGACACAGCAGTAGCAGTGTTAGTGTGTTACCTGTGCGGTCTGGGCACAGCTCACAGTCGTGGATCCCCCAGGCTTTTCCGATGCCCCTGCAGCAGGTTTCTCTGCTCCGGAGCCCGGGGAGAGGAGAACTGCACTGCACACACACAGGGAGGGCATCTGACACAATCTGACACACAGGGAGGGCATCTGACACACAGGGAGGGCATCTGACACAATCTGACACAGAGGGAGGGCATCTGACACAATCTGACACAGAGGGAGGGCATCTGACACACAGGGAAGGCATCTGACACAGAGGGAGGGCATCTGAAACACGAGGAGGGGATCTGACACAATCTGACACAGAGGGAGGGCATCTGACACACAGGGAGGGCATCTGACACAATCTGACACAGAGGGAGGGCATCTGACACATGGGGAGGGCATCTGGCTCACCTGGCCCTGGTGGACCTCTCTGAAGCAGTACTTGAATCCTGATTGGTGGGTGTAAGTCCCGCCCCCTGAGACGGTCTGAGCCTGGACGCCCCTGGAGACCGGGGCCGGAAACCCCGCTGACCCCGAGGTGACCCCAGAGCGCACCTGTGACATCATCACAGAGTCCAAATCCAGGACTAAACCAGGACTATAACAGGACTATAACAGTCTGAACCAGGACTGAACCAGGACTAAACCAGGACTAAACCAGGACTAAAACAGGACTAAACGGTTCACCTTCAGGACTTGATGCACTTTGACACTGGCCTCTGGGGGGTGCTGCACGCTCACCTTCACCATGGGAGGACTAGGAGCTGCACACAGAAGAAGAGTTAGTCTGGGAGGGCATCTGACACACGGGGAGGGCATCTGACACACGGGGATACAGCAGGACGGGAGGGCATCTGACTCACCTCCGGCGCTCTGAGTTTCCTGGTTTGGTCCGAGGGGCAGGATGAACTCGGAGCGTGTGAGCTCCTGATTGGCTGAGAGCAGAGCGGAGGGCGGGCTGTGATTGGAGGAGAGGGCGTGGTGGGCGGGGCCGGCTGACGATGCGTTCGAGGACCCCGGGGACACTGGGATTTGGCAGAATTTCCCGGTGAAGTTTGGGGGGCACAGACAGCGGTCCTTCTTCAGACACACACCCCCGTTCTTACACAACAGCGGGCACAGGACTGGAGACACACAACACAACACAACACTTTGAGAAAACGCACACAACACAACACTTTAAGAAAACACACACAGCACAACACAACACAACACTAAGAAAACACAACAAACATTTCAGGCCTGGAATTTCCAATCTACTGAATTAAAACTACCACTTGATGACATCACAAGGTGGAACAGAGCGTTTGGAGCTTTGGAGATGTAGACAGACTAATAATAAAGAGTTCCTCAAACATGTGAATGAAACAAACACAACTCCAGGTCTGATTTTGAGGAGGAACATCTGAACACGACTTTAAGCTCACAGAGTCACTTTTGTGTTATTTTGGATCTTTTTTCTTTCCAGCCAAAGCCGCGGAGTTTTGACGTGTGAAAATCGATCGATATAAAAACAAACGTGACTTGAGCAGAACTCAGACTAAACAAACACCTGGAGAATGAACTTTCACCGTCGGTCTGAAAACACGGTAAGTCAGAAAGAAAATGCAGGAGTCTCACTAAACATCACTCCCCCAGAGCCTTGCCCAAGGACACACAAACACTGGTCAGAGCTGTGACCCCGTTTGACCTTTCACCCCTACAGCAGAGCATTAGCATTAGCATTAGCATTAGCATTAGCCTCCGTTAGCCGTGACCTCCGGCTCAGGGTCACTGGGGTTTGTAGTTTGTTGTTGCCTGATTTGGCAGATTTCTGAACATGTCCAGATACTTCGGTTTAGTAACTGGACTTTGGACAAACCTCATTTCTGAGATTTGTTTGATCAAACTGACTCTCATTTTAAACTGTTTTACTGATAAATACTTTGTGAAAAACTGAAAATTCTGTATTTAAAGTGTTACTAAAAGTTAGCAAACAGCTGAGGAAAGTCTGACTCTCTGACAACTCTGAGGATTCTGCCCAAGTCCCGTCGTTAACATTTCAGTTTGTCAGAATAAACCTCGTCAAACTTTGATATAAATATATTTAACCTGAGCCGTGCGTTTCCACTGCCACAGCTCAGAATGAACCTGTTTAAAAGAGTTAAACGGGTTCAGAATGTGCCAATCGGCGCTGACACAGTTTTCAGTGAAAGTGTCAGATCATAATCTCAGACATTTCCTACTTCCTGTCTGACAGGAAGTGACCATTGTTCCCACGGTGCCGCAGATCCGGCGCCCTCCTCAGGCAGAACATGACACTGGCACCAAACCGGCACTGCCCTGGCACACAGCCCTGTCACACACAGCCCTGTCACACACAGCCCTGTCACACAGCCCTGTCACACACAGCCCTGTCACACAGCCCTGTCACACAGCCCTGTCACACACAGCCCTGTCACACAGCCCTGTTACACAGCCCTGGCACACAGCCCTGTTACACAGCCCTGTCACACAGCCCTGTTACACAGCCCTGGCACACAGCCCTGTCACACACAGCCCTGTCACACAGCCCTGTCACACAGCCCTGTCACACACAGCCCTGTCACACAGCCCTGTCACACAGCCCTGTCACACACAGCCCTGTCACACAGCCCTGTCACACAGCCCTGTCACACACAGCCCTGTCACACAGCCCTGTTACACAGCCCTGGCACACAGCCCTGTTACACAGCCCTGTCACACAGCCCTGTTACACAGCCCTGGCACACAGCCCTGGCACACAGCCCTGTTACACAGCCCTGTCACACAGCCCTGTTACACAGCCCTGGCACACAGCCCTGTCACACACAGCCCTGGCACACAGCCCTGTCACACAGCCCTGTCACACACAGCCCTGTCACACAGCCCTGGCACACAGCCCTGTCACACAGCCCTGTCACACACAGCCCTGTCACACAACCCTGTCACACACAGCCCTGGCACACAGCCCTGGCACACACAGCCCTGGCACACACAGCCCTGTCACACAACCCTGACACACAGCCCTGGCACACAGCTAGCACTCCGCTAATGCTCCTGCAGTCCACTAAAGAACAGGCTCTAATGTGAGGAATGTCCCACAGCAAAGCAATGACATCTCCATGGAGATGAGCAGGTGGTGGACCCATAGACACCACATAAATCAACAGAGCTAACGCTTTAGCCACCGCGTTCTAAACAGGAAGTGAGCATGGACGCGATTCAGCTCCATGGACTCTGGCTCTGCTGCTGTCAGGCTCCTCATTCTGACCTTTGACCCCTGCTGTCAGGCTCCTCATTCTGACCTTTGACCCCTGCTCTCAGGCTCCTCATTCTGACCTTTGACCCCTGCTCTCAGGCTCCTCATTCTGACCTTTGACCCCTGCTCTCAGGCTCCTCTCTCTGACCTTCAGGTGTGGTCTGACCCTCTACATGACCCTGGGGTTTGGAGTTCAATATTTTGTCCCAAATCCAGATCTGAACATGAAGAACGGACCAATCAGACGCCTTCTTTCCTCGAGGCCCCTCCCACTCACGGTCAGAATTCCAAATATGGAACTGGGCTCCAGATTGCTGGCCTCAATGAGCTTCATTTGGGGCTGAACGCTGTGGGTGATGTCACACTCACTTAGTCCTCTTCTATGTACAGTTGTGAGTGGAGCCTCCACCCAGAAAGTTACACAGTGCAGCTTTAAGAAGTAGATTCAAAAGCCTGAATAATTCACAGGACGAGGACTTAAAGAATAAAAAGTGGTGATTGTGAAGGGCTTTTAAAGGGTTTTACACACATTTACACACATTTACACACATTTCTTTGTTATAACGTTGTTTCCTCATCAGAAACGTTCCTGGAGCTGAACACAAACCCCGAGGTGATTAGGATGAGTTCAACTCCAGTAAGTGTGTAAAATCCCTCAGTCCTTCAGGTCGAATCCACGGCAAAGGAGAGACCTGGTCCCTGGTCCCTGGTCTCTGGTCCCTGGTCCCTGGTCCCTGGTCTCTGGTCCCTGGTCCCTGGTCCCTGGTCCCTGGTCCCTGGTCTCTGGTCCCTGGTCCCTGGTCCCTGGTCCCTGGTCCCTGGTCTCTGGTCTCTGGTCTCTGGTCCCTGGTCCCTGGTCCCTGGTCTCTGGTCCCTGGTCTCTGGTCTCTGGTCTCTGGTCTCTGGTCCCTGGTCCCTGGTCCCTGGTCCCTGGTCCCTGGTCCCTGGTCTCTGGTCTCTGGTCCCTGGTCCCTGGTCCCTGGTCTCTGGTCCCTGGTCCCTGGTCCCTGGTCCCTGGTCTCTGGTCCCTGGTCTCTGGTCTCTGGTCAACATTTTCACTATTTTTCAACATTTCTTCACAAATTGCTTGAGTTGGTGTAAAACTAAGGAGCCAATTACACTGAACCTCCTGAAACAACCTCACCTACAGGTCCAGAGGTCCATCCATCCATCTCCTCCCGCTTAATCCGACTGGGTCGCGGGGGCAACACGCTGCCCATTACTCTGTGCACCAGACCCAGACCCCTATGAACCCCTCTGCAGGTGGTGAACCCCTCTGCAGGTGGTGAACCCCTCTGCAGGTGGTGAGCCACAGGAGGGAGGAATTCCTTGACGGTCCTTGATGGTAAACTGTTCATAGGGTGTTACATGTTTTTGGTTGATGGGGGGAAACCGGAGTACCCGGAGGAAACCCATCCAGACACGGGGAGGAAACATGCAAACTCCACACAGAAAGGCCCGGGCGACCCGGGGATCGAACCCGTAACCTTCTTGCTGTGAGGCATGAGTGTTGCCACTCAGCCACCGTGCCGCCGTCCAGAGGTGTTAAAGCTTAAAGTTAGCGCCCCCTTCAGGCAGATATAAGGCAGTGTC
>CM057093.1:1232093-1382093 GCA_029959045.1 Taenioides sp. WSHXM2023 | reverse complement strand
GGTCAAAACTCTCGAGGAGCGGCTTTAAAAGACGAGAGAAGAGAGAGAAGAGAGAGAAGAGAGAGAGGGAAGAGGAGGAGGAGGAGAGAGAGGGAAGAGGAGGAGGAGGAGAGAGGAAGTGTGCAGAGGGGACTGGACTGAACAGGAGAGAGAGAGAGGGAAGAGAAGGAAGAGGAGAGAGAGAAGAGAAGGGGGACGGGGAGAAGAGAGAGGGAAGAGAAGGAGGAGGAGGAGAGGAGAGAGAAACATGGGGAGAGAGAGAAGAGAGAGGAAGTGTGCAAGTGTAACTCAATGGGAGAGAGTGACGGAAGAGAGAGAAGAGAAGGAGGAGGAGGAGTAGAGAGAGAGGAAGTGTGACAGGGAAAACTGGACTCAATAGGAGAGAGGGGGGAAAGAAAGAGAGAAAAGAAGGAATAAGGAGGCCTGGAATGAATGAGGGATGGAAGAAGGAAAGAGAAGAGAGAGTAAGGAGAAAATGAGCAGAAGAAAACACACGGAGGAGAGGAGGAGGAGGAGAGGGACGGGGGGGTCTATAAGTGTAACATGGAACAAAGGACTCAAAAAGACGGAGAGAAGGAGAGAAGGAGAGAGAGAGAGAAAAGAGAGAAAAGGAGAGAGTAACATGGAGGTCTGAAAGCAACAGGAGCCAGGAGAAAAGAGAGAGAAATAGAGAAAGAAGGAGAGAAGGGGAGAGCGAGAGAGATGGAGAGAGAGAGAACAAGAGAAAAGAGAGAAAAGGAGAGAGTGTAACATGGAGGTCTGGACCTGACAGGAGACAAAGATAAGAGAAAAAGAGAAAAAAAGAGAGAGGGAAGAGAGGGAGAGACGGAGAGACCAAGGAGGTGGAGAGAGGAGAGAGAGGAAGAGCGGGAGAAAAGAGAGAGAACCAGAGAAAGAGGGGGAGAAAGAGTGAGAGATAAAAAGGAGATGTATAAAGACAGAGATAATTGAAAGCAGTTTTGTGGCTCGGCTCCAAACTAAATGTTTCACAGAGATCTCCCCGCGCAGAGCCGACTGAGCATGTGCAGAACAAGCATGAGCCCTGTGTCAGATGCCCTCCCAGCCTCCCGTCTCCCTGCGTGTGTCAGATGCCCTCCCAGCCTCCCGTCTCCCTGCGTGTGTCAGATGCCCTCCCGTCTCCCCGTGTGTCGGTTGCGTTCACGTTCTAGAATTCGATGATGTCATAATCTCATGTTTTTGAAACAAATCTCCAAACTTCTGACCCGCGAATGTTGAAGTTTTTTATTATTTGTTTGGGATCAGCTCCACAAACTCGACACTGTCAGCTTCAGGTTTAAAGTTTCAGCTGAAACACTGAAACACTGAAATACGACTGTGGGGCTGAAGAACGACTGAACCAGGACTAAACCAGGACTGAACCAGGACTGAACCAGGACTGAAGCAGGACTGAAGCAGGACTGAAGCAGGACTAAACCAGGACTAAACCAGGTCTAAACCTTTAGTTTCTTTCTCCAGACAGAAGAGGCTGAACTTTGTGTCAGTTTTTGTTTGATGTGGAGAGCTCCAGAATCACAGATCTGATCCATAAACCAAATCTGAACCTGACAGTTTCAGCAAACTCCACCTGAGGATTCTGTCTCAGCTCAGGTTAAAGGTCTGGGGTCCACTACCAGTTTGACTCCATGGAAATGTGATTTTTCACCTGAAAAGTTCCACAGTATGTCATTAAACTTCTTGCATGTTTTCAGTTACGGGGGTTTTTATCACTTAAATCCTTGACAAAATGTGAGTTGTTATGGTAACTGGTCACCTGTAACCTGGCCTGATGATGGTCTCCATGGAGATAAACAGGCGAAACGTCAGACTGTGGAACATTCTAGACAAAGTAATAACTTCTCCAGGGAGACGAGCAGGTGATGGACCCTCCACCAGAAAATTTACACATTGCACCTTTAAACTACAGGGATTCTACAACCTGCTCTCTGCTCCTGTCTGCTCCTGTCTGCCCCTGTCTGCTCCTCTCTGCTCCTGTCAGCCCCTGTCTGCTCCTGTCAGCCCCTGTCTGCTCCTCTCTGCTCCTGTCAGCCCCTGTCTGCTCCTGTCTGCCCCTGCGGGTGATGGATGATGTTTTTCTTTGGTGATGTTGTTCTTTGGTTCTGCTTCATTGTCCCGTGTTGTGGAATGAGCTCATGTCCCTCAGACTGAGAGGAAACAGGACCGACCCAAGAGAGCCCGACCCAAACACAGCACAGAGAGAGTCTGTGTCCACCGGGACAGGGAGGAGGAGAGGAGAGGAGGAGAGGAGGAGAGGAGGAGAGGAGGAAGAGAGGAGGAGAGGAGGAGGAGAGGAGGAGAGGAGAGGAGGAGAGGAGAGGAGGAGAGGAGGAGAGGAGAGGAGGAGAGGAGGAGAGGAGAGGAGGAGAGGAGAGGAGGAGAGGAGAGGAGGAGAGGAGGAGAGGAAACAGGACCGACCCAAGAGAGCCCGACCCAAACACAGCACAGAGAGAGTCTGTGTCCACCGGGACAGGGAGGAGGAGAGGAGGAGAGGAGGAGAGGAGGAGAGGAGGAGAGGAGGAGGAGGAGAGGAGGAGAGGAGAGGAGGAGAGGAGGAGAGGAGGAGAGGAGGAGAGGAGGAGGAGAGGAGAGGAGGAGGAGAGGAGGAGAGGAGGAGGAGAGGAGAGGAGGAGGAGAGGAGGAGGAGGAAGAGAGGAGGAGAGGAGAGGAGGAGGAGGTGAGGAGGGGTAGGTTTACACAGAGGACACATGGGAATAGAAAATAAAGTACGATGATTTAAAGGTGCATTGTGTAACTTTTCTGGTAGGGGATCCGTCACCTGCTTGTTTCCATGGAGATATCAATGCTTTACTGAACGTTTCGCAGTACGGGATTAAACTCATCTGCGTTGCATTTATTCAATTACAGGTGTTTTACTGCCCAGAAATATGACAGAAAACGTGTGAGTGAGTGAGTCTCTCCACAGATCTGACCTGTGACTTGGCCTGGGGGCACTGTGGGCTCGTATCCATGGAAATAGATGAGTTTAATGCCATACTGTGGGACATTTCAGACAAAGCGGAGTAAACGCATTCCTCTGGTTCATTTTACACCGTTTGGAGCGGTCCAAAGTTATTCTTCACTTTGCCCTCCCTCCCCCTGTGTTTGTCAGATTGTGTCAGATGCCCTCCCTCCCTGTGGGCTGCGTTCTCGTTCTAGAATTCGATGAGCTCATCATTTCAGATCATTCTTGGATTTCTCTGTCAGATTTACGATTTTCATGTCTCTGGGGCTGAATAACGGCACCACTTTTCCGAGGCTACGGTCGAAACAGACTTCCTCGAGTTTATTTTTGCGGACGGAGAGGACGTTTCTCTTGTGTTCGTTTTTCTGGACGGAGAGGACGTTTCTCTCGTGTTTGTTTTTCCGGACATTGTTGAACACGGAGCTCGTGTCTCTGGCTCTGGCTCCGGGTTTGGCTCATGTGAAGATTCATCAGTATTCACTGGAAATATAAAACCTCTGATAAGGAGGAAGAGGAGGAGGAAGAGGAGGAAGAGGAGGAGGAAGAGGAGGAAGAGGAGGAGGAGGAAGGGGAGGAGGAGGAGGAGGAAGAGGAGGCTAATATAAAACCTGTGACGTGTACATGAGGCCGAACATCGACAAACAGGAAACAGCTGTAGCTAACGTGCTAGCTTTGTTTTGCTAACATGCTCCACAGACTCGTCCACCTCAAATCATCAGAATGTCATGAAAAAGTTTAATATTTTTGTCTCTAATTTCAGAAAGTCAAACCCAGATTTTATACAGAACTTTTTATCAACATTTTTGGCATTCGTAAAACTTTTTCTGAACTGAAAATGAAGAACAAATCCTACGAACAGTCAGGAGCTCTCGCAAGAACAAAAATTCTACTGTTTTAGAATATTAAGAAAATGCAACAAAAAATTCTAATTCCTCCATGATTGTGAGTTGTATATTTTCTTAAATTATTTCCTATAAACATGTGACTCTGTGATCCAATAACATTTATTTAGATCCTGTTTCTATTGGGTCTAACAGACGTTCTCCAGGCTGTGAGCCTCAGTCTGTCCAGCCCCAGAGCTCTCCACATGGGCCTCTTTTATTTCATGTTTAAAGGTGCACTGCGTTTTCCTGGAATGTTCTACAGTATGGCATTTAATTTAACTATCTCCATGGAGACAGGCAGGGCACATCACCAGGCCAAGTTACAGGTCAGATCTGTGGAGAAGTGGGCCCGCTCGCTGTAAAAATGTGTTTTTGATGTAGTTTTGAAAAATAGAAACCCCTGGAATTTAATAAATGAAGTTATATTTGTTTAATGCCATACTGTGGAACATTCCAGGCAAAGCAATAACAGCCCCAGCGTGATGTCACTGCAGTATCGGTAGTTCCTGAGTAGCAGTCGTCGTGAGTACCTGGTGTGATGCGGACGGTGTACTGCCCCCTGTGGGTGTGGATGACTCTCTCTCTGAACGGGGCCGGGCTCGTTTCTGTGGCGACGTTGTTGTTGTTGTTGCTTGTTGCCGCGGTGATGTTGTTGCCGGTTGCCGCGGGGACAGAGTGGAGCCGCACGCGCTGCTTCTCGATGTGTCTCATGAGGAGGGCGGCCATCTTGTCTCCTCCGCGTCCTCCGGCCTTCTTCAGGAGCAGAGACTGGACCTCGCGCACACTGGACACACAGAGGGACGAGACCTGTTTAAAAATCATTTCATTTGTGTGTCTGATTGTGTGACATGCACAGGGTGACCAGACGTCCCTGTTGACCCGGGACAGTCCCAGTTTAAGCCCTGTGTCCCCTGTCCCAGTGGATTTGTCCCAGTTTTAAGTCTCGTCTTAAGACCCACTTTTATTCTCTGGCTTTTAACACCTCATGAGTTTGTGGTCCTCTTTTGTTTATGAAATGTGCTATAGAAATAAAGAGGATTGGATTGAAGAAATGTCCCAGGTGTCCCAATTTTGGACCAATTTGATCCAAACCAGGACTAAACTAGTACTAACCCATGACTATATCAGGTCCAAAGCAGGATTAAACCAGGTGTCCCAATTTTTGATTAATCTGATCCCCGCCAACAGGAAAGAGGAGCAGAAATTGTTTCTTTAGCCAAAATACAGAAAAACGTGCTTCCAAATGACAAAAAAATGCACCAACAAAGGTTCATGTACCGACCCATAAGTCAGAATGTTACACACTCTTTTCACAGTTTCATTTATACAGCTACCCCAACTCGGGTGTGTCCCAGTTTTGAATTTTGAAACTCTGGTCACCCTAAACATGAAGCCATTTTGAAGCCTCATGTCTCTTCTGTTTCCACTGTTACTCAAGACTGACGGGCACGAGGGGTCCCCCATCACCCCAAAACATGCACAACAGGTCCAATCCTCCAACTCAAATCAAATCCTGACCAAGACTAGACCAAAGTGGAGAAGGTGACCCAGAGGCGTTTAAGGATGGGTCAAACGCAGAGGACAAAGGTCAATACGGGGACAAAAAAGAAAAAAACAAATAAATTCCAACCGATATTCCACTTTTCTTTGATAACAGAATAAGGTCCTTTCAACACGCTGTGTTTATCCAACCACACCGCAACATCTGGGAGGGCATCTGACACGACACGACATCTGGGAGGGCATCTGACACACCACAAAGCCCCTGAACAGTGTTTAAAGTCTCATCTTAAAACCCACTTTTATTCTCTGGTTTTTAACACCGCGTGAGTTGTGTGGTCCTCTGTGTCTTTTATTTATTTTTATTTATTTATGTTTTATTTTATTTTATTTTATTTATTTTAATTTTTTTAATCATTTTTAGCTTGATGCTTTTTAACACTTTTTGTTTTTATTTATTGATTAACTGTCTTTTATTGTATTCATTTGTCTGTGCAGCACTTTGGAAACCGTCATGTTTATAAAATGTGCAATAGAAATAAAGTGGATTGGCTCCAGGAGGATGGGAGGGCATCTGACACAGTATTTATCCAACCTCCACACGTGCAGATGAAGTGTAGACAGAGTTTGGCCCCGTGTTTGGCCCCTGGCTGTGCTCTGTGCGGGGGTGTTGTTCCTGCGATAGCCACAGAGACAGAGCTGGACTTTATCTGTGGACAGAGACACGGAGACGCCTGGAGCGAGCCAGACCCACGGCACAGCGCCCCCCGCAGGGCCCCGCGGGTATTACGCAAAGTCTTGTGCAACTTTTACTCTAAATATAGAGACGGTGATGAGATCGGTGAAATATTTTTAAAAACAACAATCTGTTTAAGATCATTCGATTTAAAGGGCCCTGAAAAAAACACTCTGTTCCACCTCGTGATGTCATGTGGTGATACAGGAAGTGCTCCACTGTGTTTTTAAACTCCACACACCTTCACTAGAATCATTTGGATCATTTCAGTCCTGGAATTGCCGATCTCGACTGAACTAAAGGTAAAAGGAGCTGTTCACTTGAAAACTACCACTTGATGACATCACAAGGTGGAACAGAGCGTTTGGAGCTTTGGAGATGTAGACAGACTAATAATAAAGAGTTCCTCAAACATGTGAATGAAACAAACACGACTCCAGGTCTTTGAGGAGTAAAATAAAAAATAAATCAAAATAAAAAATCTTTGGATGGAGTTTTCTGTGTTGGTGACAAAGACAGGGGGGATTCTGTTTTAGAATTCAGCGTTTCTTCTTGTATTTTTGTAGTTTTCCTCTCCACTTTTTTCCACAAACTGATTTCACAAATTAGTTTTGACATTTTGTTTAATTTGACCTTAACCTGTTCATGTTCCGAGGGGCTGATAAAGGCCCTTGTACTTAATTCTTTCTTTTTCTTAATTCATTTCTGTTTGTCGAGCTTCTGATAAAAGGGAATGGACATGTGAAACATTCATGGAAATCTGTAAACACTGATTTTCAGTCAAATCAGCCATTCAGAGAAGAATCCAAATCCACAAATAAAAAAAAATAAAAAATAAATTAAAAAACAAACAAACTGAAAAGGTCTTTTATATGAATTCCGCCTGGCCTTTTTTGCCTAATTACAAGTCCCTAAATCTCATGTTTAGTGAGATCTGCTTCAGCTTTGACCCAACAAAGTCCCAGTCCACTGTCTCTCAGTCCGTCCCCAGGGACACCTACAGGCTCTATTCACACTTATGTCACAAACCAGGAAGACGTTTGGAAACGCTGAGAACTTCTGGTGTAGTTCCCGCCACTGGGCTCCCCGACCCACTGTGATAAAATCAGGGTGACCAGACGTCCCTGTTGACCGGGACAGTCCCAGTTTTGAGCCGTGTCCCCTGTCCCAGTAGATTTATACAAAACCAGTGATTTGTCCCAGTTTTTATACCAGTTTCTATACAAGAAATGTCCCACGTGTCCCTATTTTTGACCAATCTGATCCCTGCCAACAGTAAAGAGGCATAAATTGTCACTTGTTTAGGTAAAATACAGAAAAGCTGCTTAAAAATGACCAAAACACAAAGAAAATGTGACTTTAGTGACTCATGTTCGTCCTGAATGGGCCGAGTGCAGAACAGTTTTCCTTAATTCCGCGTTACTCGTTTCACAATTTTATTATCACCGACCGCCACAAACCGAGAGTCCCAGTTTTGGATTTTGAGAATCTGGTCACCCTGTGATAAAACCCACTGAAGTAAACGTGATCAGCGGGAAAATGAAGATGCAGACGGATGTGCTGTTTGGAATCATCTGGAATTTGTCGCCCTCGTCTCTTCTAAACGCTCGGAGTTGTGCGTCACTGGGGAAATGATGAAAACTGACGTACGGTTGTAAATGTTGATGAGCCGAACATAACAGAACGCTACAATTAGGGCTGGGAATCATTAAGAAGCTGCCGATTCAATAAAAATAAAGGTTAAATCGTGGCTGTGAAACTAAAAGTCTTTGTTAAACCACTTTTTGTGTAAAGTTCATATGAAACACAAACATTTTAATCATTAAAACAGTGAAAATGTCAAATGTGTGTGTGCAAAATACACCAAAAAATACTCTTGGCGATATATCGATACATCAGCCCACGATATCGATACTGTATCATCACATTAAACGAAACGATATATCGATATCGTATTATTTTTATATTTTTGCACATCCCTAACTACAATGACGTGGAGATGAAGAAAACTGGACCATTTTCTAATTTTTCCTACATTTTGTCAGACTTACCGTGAACACAGAGTCCACCGGAAGTCGTCATGGCATGTTTCCAAACGTCTTCCTGGTTTGTGACGGAAGCATGAATAGAGCCGATTCTCAAATTTACCCCCAAAACTGTAGGCGGAATTTGAAATCTGACTTTCCTGTGTAGAGCTCGTTCCACAGAGACACTCGGAGAAGAGCAGAGGCCGAAGCTTCACAAAGACAAAGAGTCCGTTTGTCTGAGCTCCAGAGGCTCAGAAACAGATTCACTTTGAACTTGGATTCATTATAGTCCGGAATTTTAGGAAAACGGGCCGAAAAATGAAAGGATTAAAAGAATCTGTGGGGAATGAACAAATGCAAATGTTTAGGGGACTGTATGACCTGCAGCACCCCCCAGTGGACAGAGAGGGAACACACATCTACAGAACAACCATCTAAACCAGGTCTACAGCAGGACTATTCCAGGTCTAAACCAGGTCTACAACAGGACTATTCCAGGTCTAAACCAGGTCTACAGCAGGACTATTCCAGGTCTAAACCAGGTCTACAACAGGACTATTCCAGGTCTAAACCAGGTCTACAGCAGGACTATTCCAGGTCTAAACCAGGTCTACAGCAGGACTATTCCAGATCTAAACCAGGTCTACAGCAGGACTATTCCAGGTCTAAACCAGGTCTACAACAGGACTATTCCAGGTTTAAACCAGGTCTACAGCAGGACTATTCCAGATCTAAACCAGGTCTACAGCAGGACTATTCCAGATCTAAACCAGGTCTACAGCAGGACTATTCCAGATCTAAACCAGGTCTACAGCAGGACTATTCCAGATCTAAACCAGGTCTACAGCAGGACTGTTCCAGATCTAAACCAGGTCTACAGCAGGACTATTCCAGGTCTAAACCAGGTCTACAGCAGGACTGTTCCAGATCTAAACCAGGTCTACAGCAGGACTATACCAGATCTAAACCAGGTCTACAGCAGGACTATTCCAGGTCTAAACCAGGTCTACAACAGACTATTCCAGGTCTAATTTAGATCTCATGCTTTAATGCAGAACAAGACCCATGGAGACACGGGGAGGGCATCTGACACACAGGGAGGGCATCTGACACACATGGGGAGGGCATCTGACACACGGGGAGGGCATCTGACACACGGGGAGGGCAGTTTTTATGCAGAGTAACACAGGAGAGTTTGTTTGTGGAGGAAATGGGACTTTGAGACTTGCTCTGAACGGGAGAGTTACCGGTTCATTTCCCGCATGTTCTGACATTGTGTCGTTGGGCAAGGCACTTCCTTTCCTCACAGTCGACTTCTCAGTTAAGAACAAACGGAGCGCCTTCCCACACTCTGCACCTAACCCCTCTGACCTCTGACCTCTGGGTGAGTGTTTACCAAACAAACCATAAAACACATAAATCCTCTTGATGAGTTCAGAGGAGAAAAGAAAAGACCGCCGCAATGAGGGTCTTTGACAAAAACTGAAATGTCAGAGAGCTGATGATGTCATAGTCTCCAGTGGGGTCAGGGGTCAGGGGTCGGAGAGGTTTCCTGTTGATGGGCCTGTGACTGTGGTGATGTCGTGAACCCACCTACAGCCGAAGGAACAGCGTCTCCATGGAAACAAGGACGAATCGGGTTCATGGAGCGGCAAGTCCGCTCACAGTAACGACCATAGACTGTTTATAAGAATGGACATGGCTAACACGCTAGCCGCCGCGTCTCAAACAGGAAGTGAGCATGGCGGCTCTTCCGGCTCCCTGTGACTCTGGCTCCCGTTGACTTACGTTGGAATATCGTGGCCCGTCTCTCTGTAGCTGCTGCTGTGAGGCTCGGCATTTTGGTCTTAAAATGTTTGTATTAACCCGCGCTACACGATCCTGGGGGGGCTCGCCACCTATTCCGACATCCCTTCATTATGACATGCCTCTATTCCCTCTATTCCGACATCCCTTCATTATGACATGCCTCTATTCCGACATTCCTTCATTATGACATGCCTCTATTCCGACATTCCTTCATTATGACATGTCTCTATTCTGACATCCGGTTTTCCTACACTTTTTAGTAGTAATCACAAAAAATGTCGGATTTAGTGGCGATTTGTACCTATTTTTAGATTTTTTTCAGCTCAAAATCCTTCAGTCGTCTTAAAAACAGCTTTTTAATCGTTCGCTCCGGCTCCGCTCTGCTCCTCTCGCTCTGATTGGTCAAGGCGCTCGCGTGCGTTGGCGTGCGTTGGCGTGCGTCCGCAGGAGTAAAGAGCGTTACTGCACATGTTCAGCGGGCAGGGAGCCACAGGAAGTACCTCGCCGCTAAAGGCTCATCCGGAGACGTTCGCCACTGAGCTCGGCCCGGTGACTTGAACGGACGCCGTGTTCAGACCCGGGCCTTGAGTCCGGCTCCAGATTCTCTCGTGTAACCGTGAACATCGCGAGCTTCATCTGCGTGGAGCCGAACGCTGTGGATGACGTCACTCTGCCTCACTTTTTTACACCGTCTGTGGTCAGGACGCACGTTTTTCAGCACATTTTTATTTTAGTCCATTTTGGTTCATTAAATACATGTTGCTTTAACGACAGTTTTTTATTCCAACAACAACAAACAAAAACACTCACCTCAAAGCTGCTTTCTTCTTCTCCGCAGACTTCACCAGCTCATTCTCTTCTGGTTTCCCATCATGCATCTCTGGACCCACAGCTGGACCAACAGTATCAGCAGTAGTAGTAGTAGTAGTAGTAGTAGTAGTAGTAGTAACAGTAGAAGCAGGAGTATCAGTAGTAGTATCAATAGCTGTAGTCGTAGTAGCAGTATTCGCAGTAGTAGTAGTTTCCACTAGATTTCGTGCTTGTGTGAGTTGAGTCTTCAGTTTTTCTCCCTCTTCCGCTCCCTCCTCCACTCCCTCCTCCGCCCTCTCCTCCGCTCCCTCTTCCGCTCCTTCCTCCGCTCCCTCCTCCGCTCCCTCCTCCACTCCCTCCTCCGCCCTCTCCTCCGCTCCCTCTTCCGCTCCTTCCTCCGCTCCCTCCTCCGCTCCCTCCTCCGCCCTCTCCTCCACTCCCTCTTCCGCTCCCTCCTCCGCTCCCTCCTCCGCTCCCTCCTCCGCCCTCTCCTCTGCTCCCTCTTCCGCTCCTTCCTCCGCTCCCTCCTCCGCTCCCTCTTCCGCTCCTTCCTCCGCTCCCTCCTCCGCTCCCTCCTCCGCTCCCTCTTCCGCTCCTTCCTCCGCTCCCTCCTCCGCTCCCTCCTCCGCTCCCTCCTCCGCCCTCTCCTCCACTCCCTCCTCCGCCCTCTCCTCCGCTCCCTCTTCCGCTCCTTCCTCCGCTCCCTCCTCCGCTCCCTCTTCCGCTCCTTCCTCCGCTCCCTCCTCCGCTCCCTCCTCCGCTCCCTCCTCCGCCCTCTCCTCCACTCCCTCCTCCGCCCTCTCCTCCTCTCCCTCCTCCGCTCCCTCCTCCGCTCTCTCCTCCGCTCCCTCCTCCACTCCCTCCTCCGCTCCCTCTTCCGCTCCTTCCTCCGCTCCCTCCTCCGCTCCCTCCTCCGCTCCCTCCTCCGCCCTCTCCTCCACTCCCTCCTCCGCCCTCTCCTCCACTCCCTCCTCCGCCCTCTCCTCCTCTCCCTCCTCCGCTCTCTCCTCCACTCCCTCCTCCGCCCTCTCCTCCGCTCCCTCTTCCGCTCCTTCCTCCGCTCCCTCCTCCGCTCCCTCCTCCGCCCTCTCCTCCGCTCCCTCCTCCACTCCCTCCTCCGCCCTCTCCTCCACTCCCTCCTCCGCCCTCTCCTCCACTCCCTCCTCCGCCCTCTCCTCCGCCCTCTCCTCCGCCCTCTCCTCCGCCCTCTCCTCCACTCCCTCCTCCGCCCTCTCCTCCACTCCCTCCTCCGCCCTCTCCTCCACTCCCTCCTCCGCCCTCTCCTCCTCTCCCTCCTCCGCCCTCTCCTCCACTCCCTCCTCCGCCCTCTCCTCCACTCCCTCCTCCGCCCTCTCCTCCTCTCCCTCCTCCGCTCCCTCCTCCGCCCTCTCCTCCGCCCTCTCCTCCACTCCCTCCTCCGCCCTCTCCTCCACTCTCTCCTCCGCCCTCTCCTCCACTTCCTCCTCCGCTCTCAACAAAACTTCATTCTCAGATTTGTTTCCTTCTTCTGTCAAACTCACACTGAAAAAGACAAAAAAAGGACGTGTAACAGATTAAAAAGTGTTTTGAGTATCACGTGTATCGTCTGTAGGTCGTGTTCAGAGGCCAGTGGTGGAAGGTAATGAAGTAAAAGTAAAGTAAAAGTACAATGTAGTAAAAGCACACATTTTAGGTATCTGTACTTTACTTGAGTACATTTTACAGTGGATACTTTTTACTTTTACTACATTTGAGAGCAGGTATGTGTACTTTCTACTGCAGTACACTTCAGATCTGGACTGAAAAGTAAAAAGTACTTTTCTTTACGGTTTGATCTGCTGAATGGCTTTTGTCGTCCCAACTTTGAGCAACACAAAACACAAATAGACAAAAACGGCAAGAAAAAAAAAGAATTCAATTGAATCACTTAAAATCAGCTGAATTCTTTTTCAGAATCATCACATTTCATCCTTTAATTGTTCTAAAAAACTCTGCAAAGTACGTTTAGTTTTTACTCTTAAAGTAAATTTTTAAACAGGTACTTTCATACTTTTACTTGAGTAGACTTTCTCATGTGCCTCACCTGTCTTACCTGCCTCACCTGTCTCACCTGCCTCACCTGTCTCACCTGTCTCACCTGTTTCACCTGTCTCACCTGTTTCACCTGTCTCACCTGCCTCACCTGTCTCATCTCAGGTTAAACCAGAGGGATTCTGATGTTGTGACGTGTGGTTATTTTCTGGACAAACCCTGGACTCGTGTGGGCTTGTTGCCTCTGTTTCTGCCTCACCTATCTCACCTGCCACACCTGCCACACCTGCCACACCTGTCTCACCTGCCTCACCTGTCTCATCTCAGGTTAAACCAGAGGGATTCTGATGTTGTGACGTGTGGTTATTTTCTGGACAAACCCTGGACTCGTGTGGACTTGTTGCTTCTGTTTCTGCCCGACGACCTCATGGACTCTCCTGACCGCTCGGCTCTGATTGGACGGAGGGAACTCGGCCGCCGTCGTTGTCGCGTACAGGACCATTACCGTAGAGAACTGGCACCGGTCGCCGTGGAAACCCGCCTGGCACACGCAGCGGTTGGGAGCGCGGCACACGGCGCCGTTATGGCACCGCGGGACGCACCGGGCTGGAATAAGACGAGCGAAAACAGAAGATTTAGAAAACAGACAAAAGTAAATGCACGGATACTTTACAGTGACATCGTGCTGGGGGGGTCTGCGTGTATGCCTATGGCGGAATGTTCAGCGGTTACCACGGAGACACAATGCACACATCAGCAGACACAGACAGACACACAGAGCAGAGCCTCCAGTTAGCATCACAACTGATACTTCGCAGCGTATGTCATCAACTTTCCGTGGGGGTGTGATGCTAGCTGGAGGCACTGCTCTGTCAGAAGCTCTAGTAGACTTTAATCTGAGCTTTATTTTAACACAGTTTATCTGAACACGATCTGACCTGTAACGTGTCTTGGTGACGTCACCTGCTTGTCTCCATGGATACATAAGTTTAATGCAATACTGTGGAACATTAAAGGCAAAGCTATCTATGACATCTCCATGGAAACAAGTGTGATGGAAAAACATCATGTTCATGGCACATCAGATGCTGCTCTGTTCTCTGTTACACGTGTCTCTGCTGATGCACTCTGTCTGTATCTGAACTTGGCATTTCTCTGTATAAAGTCCAGCCTGAGAGCGCCCCCCTCTGGGCGTCGCTGAAACGACATTGTTCCTTCTGTTTTTGTTCCCTTTTGCAAAACATTAAAATTCACCACAAAGACAACTCTTTGACTCAAACCTTCATTTCATTTTCATTCAGCAGTTAAACAACATTTTTCCACAACACAAACTCAACTAAAAGTAGCAGTCCAAGAAACGACTCAGGTTAAGGAGACAAGATTTTCAAAATAAAAATTAAAAAACCTGGACATCCCCGGTTTGTGGCATTGGTAATAATGAAATTGTGAAACAAGTGCGAAATTAAGGAAAATTCTTCTGCACTTGGCACTAATGTGAATCAGAATAGTGATTATCTTTGTGTTTTGGTCATTTTTAAGCAGCTTTTCTGTATTTTACCTAAACAAATACTGTTGGCAGGTATCAGATTGGTCAAAAATAGGGACACCTGAGACGTTTCTTGTATAAAACTGGGACAAATCAGTGTTTTTGGATAAATCTGCTGGGACAGGGGACACAGGGCTCAAATCTGGGACTGTCCCGAGTAAACAGGGACGTCTAGTCAAGTAAAAGAGTATTGGGAAAAAGTACTTCTCAAGCCAGAGTAACTTAAAGAGTAACTGCAGGAACGTAACTTTTGATTTATAATTTGAGGTGAATCTAATTTAAAGGAGAAAACACTAAATAAAACAGAAAATCACAAACATTTAATCAAACTAAACCAGATCTGAAGGAGCTGCAAGAAACACGAACGTGAGAATCATTTCAGATTATCACAGAAACTTTTGGCACTTAAGCAGGACTAAACCAGGACTAAACCAGGACTAAACCAGGACTAAGCAAGGACTAAAACAGGACTAAAGCAGGTCTAAACCAGGACTAAAGCAGGACTAAAGCAGGACTGAGCCAGGACTAAACCAGGACTAAAGCAGGACTAAAACAGGACTAAAGCAGGTCTAAAGCAGGACTAAAGCAGGACTAAAGCAGGACTAAAACAGGACTAAAACAGGACTAAAACAGGACTAAAACAGGACTAAAGCAGGACTAAAGCAGGACTGAACCAGGACTAAAGCAGGACTAAAGCAGGACTAAAGCAGGACTAAAGCAGGACTAAAGCAGGACTAAAACAGGACTAAAGCAGGACTAAAGCAGGACTGAACCAGGACTAAAGCAGGACTAAAACAGGACTAAAGCAGGACTAAAGCAGGACTAAAACAGGACTAAAGCAGGACTAAAGCAGGACTAAAGCAGGACTAAAGCAGGACTAAAGCAGGACTAAAACAGGACTAAAGCAGGTCTAAAGCAGGACTAAAGCAGGACTAAAACAGGACTAAAGCAGGACTAAAACAGGACTAAAACAGGACTAAAGCAGGACTAAAGCAGGACTAAAACAGGACTAAAGCAGGTCTAAAGCAGGACTAAAGCAGGACTAAAACAGGACTAAAGCAGGTCTAAAGCAGGACTAAAACAGGTCTAAAGCAGGACTAAAGCAGGACTAAAGCAGGTCTAAAGCAGGACTAAAGCAGGACTAAAGCAGGACTAAAACAGGACTAAAGCAGGACTAAAGCAGGACTAAAACAGGACTAAAGCAGGTCTAAAGCAGGACTAAAGCAGGTCTAAAGCAGGACTAAAGCAGGACTAAAACAGGACTAAAGCAGGACTAAAGCAGGACTAAAACAGGTCTAAAGCAGGACTAAACCAGGACTAAAGCAGGACTAAAGCAGGATTAAGCCAGGACTAAAGCACGACTAAACCAGGACTAAACCAAGTCTAAACCAGGCCAGTGGGAAGCTGAAGCACAGCTTTTACTCGAGTAATTGTACTGTTACACTGTTCTACATATTACTCAAGTAAGAGTACAGTTACAGGTGATATTTCCGCAGTTTGTTTGTGATTTCTTTGCTGTTCTTGTACGTTTGTGTTGTAACAGGGCACATTTATTTCCCTTAATAAAAGTTAAAAGTGTGTGGAGTAAAACAGATGAATTACCCAAGATTCTCTGAGCCTTTACAGAAGAAAAAGAAACCTAAATGTACCAATATAAAAAAAACTCTTCACCTAAACGCCTTAGTGTCACTGTGATTACGGAGGGGACGTGTTAGCCTCTTATTAAATTACTTAAAACACATTATTACACTTTAGATACGTGTTTAAAGTGAGATTATTGGGCCGATTTTCGCCTTTGTTTTGCGTTCTGTTATCGGCCGATTTTTGCTCAGGCACTTGTTTGGGCTCCCACGTGACGGAAGGACCCGTGCAGGAAACAGTGCAGAAATAAAAAGAGGCGAAAGTTTGCACAGAAAGGTACGTTTTTCCTGGTTTTTGCTCATAAACGCGCAGTTTCTAGCGCCGCGGAAGAATCACGGCGCATCTTTTCTCCGCTATCGTAATGATAAAAACACAAATCAGCGAGTGCGTTTGAGGAAATGCTGATGTTATGAGATAAAGAGGAGAAGAGAGGCTATTTTAGGTCAGAATTACACAAATAAACTCTGTAGAAACGATGTGTTTGGGTTCAGAGTTTGTGATTTAGCGTCAACTTTATGCGCCATTTGTGCACGAGGAGAGGACAGACTTTGCGGTAGAATCAGGAGAATCTGCGTTAGACTGAATGGGACGTGCGCAGAGTACTCGAAATACTTGTAATAGAAGTACTGTTACGTCAATAGAACTTACTCGGGTATAAATTAGGCTCTGGTGTTAGTGGCAGGGCTGTGGTCGACGAAATAAATTCTTGGTCGACTAAAGACACGCGCTGCCGATCAATTAGTCGATGCTTTAAAGGGGGCGTGTCCAAAGCGCCCAAAACCATTCCGTCTCTCAGTATGTGACCCGAACTGCACTCACAAGACTAAACCTGCAGGGGGCGCACATGCAAAAACTACTATTTCTGCAGAAAAAAGGACGAGGAAACAGTGTATTTATATAAAGACCAATAAAACGTGTGAATCATGAGTTTAATGAGTTAAAGAGTTAAAGTTTTTCACAGATAAACACCAGTGAGTTATTCATTCACTCCACACTCTGTGCTATTGGAGACACAGCTGCCCTGGGGCGGATTGACAGATGTGAGGCTGCCAGACTGCGGCATCGGCCCCTCCCACCACCAACACTCACTAATCACAAAACCGACATTTCATATTGTGACAGCCTATTTAGAACTACTGTGGCAAAAATGTGTCCAAATAATTTCCCTTGTGAATCAATAAAGTTTGTCTAAGTCTAAGTCTAAGTCAAAGGTAGCCCTAGTTTAGACCTGGTTTGGACCTGGTTTGGACCTGGTTTGGACCTGGTTTGGACCTGGTTTAGATCTTTTGGTTCTCAGTAGGCCAAATATTTTCTTACATGGTCACGATGCTAAAATTTTATTGACTTTGTGTAATCCCTCAGTGGTCCAGGTAGGTTCCATAGTGTTCCAGGTCTAAACCAGATCTAAACCAGATCTAAACCAGGACTAAACCAGATCTAAACCAGGACTAAAGCAGGTCTAAACCAGGTCCATGGGTGTATACTAGTCTCTGTGCTCTTATACTTGTTCTGACACAGCTCCAGTTCTAAACACATTCTGGAAAGGTTCTGCTCTGTTCTGTCAATAGAACCTTTTTAGTATCGATACCTGTGAGAAGTGAGGGTCTAGTTTCGATACTAGTTTTTGTATCGATCTGATTTTCGATACTTTTGACAGCCCTATTATATTATGAGCCTTTGTTGAGACTTGTTTTTGTTTTTTTTGTTTTTTGCAGAAAATGCCCAAAAAGCTGTTTAACCCTTTGTGGCTGCACTTCACCGAGCCGATCCCAGGCCGAGGGAAGTGCGCCCACTGCGACCAGACGGTGAGCATGGGCGCCACCGCGGGCAGGAACAAAAACACCACCAATCTGTGGAAACATCTGGAAAACCACCATTCCGACGTGTTCCGAGAGGCCAAGAGGAGCAAGGAGGAGCTGAGCAGAGCAGCCGATTCATCCACAACCCAAAACATCATCGCCCAAATCGTACCCAAAGAACCACGATCCGATAAGTGGAAAGACACGGAGCTTAAATCGAAAAAAATAGATAAACTGATTGCGGAGATGTGCGCGACAGATGACCAGCCGTTCAGCGTTGTGTCCGGCAGAGGGTTTAAGCGGCTCGTCGCAGCTCTAGAACCAAAATACACTGTGAAAAGCGAAAAGTTTTACCGCTCTGATCTTCTAGAAAATCTGTACAAGAAAGTTCAAAGCTGCATCCGAGCGCTCATTTCACCAAAAGGAGCGAAAGAGCCGTTTTTGTCGTTCACCGCCGACAGCTCACCCGGAGGAGTGGAGTCCATGATGAGTCTAACCTGCCACTTCATCGATGAGAAGTGGGAGCGTAGACAGGTCGTTCTACACGTTAAAGCGATGACTGACGCGAGCACGGTTAGCTACATACACCAGTTCTTTCTCCCGCTGCTAAAGTATTGGAGCATCAACCAGACAAGGGTGTTTTTGGTGCTTAGAGATTGCGGCGCAGATGTTTCAGAAGAGCAGAGGTTGGTGGAGGTGCCGGGGCTTAGCTGTGCAGCGCATTGCCTACAAAACGTGATCGAGGAAGGGATCAACAGCCAGCCAGATGTCAAAGATGTCATCGCGAAAATCAGAGCGTGCGCGAGGCATTTTCAAGATTCGATACTGGCGAAACAGCGACTTAAAGTGATCCAAATTGAGCTCAATGTTCCTCAGAATGTCATGATCCTGGACGATGCGGCGAGGTGGATTTCGACGTTGCAGATGCTAAAACGTGCGCAAGAGCAAAAGAGATCGCTCACAAGTTATGCGCAAAAATACGGACATTTCGCAACGGCGACAAACGACGAGTGGGAGCTGATAAAAAGTGTAATTGAAACGCTGTCGCCGCTTGAGGAAGTGGCCAGAGAGATTTGCACCAGCGCGTCGTCTTTGTCCTGCATCATCCCGAGCGTTTCTGTTCTGAAAATGATCCTGCAGGCGGAGTGTGCGGCCACTAGGGGCACTGCGACTCTGCGCCAGACGATGCTGCGCGGTTTGGAGCGGAGGTAAGCCATGATGTTTTAACGATACCTTGCAGTGACGTCACGCTGGGGGTGTTCTACATGTATGACTACGGCGGAATGTTCAGCGGTTACCGTGGTGATACAGTGTGCACATTAGCAAACACAGCCAAATATGTTTTTAAATGGTCTGAAAACTTAAAACAAAAATCCAAAAGTGATTTAAAGAGCACTTTTTCAGGAGGCTGGGATCAGTCCGAGCGTTCATGGTCCTGTTCAGGAGTTTGATTTTCAACAAAAAGGTGAGCGCGACTAACTGAAAAACTGTTGGCTAATACTAATGCTAATGCTAGCTTGTAACTGTAATGTTCTTTAGAGGGACGTGTTTAACAGCACAGATCAGATCACCTGTTGGAGTTCAGATAAATCAGGTCTTTCTGGTCAGATTGTGTTAAAACAAAACTCAGATTAAAGTTTAACCTGAGTAACAGAACTTCAGACAAAGCAGTGCCTCTGGTTAGCATCACACCCCCAGAGAATACTGATGACATCACGTGCAAAGTATCAGGCCTAGACAGAATGTGGGTTCTGTTACCGTGGCGTGGTGACTTGTGAGTGGAAACGAGCAAAATTCAGATTGAAAATAATGTAAAAACAGGTCCACTGATTAAATCGTTTACACGGACGTCCGATGGTTAAAGAGCCATTAAACAATCTCCTGACGCTTTACTCCGCCCTTAAGCAAAATCTGAAAAGTCCTCCAGAGTGGGCGGTACCCGGCGGGTCGAGGGGAGCGGCTGTCGGGCGATGATTGACAGACGACCGACAGCCACAGCAATCCAACATGGCTCAGACCGGTGCGCTCCAGACTTTGAAACAGAGCGGACATTTGTGCTCGGGTCAGGCCGTTTCCCTTTTCTCCAGACACGGCGGGACATGGCAGTGCCCGGCGGTGCCAGGTGGGGGCGGGACTGAGAGGGGCTCCTCACGTCCCGCCCGTAGACGCCAGGGGCTGAGCTCGTCACGTAATAACCTCAGAACAGAATCTGACTCACTGACGACCGTTTGTCCAACCCGGAAACTCAAATGTCATGGGCGTATTTGATCCTAAAGAGGCGGAACAGACACGACTTTGACCCAAAAGTTTGAACAAATATGAATTAAAATGTCAAAAAAAGACGAGGGACGGGTTTAAACTTCTATTTTAGACGCATTTACACAGTTAATCAGTAGAAAAAAGTGATTTTGGTGTTTTGTGGCCCTTTAAACAGTTCCTTATTTCCTTCTATATTTCTGTCTCATTTGAGGTTTGCCAAACTGGAGGAGAGGAAGATTCTGGTGCTGGCGACGCTCCTCGACCCCAGATACAAATGCAACGTGCTGTCCGGAGACGCGCTCAACAACGCCCCCAAGTGGCTGAGCGAGGAGCACGCGGCGTGTTTGGCCCTAAAGGAGGAAGAGGGGGACGGGGCAGGAGACGAGGCGGGGAGTAAACAGGTACGGCTGACACTTTAACTACTACATGGACTTTTACGTCAGTTTTGTGTTTGGGAAAAAATATCAAATTGTGATTAGTTTTGCGATGCAAGTTTTAATAATAAGATTCTGTTCAAATTAGGGGTGTCAACAGTAATGAAAATCAGATCCAAATCGATATTAAAACTAGAATTGAATCTAGAATAATAAAAAAGTCCCACTGGCCACGTTTACTTGATGTTTTTTAATTCCGAATTAATTATTCTGAATTAAATAATTCTGAATTAAATTATTCTCCTTCGAGTTTACATGGAAATAATAATTCCGAGTTGAGGTTTACATGGAAAACACGTTAAATCGGTTTTATTTAATTCCGCTCATCGTCTGGGGGTCGGGAAGGGTTCTGATTGGACAGGGACACGAACGGATTTACGTCAACCGGAAGAAAACTCACACTTCAGCTGCTACCGGCTTTTTGTCATCTCGGTTTGGTTTGTGTTTTTCTGTTTTCCATCCGCTCTTTTCATTATTTGTAGTTTTTCTTCCAGTGAACTTATTAAAATAATTGTTTGGGTTCGAGACCAACGTTTGCTCCGGGCGCCGTCTCCTCAGAAGAACGACCCAACGAGCGCTGAATGGAATTATTTTTAAGAAGAATAAACGTTTACATGATCGAGGAATAAATGAATTCGGCTTTAAAATCGGAATAAACCACCCGCTTAATTCGGAATTAAGTTTAATTATTGTAAGTGTTTGGAATGATCATAGACGAGTTTACGCTCATGGATCACTGTGGAACCTGGACTACTGAGGAATTACAAAGAAAGTTTGACCGTTTAATGTGGAAAATCACAGGATATTGTCTAAAGAAAGAGGTTTTTTAATTATAATTTGACCTTTCGCCTTTGGTATTGACTATCAAGTCTGTTCCTTAGTATCGAAATGGAGTTTGAATGATGTTTGTACAGATCTGAACGACAGGTGCGACAGGTAAATGCCAGTGTTTTGTGATGTTCTAGCGTGTGTTTGGTGCAGGTCTGTAAGCAGGAGGAGGAGGAGGTCAGGCCTGGTGGAGCAGGTCTGGTGGAGCAGATCTTTGCCAGTCTCTTGGGTCAGGCTCCTCAGGAACACAGGAGCCCAGAGCTGTCGGGACAACTGGAGCAGTACCTCAACGAGCCGCTGATAGACAGGTACTAAACCAGGACTAAACCAGGACTAAACCAGGACTAAACCAGGACTAAACCAGGTCTAAACCAGGACTAAACCAGGTCTAAACCAGGACTAAACCAGAAATAATTGAACTTAATTTTAAAGTTAAAATATTACAATAAAAACTCTTTAAATGTCTAACTGTATGTAGATAATGAGTCCCCTGTTGCTGTGGTGACGTGTCTGTGCAGGAAGTTTGGCGACCCTCTGGGCTGGTGGCGGGCGAACACTCTGAGGTTTGACCTTTTGGCCCCTCTGGCTCGCCGTCTGCTGTCCGCTCCCCCGGCGGCGCTCCCGGGAGAGAGCAGCTTCAGCCGAGTGGAGACGGCGCTCCGAGCCGGAGACGAGAACGCCGAAAAACTCCACTTCCTCAAACACAACCTCCCGCTCCTCAGATGGGAATACTGAACTGTAACATGGGGCCACATGTGTCAGATGCCCTCCCATAATCCTCCTGTGTCCCTGTGTGTCAGGTGCCCTCCCATAATCCTCCTGTGTCCCTGTAGGGTTTGACTGAGATGGGGGAAGGTCAAATTTCTCTAGTTACTCTGCAGATGTTGTGGTGTGTCAGATGCCCTCCCAGGTGTGGTGTGTTGGAGAATGGACCTTATCACAGACAGAAATGATCAGGAAAAAACATTTGTGGATTTGATTTTAGGAGATTTCTGATGAAAACATTTAAATTTTATCTTTTATTTCTCTGTCTGTTCTGACCAGGTCTAAACCAAGACTATACCAGGACTGAACCAGGACTGAACCAGGACTGAACCAGGACTAAACCAGGACTAAAGTTGGGTTAGTCCTGGTTCAGTGGCCCTCACACATCAGACGTGTTGTTATAGATTTGACCAAAGTCCTAAACTGTGACTCTAATCCAGTGGAAAATGTGAACGCACTCAGAGTTCAACAAACAGTAAACACTTAAAGCTGCACTGTGTAACTTTTTGGTTGGGGTTCCATCACCTGCTTGTTTCTATGGATACATCACTGCTCTGCCTGGAATGTTCCACAGTGTGACATTAAACAGCTCTACTTTACATTTATTCAATCACAGGTGGTTTTAGAGCTCAAAAATACCTAGAAAAACAGACATTCTGACTGTGAGCGGGGTCGCCTCTCCACAGATCTGACCTGGAACTTGGTCTGGTTTGGTCTCCATGGAGATAGAAATGTGTAATGCCACACTGTGAAACATTCCAGACAAAGTGATAACATCTCCACAGGGAAAAGCTTCTGACGGATCCTCCACCAGAAAAGTTACACAACGCCGCAGAAAACCACAATATAGAACCATATCGTCCGTGTTTCCTCAGTGCTTTAAACAGAGCAGTGCCACGCCTAACAGCCAGAGGGTCCTGGGTTTGAGTCTCAGTCCAGATGGGGTCTGGTGAACTTTGACCTTTCTGGTTTCCTCTAAACACGTGTCAGATTGGCCCTTACACTGTTTTTTTGATTGTACAGTATTGACTGGTTTGGTCAGTAATTCATATAGGCTAAACCAGGACTAAACCAGGACTAAACGTGGTCTAAACCAGGTCTAAACCAGGTCTAAACCAGGTCTTAATCAGGTCTAAATCAGGTCTTAATCAGGTCTAAATCAGGACTTACGTTTGGTGCACCCTCTGGTTCGGTGAGACCAGGTCCATCCTTCACAGCACTGGGCTCCGCACACGTTTGGCCTGAAATACACAAAATAAAAAATATTATAAATGTTCTCTAAACTCCACACTCTGGAGAGCCACAGCTGCCCCGGGGCACAATCACAGACCTGAGGCTGCCAATCTGCACCATCGGCCCCTCCCACCACAAACACACACCACATTCACACTAGGCAGTGGGGTGAGGTGTCTTGCCTAAGGACACAATGACAGGGCTCCAACTACTGAGCCACTGTTAAGATTCATTTTACAGAAAGTTTGGGCCTTTGAGTCCTGGTTCAGTCCTGGTTCAGTCCTGGTTCAGGTCTGGTTCAGTCCTGGTTCAGGTCTGGTTCAGGTCTGGTTCAGGTCTGGTTCAGGTCTGGTTCAGGTCTGGTTCAGGTCTGGTCTTTGGTCCGTGGCTTTCCTCATTATTCACAGTGCTGTGGACTCTTTGTGTTTGGAGCTCAGAGTCTGACGCTCCCTCAGCTCCAAACGCTCGGCTCCAGTCCATAAAACATCTGTTACAGTTCAGTCCTGGTTTAGTCCTGGCTCAGTCCTGGTCTAGTCCTGGTTCAGTCCTGGTTTAGTCCTGGTTTAGTCCTGTTTCAGTCCTAGTTTAGTCCTGGTCTAGTCCTGGTTCACATGTGGCAGTTCTAGTGTGTTTCTTGTGGATTCTTGGAGGTGTGTTGCGTCTTCGACAAACACAGCTCTGTTTGTGAAGGACATAAAAGCCCTCGCACCTCGGCCTGACCTCTGACCCCTGTACGGCGGCCCGCAGAGGACAAACTACAGCTCCAAACACACTGACCCCTGTACGGCGGCCCGCAGAGGACAAACTACAGCTCCAAACACACTGAGGAAATCTCCAAAAATCAAACCCCAAATGCTTTTTCCTGACCATTTCTATCAGTGACAAAGTCCATTCTCCAACACAACACCACATCTGGGAGGGCATCTGACGCACCACCACATCCGCAGATCCACTAGAGACACTACAGGAGGACGGGAGGGCATCTGACACACCACCACATCCGCAGATCCACTAGAGACACTACAGGAGGACGGGAGGGCATCTGACACACCACCACATCCGCAGATCCACTAGAGACACTACAGGAGGACGGGAGGGCATCTGACACACAGGGGGTTTAATAATAATACTAAAACCTTGCACTGGTAATGCGCTTTAGAGAGTCTCCCGACGCTTCACGTGTCTTGCCTAAGGGCACAACGACAGAACTCAGTCCAAGAGGGAATCGGCCCTGCTCAAACCACTGAGCCTCTGTCGCCCCATATATGAGGATGGGAGGGCATCTGACACACGGGTGCAGGAGGACGGGAGGGCATCTGACACGTAACCCAATCTGTGACATTTTCTCCTTCACTTTTGTCTTTGCCACATGAGTTTGCCTTTTTTGCACCATTTTCAGATCAGGTGTGTACGAAATCAGATTACCCTATATGAAATCAGATTACCCTGTACGAAATCAGATTACCCTGTACGAAATCAGATTACCCTGTACGAAATCAGATTACCCTATACGAAATCAGATTACCCTGTACGAAATCAGATTACCCTATACGAAATCAGATTACCCTGTACGAAATCAGATTACCCTATACGAAATCAGATTACCCTGTACGAAATCAGATTACCCTATACGAAATCAGATTACCCTGTACGAAATCAGATTACCCTGTACGAAATCAGATTACCCTGTACGAAATCAGATTACCCTGTACGAAATCAGATTACCCTGTACGAAATCAGATTACCCTATACGAAATCAGATTACCCTGTACGAAATCAGATTACCCTGTACGAAATCAGATTACTGACGTCAAATGAACTGGCTCTGTTCACGTACAAACCAAAATCCGATTATAATCTGATTTCTGCACCTTTAAATTCTAATGACATGCGAATCACAAAACCTGATGTGCTTTTTACGTGTCATTTTAGTCATTTTGTCACTAAAATCTGATCATAATAATCTCATGTGTGCGCGTAACCACGGTAATCTGATTACTCCAGAAATCAGATCATAATCAGATTTCTGGTGCTAAACTGAGTCACACAGATCTTCTTCTCCACTGGGTTCACTGTTTAATCTGTACGGTTACAATATTAAATCTAAAGCACAATTCACTCTGGGCTGTTGTGTGTTTGTGTGTCAATTCTGTGCTCTGTTGTGTGTTTTGCTGTGTGTTTTTGTGCTCTGTTGTGAGTTTTGCTTGTGAGTGACGCCTGAGTGACAGTTGTGAGTCAGAGTGTGATCTCTGTTGTGTGTTTTTGCGTGTGAGTGACGCCTGAGACAGTTGTGAGCCAGAGTGTGATTTCTGTTGTGTTTTTGTGTGTGTTTTTTGCTCTGTTGTGTGTTTTTTGCTCTGTTGTGTGTTTTTGTGCTCTTTTAGGTGTTTTTGTGTGTGTTTTGTTGCTCTGTTGTGTGTTTTTGTGCTCTGTTGTGTGTTTTTGTGTGTGAGTGACAGTTGTGCGTCTCTCTGGGCGGTTACACTTCTCCTCTGGAACAAACAGTCGCTGTACCTGAGCTCACGACACTGAAGGGGTTTTGTTCCAGCTCAGGTTTGATTCAGTCACACTCCAGGTTCAATATCGGTTCATTTTTATCGGTTCATTTTTATCGTTTCATTTTTATCGTTATTAAACTAAAAACACGACAAATTATTTTATTACAGTGTGTTTAGGACCCTGAGAGCCACAGGTCCGTTTTTTTTTTTTATTATTATTATTAACTATTCGTGGGTTTGAGCTTTTGTTATAAGATAAACAACTTTCTGAGGACTTTTTCGCATTCAGAAGAAACTAATACTTTGTTTTACTGTATTAGTCGCTATGACAACTGCAATAATTTTCCATAATTGTGAAACTAGTGGCAGATTCTATGTGTGATCAAACTTATCTATATCTGAAACATGACTTATATTCTATAAAGTGGCTGGTGGAACTCAGTTAGTCAGTAGTAGCCCAAATGGTGGTGGTTTTAATTTGGTAATCCTGGTTTAGTCCAGATTTAGTCCAGATTTAGTCCAGTCTGGATCAATTAAACAAATCGTGCGGTGAAATTTGACTATTAATTGATTGATTTAACTGGATCAATAAGCCAGAAAAACTCAGCAAAACTCAGAAATAACGGAGGTAATTAGTAAGTGAAGGAGACTGACCCGCGGAGAGGAGCTGTCCCGTGCGACCCGTGCGTCCCGTGCGCGTGTCCTCGGTCCCCGTCCTCGCGCACAGGTGGGTCGGCTCGTGCGCTGCGTCCAGTTGCGTAAAGCGCGAGGAAGAGCCACGCGAGGAGCACGAGCCGCCGCATGTTTGGTCCACAGGTGAGGCGTGGAGGCGCGGGTCGGTGTCCGGATCTGGGCGTGTGTCCCCGGGTGTGTCTCTGCGTGTGTCCCGGGTGTGTCTCTGCGTGTGTCCCCGGGTCTCTCTCTGCGTGTGTCCCGGGTGTGTCTCTGCGTGTGTCCCGGGTCTGTCTCTGCGTGTGTCCCCGGGTCTGTCTCTGCGTGTCCCCCTGGGTCTCTCTCTGCGTGTGTCCCCGGGTCTCTCTGCGTGTGTCCCCGGGTCTCTCTGCGTGTGTCCCCGGGTCTGTCTCTGCGTGTCCCCCTGGGTCTGTCTCTGCGTGTCCCCCTGGGTCTCTCTCTGCGTGTGTCCCCGGGTCTCTCTGCGTGTGTCCCGGGTCTGTCTCTGCGTGTCCCCCTGGGTCTCTCTCTGCGTGTGTCCCCGGGTCTCTCTGAGTGTGTCCCGGGTCTCTCTGCGTGTGTCCCCGGGTCTCTCTGCGTGTGTCCCCGGGTCTCTCTCTGCGTGTGTCCCGGGTCTCTCTGAGTGTGTCCCGGGTCTCTCTCTGCGTGTGTCCCTGGGTCTCTCTCTGCGTGTGTCCCGGGTCTCTCTGAGTGTGTCCCGGGTCTCTCTGCGTGTGTCCCGGGTGTGTCTCTGAGTGTGTCCCGGGTCTCTCTGCGTGTGTCCCCGGGTCTCTCTGCGTGTGTCGCGGGTCTCTCTGCGTGTGTCCCGGGTCTCTCTCTGCGTGTGTCCCTGGGTCTCTCTCTGCGTGTGTCCCGGGTCTCTCTGAGTGTGTCCCGGGTCTCTCTGCGTGTGTCCCGGGTGTGTCTCTGAGTGTGTCCCGGGTCTGTCTCTGCGTGTCCCCCTGGGTCTCTCTGAGTGCGTGTGTGTCCGCAGTGAGACTTGTGTGAATGGGACCAGCGCGAGGGGCCACAGGGGGGCACGAGCGCCGGCCCCGCAGCCAATCACAGGAGAGAGAGCAGGAGATCAGCCAATGAGAGAAGGAGAGTGGAAAACACGGCTAATCCCGGTGCAGGCGCAGAGAAAAGACTGAAAAGGTGAATGAGTTTGAGCAGAAAAATAAACCATGGCTTCTGAGGGCCCGTCTTTAGATTACACCATTTCGTTCAGGCTGTGGTGGCACAAATACTTTCTTTTATTTTATACAATTTGTGAAGTTTAATGTCACTTAATGCCTGCTTTTCATATTGAAAGGTCCTGTATTACACAAAATAAATTTGGGAGCTTTAAATCATGTTATAATGTTGTTTCCTCATCACAAACAGACCTGGAGTTGTGTTTGTTTCATTCACATGTTTGAGGAACTCTTTATTATTAGTCTGTTTACATCTCCAAAGCTCCAAACGCTCTGTTCCACCCGGTGATGTCATCATGTGGTAGTTTTCAAGTGAACAGCTCCTTTTACCTTTAGTTCAGTCGAGATCGGCAATTCCAGGACTGAAATGAGCCAAATGATTCTAGTGAAGGTGTGTGGAGTTTAAAAACACAGTGGAGCACTTCCTGTATCACCACATGATGACATCACAAGGTGGAACAGAGTGTTTTCTGTTTGAGAGAAGAACTTTACACATGTTTTGTGTGTTAAACATGTGTGAATGAAACAAAACTCAACTCCAGGTGTGTTTCTGAGGAGGTAATAACATAACATGGCTTAAATCTCACAAGAGTCAGTTTTGCGTAATATAGGAGCTTTAAAAAATAAACTTTGGACCTGTTTAATAGTTTTCCGTCTTCTCTCCAGACGGTGGCGCTGCTGCTCCGTGTTTCCCAGAGAAGAAGCTCCGAGTCCGCGCTACAGCGTCTGAGCCGAGCCGCTAACTTTCACTCACTAAACACTCAAAATCACACATTTATTAACTCTACGCGGTCTCAAGTCAAGATATATTTGTCCTGATAAAGTCTCTGACCTTTCGGAACTTTCTAGCGGACCACAGACGTTTCAAAGCAGCGGTTTTGTCTCGTTTTAGCCGTGGCGGTGTTGGGGCTAGTTAGCTCGGTGGCTAACAGCGGCTAACAGCGACCATTGATTTCTATGAACAGAAGCTAACAGCGGCTAACAGAAGCTAACAGCGGCCGTTGATTTCTATGAACAGCGGCGAACCGAAGCTAACAGCGGCTAACCGTTTTTCTCATGGACCTGTTCGGGGACTTACCGGAGCCGACCCAAACCTCCGGTGAGGGATAAACCGCACTAAACACGAACATTTGACCTCCAAATCTCACCAAAGAACGGTTAATAAAGCTGAAGGTTCATTAAAATTGAGGTTTGAAGCCTTTGAGCTGCTGATAACGTGAATAATAAAGAGTAAATAAAGCTTCTATGTGGAACATAAATGGATTTTGGCTGTAGCGCGTTAAAATCCCAAAGTGCAACACGAGTGCGTAATTCAGGAAAATAGTTCTGCATTTGGCTCATTCAGGACTAACACATGAGTCAGTAAAGTCACATTTTCTTCGCGTTTTGGTCATTTTTAATCATGTTTTTCTTTATTTTACCTAAACAAATAACTGTATGCCTCTTTACTGTTGGCAGGGATCAGACTGGTCAAAATAGGGACTTCTGGGACCTTTTTTTTGTATAAAACTGGGACAAATAAGTGGTTTTGTATAAATCTGCTTGGACAGGTGACACAGGGCTCCAAACTGGGACTGTCCTGAGTAAATGGGGACATCTGATTAAAAGCTGCATACGCTCCCCTTTAAAAACAAAATGCTGCATCTCCAGGCGTTTTTCATGTATAAATTCAAAATTAAGTGGAATAAAAGGTTAAAAATCTCAAAGACAAAGGGAAATTCAATTATTGTTTTAATTAATAACATCGGAAAACCAAATCAGTGCTCAAACATGTCCCAAACTGCAGTAGGAACAGGAGTCTTTTTTAATTTTAGGGTTGGAAGTTCAGTCACAGCTTTCGACAAACCAGCGCTGGCTACTGTTGTTGTGTCGTTTGGCAAGACACTTGACTTCACCCAACTTGTGTGTGTAAAATGTGTTGTGTGAGAGATTCATATTGGTCAGACAGGTCCATGTTTCTGCAAGTTAGACCCAAGGCGGATGTGGCCAAGACGTAAATGAACGAATGAATGAATCTAAATCAGAAATGCATGAAACATTTTTGTCAAACCTGTAATATTTCCAAGTCTGAAGCCACTCAAATTCACCACAATTTTTATTTAATTAAAAACAAATAAAAATCTCTTTCAGTATTTATTTCCTTAACATAAACAATACCAACATAATAGGTGCATTGTGTAACTTTTCTTGTGGAGGGTCTGCCAAATGCTTTTCTTCATGAAGACCAAACCAGACCAAGTTACAGGTCAGATCTGTGGAGAGGCGACCCCGCTTAAAGCTAGAATGCCTGATTTTGTAGATATTTCTGAGCTCTAAAACCACCTGTAACTTAATGAACGTAAGATAGAACTGTTTAATGTCACACTGTGGAACATTCCTGGCAGAGAAATGACATCTCCATAGAAACAAGCAGGTGACGCACTCCTAACCAAAAAGTTACCCAGTGCAGCTTTAAATAATTGCCACTTAAAACAAAAAAATAGTCCTAATTTCTCCTTTTTTAGGATTTTAGGATTCAAATATGTTGAAATTACTCTATCAAACTGAATATTTTTGTGAATCTTTTCTTGTTTTCCAGCCCCACTTCAAACCAAAGAAGGGAGCCAGAACGGCGGGGCCCAAGATGGCGCCCATAAGCGTAAACCGAGCTCGGGCGACGACGAAGAGGAGGAGGAGGAGGTGGTGATGAAGAGGCTCTGCACAGAAGGTTCTCCGCTCACCAATGTTTGTCTCCTCTTGTGCTGCAGAATGGTGTGTGCGTGTGGGCTGTGGTTAAACCGGGTCTGGTGCTGGTCTGGTTCTAGGTCTGCCCGTCGTGCCCGTCGTGCCCGTCCTCAGAGGGTACGTGGCGGCGCGCAGAGGAGAGAGAGACGAGATGCAGGACGCCCACGTGCTTCTCCCGGACATGAGCGGTCTACTGAGTGTGCAACCCAAATCTGTGTAAGAACTGTTTCCTTTCAAACCAGTGTTAAATCAGACCTGTTCTACAAACTGGACCTTTCAGATGTTTCTCCAGGTTCTAGTCGTTTCTTCTCTCTGACCCTCTGAAGTTGGATTTGGACTGATTCATGTTTGAGGAATCTATATAATCGTTTATTTTCAAGACGCCATTTTGCCCCCCATTTTCAGCTCCACCGGTACATGCCCCCTGTGACACGCCCCCTGTGACACGCCCCCTGTGACACACCGCCTGTGACACGCCCCCTGTGACACGCCCACTGTGACACACCCACTGTGATACACCCCCTGTGAGACGCCCACTGTGACACACCCACTGTGATACTGTGACACGCCCCCTGTGACACGCCCCCTGTGACACGCCCACTGTGACACGCCCACTGTGACACGCCCCCTGTGACATGCTCACTGTGACACGCCCACTGTGACACTGTGACACGCCCCCTGTGACACGCCCACTGTGACGTCACTTCCTTCTCCAGTTCGATGTTCTTCATGGTGATACTTGTAGGTTTGGGCAGCGTCGCGTCGTCGTTTTGGTCCAAATGTAAAAAAAAACGCTCTGCTCTAGTGCAGCTGTCCACAGGAGGGACCACAGCCTGGTCTAGTCCTGGTTCAGTCCTGGTTTAGTCCTGGTTTAGTCCTGGTTCAGTCCTGGTTTAGTCCTGTTTTAGTCCTGGCTCAGTCCTGGTTCAATCCTGGTTCAGTCCTGGTTCAGTCCTGGTTTAGTCCTGGTTTGGTTCTATCCATAGGAGGGGTCCACATCAGCTGCATTGTTCTCTGAAGCTGAAGTCGGCTCTCGTTTCTTTTAAGATGTTTTAGATCAGGGGTCTCAAAGTTGCGGCCTGGGGGCCAGTTGTAGCCCGCAGAGTGATATTTTGTGGCCCCCTACTTGATAGAAAAGTTTCGTGTACCGCGGCCGCACAGACGAAGCTGCAGACCGGCGCCCCCTGCAGATTCACGACAGCAGATTTACACACCAACATCCCAAACTCAACTTCAGCAGTGGTGAAGCTGAGAGTCCATGTGGCTCTGTTAATGTGTGTGCACGTGCACGTGAAGTGCACTGAAGAACCAAAACAACTCACACCTGCTAGTTCATATGCTTCTTTTTTTAATCTTTTTGTTTTCCTTCCTTTTGTTTTTTCTGTTTTTGTGTTAGTCTTGATGTATTTATTTTGTCATTAATATGCTGGATGTACATATCCTCGAAATGTTCACAATTCTAAATAAAACAGAATATATACATTGTTGTGCGTGTGAACAGATCCAGTGAGTTTGCTCTGTTCTGTTGCAGCTCTCGTCTGTCGTACTTCGCTGTGTTCGATGGACACGGAGGAGCTCGAGCTTCAAGATTCGCTGCAGAAAACCTCCATCTGACCCTGGCCAAGAAGTTCCCCACAGGTCAGCTGCACTTTCACTTTCAGACCGTCGGTATTCGAGTAAATACGGTCACACGGTCATTCAGCAGACTGTGGGAGCACGATGTCATTGTCCAGCTGTCCGTCACGGCGGTCTTCTTGGCGTGATGAGCCGTGATGTGTGTTTCAGGAGAGACCGAGAACCTGGAGAAGCTCATAAAGAAGAGTCTGATGGACACGTTTAAACAGACGGACGAGGAGTTTCTGAAGAAAGCCTCCAGCCAGTGAGAACTTTGACTTAATATTTATCTTCTTATAATATTTTTATTATTGCATCTGAGTTTGAGCAGAATCCAAAGACACTGGTGTTTTGTGTTTTCAGGAAGCCCTCGTGGAAGGACGGATCTACTGCCACCTGTGCCCTGGTGGTGGACGACACTGTGTATGTGGCCAACCTGGGAGACAGCAGGGTAATGTACTTTACTACTACTACTACTACTACTACTACTACTGCTGCTGCTACTACTGCTACATGTACATTAAATTTAAAGTTTGTACAGAGGATTTTCCAAGGAACGAGAAATCCAGCGACTGTTTTTCCTTTTTCAAATGTTCCTCATGTGTGACTCCACCTCCTCCTCCACAGCTCCATAAGTAGAAACTCCTCCACCTCCTCCAGACTCTAGAAATCCTGTTTGTTTACAGCCGGGGCTCGTTCAGAATCGCTGTTGAAGTTTCTGTCCAGAAGTAATTTATCGACCAGCGCGTTAGTCTTTAGACCCTTCGTCTGCTTCAGTGACGCCATCGCTGGAAGGAATCTCCAAGAATCACCTTAGTTTGGCTTCGCTCCTTTTCCCCTTCTCTTCTTCTTTCAGCGACCTCATAAACGGACTTTCTTTTGCGGCTAACTGGTCGTGGATTCTCGTCCGCCATCGCAACAAACTTTGTACAAACTGTGAGGAAGCGACAGTTGGAAAAAGTCGCTAAGAACCGCTGCGTTGGTCGAGTAAACGGCGTCTTGTGTCTGTGGAATGTGTGAGAGGCGAACGTAAACCACGTGATCCCAGCGCGCCGGAGAGTCAGTTACTATAGAAACGCAGGGAGTTTGATTGACGACCAAACAGCCAATAGATAACAAGGTCGACTTTTTTTGCTCGTCGTAATTCCTGAGTCTCTATAAAGCTATTCTGAACTTTCACTGACAATTTGAAACAAAAAAAATCCTCCATACAAACTTTAAGTCTGAGTACTTGGACATGTCTTACTGTGTCCAGGCGGTGCTGTGCAGGATGGAACAGACTGAGGGACAAAACAAACCTGTGACTCTGTGTTTGAGCAAAGAACACAACCCCACCATGTACGAGGAACGCATGAGGATCCAGAGAGCCGGAGGAACTGTGAGGTAAAAGCACCACACACTCACCCTAACCCTAACCCTACAGAGAGGAGGGACTCTGCTTCTGTCCGTCCTCTGTCCTTCTGTCCGTCCTCTGTCCTTCTGTCCGTCCTCTGTCCTTCTGTCCGTCCTCTGTGCTTCTGTCCTCTGTCCTTCTGTCCTCTGTCCTTCTGTCCGTCCTCTGTGCTTCTGTCCTCTGTCCTTCTGTCCGTCCTCTGTCCTTCTGTCCGTCCTCTGTCCTTCTGTCCGTCCTCTGTGCTTCTGTCCTCTGTCCTTCTGTCCTCTCTGCGCTTCTGTCTGTCCTCTGTCCTTCTGTCCTCTCTGCGCTTCTGTCCGTCCTCTGCGCTTCTGTCCGTCCTCTGTCCTTCTGTCCTCTCTGCGCTTCTGTCCGTCCTCTGTGCTTCTGTCCTCTGTCCTTCTGTCCGTCCTCTGCGCTTCTGTCCGTCCTCTGTCCTTCTGTCCTCTCTGTGCTTCTGTCCGTCCTCTGTGCTTCTGTCCTCTGTCCTTCTGTCCGTCCTCTGTCCTTCTGTCCGTCCTCTGTCCTTCTGTCCTCTCTGTCCTTCTGTCCTCTCTGCGCTTCTGTCCTCTCTGCGCTTCTGTCCGTCCTCTGTCCTTCTGTCCGTCCTCTGTGCTTCTGTCCGTCCTCTGTGCTTCTGTCCGTCCTCTGTCCTTCTGTCCGTCCTCTGTCCTTCTGTCCGTCCTCTGTGCTTCTGTCCGTCCTCTGTCCTTCTGTCCGTCCTCTGTCCTTCTGTCCTCTCTGCGCTTCTGTCTGTCCTCTGTCCTTCTGTCCTCTCTGCGCTTCTGTCCGTCCTCTGTCCTTCTGTCCGTCCTCTGTCCTTCTGTCCTCTCTGCGCTTCTGTCTGTCCTCTGTCCTTCTGTCCTCTCTGTGCTTCTGTCCGTCCTCTGTGCTTCTGTCCTCTGTCCTTCTGTCCGTCCTCTGTCCTTCTGTCCTCTGTCCTTCTGTCCGTCCTCTGTCCTTCTGTCCGTCCTCTGTCCTTCTGTCCTCTCTGTCCTTCTGTCCGTCCTCTGTGTGCTAAAACCAGCTGCAAAACTATGGAATATTATTTGTTTCATTAAATTTTGAATTTTAAATGCCTTTGAATTTTTTAAACTCTGAATTGTCAGTTGATGAAATTATATGTGTACAAGTGTTTAAAATTCACTATTCATAAAATCACCTTTTAAATATTCAGCTCAGATATTTTCAAGCCTCAAATTCAACAATGCTGAATATTTAAAAGGTGTTTTTTTTGTTTTGTTTTTAAATATACTTAAAATTTCAACTTTCAACTCAAATTCAGAATAAAAATAATTCAGACGAGTTAAAAATTTTTAAGTGAGAAATCTAATAGAGCAAATTAAATTCTCAGCTCATTTTTCTTTCTCTTTTTCAACAAAAGTGATTTACAAACTCCGTGTTTGTTCATTTATTTTTTCCATTTTAGTCAATTCTCAAACTGACCTTTAGCGCCCTCTGGTGGTTGTTTAAGAGAACTGAGCCTTGACGTTGGAAACATTTGGAGTGTGATGTTTGACCTTTGACCTTTGTGTCCCGCTCTGCAGAGACGGCCGGGTTCTGGGCGTGCTGGAGGTGTCCCGCTCCATCGGGGACGGTCAGTACAAACGCTGCGGGGTCATTTCCACTCCAGACCTGAGGAGGCGCCAACTCACACGCAACGACAGGTGACACTACAGATGCCCTCCCGTCCCGTCCTCCTGCGTCCCTGTGTGTCAGATGCCCTCCCTGTGTGTCAGATGCCCTCTCTGAGTGTCAGATGCCCTCCCTGTGTGTCAGATGCCCTCCCTGTGTGTCAGATGCCCTCCCTGTGTGTCAGATGCCCTCCCTGTGTGTCAGATGCCCTCCCATCCTCCTGTGTCCCTGTGTGTCAGATGCCCTCCCTGTGTGTCAGATGCCCTCCCTGTGTGTCAGATGCCCTCTCTGAGTGTCAGATGCCCTCCCAGTGTGTCAGATGCCCTCCCACAGTCCTCTTTCTGTTGCAGGTTCCTGATTCTGGCCTGTGACGGTTTGTTCAAAGTGTTTTCTGCAGATGAAGCGGTGAAGTTTGTGCTCAACATTCTTCAGGTCGGTTTTATCGTCATTTACGTGTAAACGGATCCTTTTCCGCTGACGTTATCGACATGCCCTGGGGGTGTGATGCTAACTGAAGGCACTTGTCTGTCTGAGGTTTTGTTAAGACTTTAATCTGAGCTTTATTTGAACAAAATCTGACCATAAAGAGCTGAGTTAGCTGAAGTACAACAGGTGAGCTGATTTTTCCTGTTAAACAAGTCCCTCTCAAGGGACATGGCGAGCGTCAGCCAAGAGTTTTTCAGTGAGTCGCTCTCACCTTTTTGTTGAAAATCAAAATCCTAAACAGAAACATGAACGCTCGGCCTGATCAGACTCCTGAAATGTTTTCTTAAAACATTTTTTGGCTGTGTGCGTTGTGTTACCATGGTAACTTCTGAACATTCTGCCAGTATACATACATGTAGAACACCCCCAGCCTGATGTCACTTTAAATGATCAATATTTAATTGAATTATCGTTCTGAACTTTGATGACGTGAATCAAATGTGGATCAGATGTTGTGCAGGGGCCAGTAGAACTCTGGGAGAGTCACTGTTTTTGATGTTTTTCTCCAAACTTGTGCTCCTCAGATGTTTCTCCTTCTCGTTCTTTGTTTGGGATCAGCTCCACAAACTCGTCACATTCATCTTCTGGTTTAAAGTCTTTTCAGCTGAAACACTCACGAATCATGGCTCCACTTTCTGAAGAATTTCTGAAAAAATCATGTGACTTTAGTTTATTTCTCCAGACAGTTTCACGTGGAGAGTTCCAGAATTACAGATCAGAACCATAAACCAGGTCACAAACTCCACCTGAGACTCACCTGTCTTCATTTAATTTTAAACTAAGATTCTACAGTATTTCTCTTTCTTGTTCCCAGGGTGGAGAAGGTTCAGAGGAGCAGAAAGACCCCAGTTTGGACCCAGGTCTGGACCCAGGGTTGGACCCAGGTCTGGACCCGGTTCTGGACTCGGCCTGTCAGCAGTTGGCGTCAGAAGCAGTGAGACGAGGCTGTGCCGATAACGTCACTGTGATCCTCGTCTCCATCTCATTCCCAAAATAAAGTCTTTTTTTGTTTGTGCCATTTTTACATCTCAAAGTATTTCTCATTTCTCTCTCAGCGTGAAAGCTTTTTGTTCTTGTAAGAATTCAAATAAATGTTTTATTTTCAAGATATTTGCCTTTTTCTTACCTTCACTCCCTGGATGTTGAGTTTGTGGTGCCAGATTCGAGACACATGGACTAAAATGGTTTGAGAGGAGCAGAAGAGCAGAGCAGAGGGTCAGAGGAGCAGAGCAGAGGGTCAGAGGAGCAGAGGGTCAGAGGAGCAGAGCAGAGGGTCAGAGGAGCAGAGGGTCAGAGGAGCAGAGGGTCAGAGGAGCAGAGGTTTCACTCTAGACTCATGGGGTTTTGTCAACTTGGAAATCTCCAAAAATCAAATCCACAAATGTTTTTTTTTCCTGATCATTTCATTTTTTCTGTGACAAGATCCATTCTCCTGCTGAATTTCACCAACACCACAACATCTGGGAGGGCATCTGACACACCACAACATCTGCAGAGTAACTAGAGACATGTGACCTTCCCTCATCTCTGTCAAACCCTACAGGGACACAGGAGGATGGGAGGGCATCTGACACACAGGGACGTGTATTAGGATGGGAGGGCATCTGACACTCTTACTGCACTTCCACGCCACGCTCCTAGGTCCCGCTGTCTCTCCTCCGCGTGTGACCCGGATGTTTTGCGTCGCTCCGTAGTAACGCTCCTCCTCCGCGCCTCCTCCGCTCCTCTCCGGTCACAGCTGTTCAGAAAATACCGCAAAACCACCGCACGTCTCTGCGCACGCAACGAGCGCCGCGCTTGACGCCCTCCGCACTTTAACATGACCGGTGTCCCGAGACTTTTGGGACTTTTGTGAGCGCGCACGGCGGGCTGCAGCTGCTCACGGACGCGCGCACGTACCCAAACATGGAGCCGCTGTTGGACTTTGAGGAGTGCGTAAAAGACACGCCGCGGTTCAGGTAAGAACACCGCCAGACTTTGGGTAAAACTTTGTTAGAATGAGTAAGGTGCGTAACGGGAGCGTGTGCGCATGCGTAGTGTGGAGCAGGCGCATCCTCCTTCACATCCTTCCTGTCTCCTACCTCCTACATCCTCCTTTCCTTCCTCCTTTTCGTCTGTGGACACGCGACACCGCTCCTCCTGCTTAGTTTTAGATTCTTACTGCTCCATACCAAAGTTTTTAACACTTTTCTTCAAACTTAACCCGTGTAAAGTCCGCCACCTGCCTGTCCCCAAGGTGCCGGTATTAATTTGTCTAAAATGTACCACACTATGGCATTAAACATATCTATATCCATGGAGACAAGCAGTTAATCTCACTATGCCCGAGTAACAGTCAGATCTGTGGACAGGCGATCCCGCTCACAGTTAGAATAGAATTAGACGTCCCTGTTTCCCCGGGACAGTCCCAGTTTTGAGCCCTGTGTCCCCGTCCCAACAGATTCATCCAAAAACACTGATTTGTCCAAGTTTTATACAGATATGTCCCAGATGTCCCTATTTTGGACCAATCTGATCCCTGCCAACAGTAAAGAGGCATAAACTGTCACTTGTTTAGGTAAAATACAGAAAAGCTGCTTAAAAATGACCAAAACACAAAGAAAATGTGAATATTCTGACTCATGTTCGTCCTGAATGGACCGAGTGCAGAACAGTTTTCCTTAATTCCGCGTTACTCGTTTCACAGTTTTATTATTTATTACAAACTTCCACAAACAGAGTCACGGTTTTTTATTTTGAAAATCAGGTCACCTTAAGTTCGAATGCGTGTTTATCTACTGGAAGTTATTTTTAAGCAATAGAAATGAATAAATGTGAGATAGTTTTGTTTATTGTCACATGGTGGAACATTCCAATAGTGGCAGGTGTCAGGCCCCCCAGCAGAAAAGTTACATGTTGCACCTTTAATTTGACAATAAAATGTTTCTTTTTCTGGACACAGCTGGTCCTTTAACACAAGATTAGATGTTTGAGGAGGATTTCAGACACGGCGGAGCAGAGTCTGAACGGTCAGGAGTGTCACCTTACAACAGGAAGGTGCAAGGTTTCATTCCCGGAGTCTGTGGAGTTTGCATATTCTCCCCGTGTCTGGTTCCTTTAGTTTTGCTCCATCTGGGTTCTCCGGACCTGATCCTGGGTCAGACCTGGTCCCGTGCTCCTCACAGGCCTTTAGGTTGACCAACACAATGACTCGGGGTGTGAAATATCGATATATCGTGTCGTTTAATGTGATGATACAGCAGCACATGGTATCGATACTGTATCGATATATCGCCGAGAGTAATTTTTGGTATATTTTACTAAATTATTTTGTGAAAAAGCTGCAGATGTGTTGCTTGTTTGGAGTAAGAAACTGAACCAGGACTAAACCAGGACTGAACCAGGACTTCCGGAAAAAGGTGGCGCCCTCTGCAGGTGGAGAGTCCCTGCCTCAAGTGGAGGAGTTCAAGTATCTCGGGGTCTTGTTCACAGTGAGGGGAGGATGGAGCGTGAGACTGACAGGTGGATCGGTGCAGCGTCGGCAGTGATGTGGTCGCTGTATCGGACCGTTGTGGTGAAGAGGAGCTGAGCCGAAAGGCAAAGCTCTGGATTTACCGTCAGTCTACGTTCCTCCCCTCACCTATGGTCATGAGCTTTGGGGAATGACCGAAAGGACGAGATCGCGGATACAAGCGGCTGAAATGAGTTTCCTCTGCAGACTTTACAACACCTGTCACCTTAAATAAGTCATGTCACGTCACTTGCTCTTTTGCACAGTCAGTTTGCACTGTTGTTCTGATGCTTCTGTATATACTTGAATATTTTTATTTTTTTATTATATATCTTAATCTTTTTGCATGCTCTTACTTTATTTTCAAATAGTGATACTTTATTATTATTATTATCTTTTTCTAACAGTGATACCTCTACTTTATATTATTATTATTATTATTATTATTATTATTATTATTATTATTATTATTATTCAGTGTTCTATGTTGCTCCTCATCACCAAAGCAAGTTCCTCGTCTGTGAATTGTGTTCACTGACAATGGCAATAAAAGTTTTTCTGATTCTGATTCTGAGTGGCTGGGCGCTCCCTTAGAGATAGGGTGAGGAGCTCAGTCACACAGGAGGAGCTCGGAGTAGAGCCACTGCTCCTCCACGTCGAGAGGAGCAGCTGAGGGGAGGGCATCTGTTCTGGATGCCGCCTGGACGCCTCCCTCAGGAGGTGTTCTGGGCATGTCCCACCGGGAGGAGGCCCCGGGGAAGACCCAGGACACGCTGGAGGGACTATGTCTCTCGGCTGGCCTGGGAACACCTTGGGGTCCCCCCAGAGGAGCTGGAGGAAGTGTCCGGGGTGAAGGAAGTCTGGGAGTCCCTGTTTAGACTGTTGCCCCGCGACCCGGCCCCGGATAAGCAGAAGAAAATGGATGGATGGATATTTACTGTATCCTGGACTTCAAACTTTGCTTTTGTGGTAATTATGAAACATGTTTCATCTTCTGTGTTTCAGACGGAGCCTGGATCAGTTTGAGGCTGAAGTTTGTCACCTGGAAACAGCTCTGGAAAAGGTACAAGTCCTCAGAGAGTTCACCTGAGTGATAATAAACCAGGACTAAACCAGGACTGAACCAGGACTAAACCAGGACTGAACCAGGACTAAACCAGGACTAAAACAGGACTGAACCTGGACTGAAACAGGACTAAAACAGGACTAGACCAGGACTAAACCAGGACTAAAACAAGACTGAAACAGGACTAGACCAGGACTAAACCAGGAGCTAACTTGAATTTACCTAAGGCCAGAACCAAAAAAGTCTCAAGATTAAATCCCCGTCACATTAGCGTTTGGTTCAGTAAAAGTTTTTGGTTCGGTAAAAGTTTTTGGTTCGGTAAAAGTTTTTGTTCTGTTTTTCCTCCGTTTCCGCGCGCAGGTGGTGAAACTGTGCGGGCGGATGGTGGAGGCGGGACAATCGTACAGCTCGACCAATCAGCAGTTCCTGAGCGGCTTAAAGGAGCTGTGCGGGTTTTACCACAAAGACGGCGTCATCACGGTGAGTCGCACCTGCCGCTGTGTTTAATGTTACACACTGTGGCTTTACTTTGATCCTTTTGTTTTCCTGCGTCTGAACCGGACACTGTTTATATAAATAGACGTTGCTAACCCGCTAGCCGACATGTTCCAAACAGGAAGTGAACATGGACGCACTTCCGGCTCCATCCACTCTGTTTCCATTTGACTTTCCACTCGTCATTTTGGTCTTTAAATGTTCGTATTTAGCCGCTCTACATGACCCTGGGGTTTTTATTTCAACATTTTGTCCGTAAATAAATTCCTTTTCCTAATGTGGAATTTAAGGAGAGTTTGCGCCCGTCTGGAGCCGCTGTCTGTTCCAGTGTCTTTGTCAAATTTGCAAAGAGCCACTGGTTTAGTATTTAACGTGTCACTATGGTAACCAGTGTTTTGGGAATAACGGCGCTACATTTTCGGTAACGGAGTAATCTAATGAATCACACTCCCATCGTTACGACGCCGTTATCGTTACCGGGAAAACAAAGTGGGTTTCATTCTGCCTGGCCTCCTTATATTTATATTTATCATTTAATTTTCCTTTTCTTTTTCTGTTTTTCCCCCATTTTTAATAAACACTTTGAGTCACTGTTTTTCAGTATTGTGCCGTGATTTTTGTGGTTAGACAAACAGACTTGAGCTGGACATTAATATTTAACCGATAATGATTTAATAACATTTTACAAATATATTTATTTATTTTACTGACATGTTAAATACAGATGTACCGAGCAAGTAAACGTCTCTGCTCCTCTCTCCTCTCTGCTCCTCTGCTCTCCTCTCTGCTCCTCTGCTCCTCCTCTCTGCTCCTCTGCTCTCCTCTCTGCTCCTCCTCTCTCCTCTCTGCTCCTCTGCTCTCCTCTCTGCTCCTCTGCTCCTCCTCTCTGCTCCTCTGCTCTCCTCTCTGCTCCTCCTCTCTCCTCTCTGCTCCTCTGCTCCTCCTCTCTGCTCCTCTGCTCTCCTCTCTGCTCCTCCTCTCTCCTCTCTGCTCCTCTGCTCCTCCTCTCTGCTCCTCTGCTCTCCTCTCTCCTCTCTGCTCCTCCTCTCTCCTCTCTGCTCCTCTGCTCTCCTCTCTGCTCCTCCTCTCTCCTCTCTGCTCCTCTGCTCTCCTCTCTCCTCTCTCCTCTCTGCTCCTCCTCTCTCCTCTCTGCTCCTCTGCTCCTCCTCTCTGCTCCTCTGCTCTCCTCTCTGCTCCTCCTCTCTCCTCTCTGCTCCTCTGCTCCTCCTCTCTGCTCTCCTCTCTGCTCCTCCTCTCTCCTCTCTGCTCCTCTGCTCCTCCTCTCTGCTCCTCTGCTCTCCTCTCTGCTCCTCCTCTCTCCTCTCTGCTCCTCTGCTCTCCTCTCTGCTCCTCTGCTCCTCCTCTCTGCTCCTCTGCTCTCCTCTCTGCTCCTCCTCTCTCCTCTCTGCTCCTCCTCTCTCCTCTCTCCTCTCTGCTCCTCTGCTCTCCTCTCTGCTCCTCCTCTCTCCTCTCTGCTCCTCTGCTCCTCCTCTCTGCTCCTCTGCTCTCCTCTCTGCTCCTCCTCTCTCCTCTCTGCTCCTCTGCTCCTCCTCTCTGCTCCTCTGCTCTCCTCTCTGCTCCTCCTCTCTCCTCTCTGCTCCTCTGCTCTCCTCTCTGCTCCTCTGCTCTCCTCTCTGCTCTCCTCTCTGCTCCTCTGCTCTCCTCTCTGCTCCTCCTCTCTGCTCCTCTGCTCCTCCTCTCTGCTCCTCTGCTCTCCTCTCTGCTCCTCCTCTCTCCTCTCTCCTCTCTGCTCCTCCTCTCTCCTCTCTGCTCCTCTGCTCTCCTCTCTGCTCCTCTGCTCTCCTCTGCTCCTCTGCTCTCCTCTCTGCTCCTCCTCTCTCCTCTCTCCTCTCTGCTCCTCTGCTCTCCTCTCTGCTCCTCCTCTCTGCTCCTCTGCTCCTCCTCTCTGCTCCTCTGCTCTCCTCTCTGCTCCTCCTCTCTGCTCCTCTGCTCTCCTCTCTGCTCCTCCTCTCTCCTCTCTCCTCTCTGCTCCTCCTCTCTCCTCTCTGCTCCTCCTCTCTCCTCTCTGCTCCTCTGCTCTCCTCTCTGCTCCTCTGCTCTCCTCTGCTCCTCCTCTCTCCTCTCTGCTCCTCCTCTGCTCTCCTCTCTGCTCCTCCTCTCTCCTCTCTGCTCCTCTGCTCTCCTCTCTGCTCCTCTGCTCTCCTCTGCTCCTCTGCTCTCCTCTCTGCTCCTCCTCTCTCCTCTCTGCTCCTCTGCTCTCCTCTCTGCTCCTCTGCTCTCCTCTCTGCTCCTCCTCTCTCCTCTCTCCTCTCTGCTCTCCTCTCTCCTCTCTGCTCCTCCTCTCTCCTCTCTCCTCTCTCCTCTCTCCTCTCTGCTCTCCTCTCTCCTCTCTCCTCTCTCCTCTCTGCTCCTCTGCTCTCCTCAGGGTTGTCTGGAGCAGTTCCACCAGGCTCTGAGTGACGTCCTCAGCTTCCACACCGTGAGTTTTATTAAACCAGAGTTCTGTCTAAAAGTCTAAAATGAATTTGAGGGTCATTTTGTTTTTGCAGATGTTTTTGGATCAGACTCAGAGGGCCATCGGTCAGCAGCTCTCCAACCTCTGCTCTCAGTAATGATCCCGTTTAGAACATACTTTACATTTAACTTCTACAGATCTGTAAAGACAAACTGATTTGAAAGTGTGTCCTGTGGCTCAGGTTCCTGCCGCCTCTGGTCGACTGCAGGAGGGAGTTCGTGAGGATCGGGGACGACCTGGAGTCTGCGAGTCTGAAGAACGCTCAGGTCTCTAAAGCCAAACCCGCTGAAGCCGAGAGGAGCTCACACCTGCTGCTCGCAACCAGGAAGTGCTACCAGCACTTCGCCCTGGACTACTGCCTGCAGGTACTGTAGTACTACTACTGCTACTTTTACTACTACTGCAACTACTGCAACTACTACTGCAACTACTACTACTACGGCAAAAGGAGAAATTTAATTTGTCAACTGGACAGAGTTTATTTGGTCGAATCCGTTTCTCATCCAAGCTGCTTCTTCAGTTCTGGTCAGATGCTGGTGGACACTGCTTTATATCTGCCTGAAGGGGGCGCTAACTACAATGAAATTACTCTGAGACACACATTTTTATTTACAGTTTCTGTTAGTCAGGTGAGTCTATTCAATATGGAGTGGGAGTGGGGGAGTAGTTAGCAGAACCATTCAGGGCCGTGATGGTGTTTTCACACCTCTGGACATGTCCTGCTAGTCCCATTGTTTTCTGTGTTTGTTTTGATTTAGGTTTGAGGATAGAGTTATAGATGGAGACAAATGATGTCTGAGACCTCCATTTCTGTTCAAGGAAGGATTCTCTTTCTTGACAAAAATAGCCTCTTTAACTCCTCCTCTCAAACCAGTTCTTTTCTCTGGCCAAGATCTGGACCTCACTGTCCTCAAAGGAGTGGCCTGTGGCTTTTAGGTGGAGATGTACGGCAGACTGAGGTCCTTTTAGGTGGAGATGTACGGCAGACTGAGGTCCTTTTAGGTGGAGATGTACGGCAGACTGAGGTCCCGTGTTGCTCTCTCCTTTTGTGAAGTGGCTGTTTTGTTTCTCCAGTGTAGCGCCCCCTGCAGTCTTCACTACACTGAATGGAGTAGACCACATTGCTTTGTTTGTGGCTCGGAGTTTTGTCCTTAGGATGGACCAGTTTTTGTCTTAAAGTGTTTGTGGGTTTGAAATAGACTGGGATTTCATGTTGTCTGAAGATCCTCTGTAGTTTTTCGGAAACGCCAGCCAGGTAAGGAATAGTTACACCCTTTCTCCTGGGCTCTGATTCTCTGTTGTCCTGTTTCTTTGCTCTCTTCGTTTTATTGAAAGCCCATTTAGGATCTCCACAAACGGAGAGGGCTTTCTCCACGTGTTGTTCTTCTTTCTCCTTTCCCTCTGCGCTTGTAGGAACCACTTGGGCCCTGTGTTGTAATGTCCGAATGACTCCCAGTTTGTGCTGAAGTGGGTGGTGTGAATCAAAAAGCAGATATTGGTCGGTGTGTGTGGGCTTCCTGAAGACCTCTACCTGGAGTCGCCGGTCTTCTCTTATCGTTACTGCACAATCTAAGAAGGCCAATGTGTTGTCCTTGGCATCTTCACGTGTGAATTTGATGTTCGGATCTACAGAATTGATGTGTGCAGTAAAAGGTTCCAAATCTTGAATTTTGATTTTTGAGAAATTATCATCAACATAACGATACCAGTGTGTGGGTGGAGGTCCTGGATATGAGGCCAGCATCTGACCAGAACTGAAGAAGCAGCTTGGATGAGCTGCGAAACGTATTCGACCAAATAAACTTTTGTCCAGTTGACAAATTAAATTTCTCCTTTTGCTATGGATTCTACCTGGACGACTGAGGGATTCTACATACTACTACTACTACTACTACTACTGCTACTATTACTACTACTACTACTACTACTACTACTACTACTACTATTACTACTAACCTCAGTGTTGTCTCCACAGCTGAACTCCTTCAGGACGCAGCAGAGAGCCGACATCCTCAACTCAGTGAGTACAGCGCCCTCTGCTGGAGGGTTTGGGTACAACATCACTCTACTGCAGTACAGCTCTGTTATCTGTGACATAAGGGTGAGTTGTAGGGAGTATTATCCGTTACATAAGGGTGAGTTGTTGTACAGTTGTAGGGAGTATTATCTGTTACATAAGGGTGAGTTGTTGTACAGTTGTAGGGAGTATTATCTGTTCCATAAGGGTCAGTTGTAGAATCTGGAAACACGACAGAACTTTCTGATGTCTCTGGTTCTTCTTCAGATCTTCTCGTACGTTCAGGCCCAGAGCACCTTCTTCCACCAGGGCTTTGACCTCCTGAGAGACCTGGAGCCCACCATCAAGACCATGGCCAACCAGGTACTGGACTAAACCAGGACTAAACAAGGACTGAACCAGGACTAAACCAGGACTCCCCATTGAAACTTCACATAAAACAGAATTATTGCATCATATTGTGGATTTCTGTTAAAGTTGGACCTTGTGTTTTCAGATTTCTCGAGTGTCGTCTGAATGTTCAGCCACAAGGAAGAATCTGGAAAACAGACACCAGCTCATCCAGCAGAGGGTGAGTCCTGGTTTAGTCCTGGTTTAGTCCTAGTTTAGTCCTGGTCCAGTCCTGGTCTGGTCCTGGTTCAGTTCTGTTCTGGTCCTGGTTCGGTCCTGGTCTGGTCCTGGTTCAGTCCTGTTCTGGTCCTGGTTCAGTCCTGTTCTGGTCCTGGTTCAGTCCTGTTCTGGTCCTGGTTCAGTCCTGTTCTGGTCCTGGTCCAGTCCTGGTCTGGTCCTGGTTCAGTTCTGTTCTGGTCCTGGTTCGGTCCTGGTCTGGTCCTGGTTCAGTCCTGTTCTGGTCCTGGTTCAGTCCTGTTCTGGTCCTGGTTCAGTCCTGTTCTGGTCCTGGTTCAGTCCTGTGTTCCTCAGGATGCTTGTGGGGAGTCCTGGGCCGGTCCGTGTTCTGTCAGTGGAGACTCTCTTCAGGGAAAACTGTTCAAACGGAGCCGCCGGAAAACCAAGACCTGGAAAAGGTTTGGACTCAATACATTATTATATATCAACTTGGTTTAGTCCCGGTTTAGGGTTAGACCTAGTTTAGTCCTGGTTTAGACCTTGTTTAGTGCTGGTTTAATTCTTTTTAGTCCTGGTTTAGTCCTAGTTTAGTCCTGCTTTAGTCCTGGTTTAGTCCTAGTCTAGTCCTGGTTTAGGTTCTAAACCCTGTTCCATGTTTTTCCAGATGTTGGTTTTCTATTCGGGACAATCGGCTCGTCTACAGAAAATCCCATAAGGTAAAAGTCTAAAGGAACGACCTGAGGTTTTAAGATGAAATGACGTCCTTTTGTCTCTCTCCGTCTGTCTCTTTCTTCTTTTCTCTCTCTTTTACTCTTTCCCTCTCACACCCCCCTTTCTCTCTCTCTCTCCTTTTTCTCTCGTTTTCTCTCCTCTATTTCTCTCTTTGCCCTTCTGTCTGTCTTTCTCTTCCCTCTTTTTTCTCTTATGCTTCCTCCTTTATTGCCTCCCTTTCCCTCCTCTCTCTCTCTCCTTTTTCTCTTTTCCTTCTCACCATCACTCTCTCTTTCTCTCTGTCCATTTCTTTCTACCCCTCCTCTGTCTGTCTCACGTTCTTTTTTCTCTTTCTCCTTTATTACCACCCGTTTCCCTGTTTTCACTCTCTCCCTCCTCTCTCTTTCTACCTCCTCTTCTATCTCTCTTTAAACGTGTAACTGTTTCAGTCCCTGCTTCACACGTGTGTCTGGGTCAGGAGGATTCTGTTTGAGTCCCTGCTTCACACGTGTGTCTGTTTCAGGAGGATTCTGTTTGAGTCCCTGCTTCACACGTGTGTCTGGGTCAGGAGGATTCTGTTTGAGTCCCTGCTTCACACGTGTGTCTGTTTCAGGAGGATTTTGTTTGAGTCCCTGCTTCACACGTGTGTCTGTTTCAGGAGGATTCTGTGGTTCTGTTTGAGGACCTTAGACTCTGTGCTGTGAAAATATTAGAAAACATCGACCGACGATTCTGCTTCGAACTGCTCTCTGTGCAGAAGTAAGGACCTGGTTTAGTCCTGGTTTAGTTCTGGTTTAGACCTGGTTTAGTCCTGGTTCAGTCCCGGTTTAGTCCTAGTTCAGTCCTGGTTTAGTCCTGGTTCAGTTCTGGTTCAGTCCTGGTTCAGTCCTGGTCTTGTTTCAGGTCCTGTGTTCTTCAGGCAGACTCGGAGCCTCTGAGACAGACCTGGATCACGGCTTTACAGGGAAGCATCGACCAGGCCTACAGAGACTCCCCCAAAACACAGGTACTACTACTACTACTACTACTACTGCCAATACTACTACTACTACTAAGATGTATTTTGATCAAATACTTGGGAAAAATCAGGTGTAGGCCCTTTAACGCTCACCTGTAGTGTTTTGCCCAGTGACACAGTAACAGTAGTGGGGATTGAACCTTCAGCTTGTCGACTCTTTCCTTGCTCCAGTCTCCAGACTCTCCTCCACTGGACCCCCCTCAGGCCGCTCCTCGTGCCCAGGAGAGGCTCACTGTTCTGGGTGTAGCTCTGCAGGGAGCGGGGAACCTCTGGTGCTGCGACTGTGGAGCAGAAGAACCGCGCTGGGCCTCAGTCAATCTGGGACTGACCGTCTGTATACACTGTTCTGGAATACACAGGTACTACTACTACTACTACTACTACTACTACTACTACTACTACTACTATTACTACTACTACTACTACTACTACTACTACTATTACTACTACTACTACTACTACTACTACTACTACTACTACTACTATTACTACTACTACTACTACTACTACTACTACTACTACTACTACTACTACTATTACTACTACTACTACTACTACTACTGCTACTACTACTGCTACTGCTGCTACTACTACTACTACTAATACTGCTACTACTACTACTATTACTACTACTACTACTACTGTAACTTGGCCAGGTATTGTCACCTGCTTGTCTTCATGGAGGTTCATTCATTTAATGACTGTGGAGAAGCAATGACATCTCCATGGAGACGAGCAGGAGGTGGACCACACATCAGAAAAGTTACACAGTGCAGCTTTAAAATTCAAAGTCACATATTTTATTAAGTTGATTGTAAAATGTTGCAGGAGTCTGGGGGTTCACGTGTCAAAGGTCAGATCCATCACTCTGGACTCATGGGACCCAGAACATCTCAAGGTACAAGTCCTCCAAAACATCTCCACCACTCTGTCCTCCTCCACTCTGTCCTCCAAAACATCTCCACCACTCTGTCCTCCTCCACTCTGTCCTCCAAAACATCTCCTCCACTCTGTCCTCCTCCACTCTGTCCTCCAAAACATCTCCACCACTCTGTCCTCCAAAACTTCTCCTCCACTCTGTCCTCCAAAACATCTCCACCACTCTGTCCTCCTCCACTCTGTCCTCCAAAACATCTCCACCACTCTGTCCTCCAAAACTTCTCCTCCACTCTGTCCTCCAAAACATCTCCACCACTCTGTCCTCCTCCACTCTGTCCTCCAAAACATCTCCTCCACTCTGTCCTCCAAAACATCTCCTCCACTCTGTCCTCCAAAACATCTCCACCACTCTGTCCTCCAAAACATCTCCTCCACTCTGTCCTCCAAAACATCTCCTCCACTCTGTCCTGAAACATCAAAATTACTGCACAGACTTGAGTTTGTCCTTGTTTTCTCTTTCCTTCTCTTCTCTCTCATCTGTTTCTCTCTCTGTCCTCCTTTCTCTTTCTCTTGCCTCTGTTTCCTCTTTCTTCTTCTTCTCTCTTCTCTCCCTCCTTTAGCTGCTGTGCATTCTGGGAAACGATGTGATGAACCGGATTTACGAGTCTCGCTGTTCAGACGAGGGGAGGGTCAAACCGCAGCCCGACGCTCCACGGTACAAAAACACAAAACGAAACAAACTGCAAATCTCAAATTATAATTTCACTTTTACACACGTTTCAGATCAGAAAAAGAAGAGTGGATTAAACAGAAGTACGTAGAGAAGAGATTTGTGCAAAGAGAAAGTCCAGGTGAGTTTTAGTTTGTTCTGTTTAAACTACAGAGGATCTTCAGACAACATGAAATCCCAGTCTATTTCAAACCCACAAACACTTTAAGACAAAAACTGGTCCATCCTAAGGACAAAACACCGAGCCACAAACAAAGCAATGTGGTCTACTCCATTCAGTGTAGTGAAGACTGCAGGGGGCGCTACATTGGAGAAACAAAACAGACACTTCACAAGAGGAGAGAGCAACACGGGACCTCAATCTGCCGTACATCTCCACCTAAAAGGACCTCAGTCTGCCGTACATCTCCACCTAAAAGGACCTCAGTCTGCCGTACATCTCCACCTAAAAGGACCTCAGTCTGCCGTACATCTCCACCTAAAAGGACCTCAGTCTGCCGTACATCTCCACCTAAAAGGACCTCAGTCTGCCGTACATCTCCACCTAAAAGGACCTCAGTCTGCCGTACATCTCCACCTAAAAGGACCTCAGTCTGCCGTACATCTCCACCTAAAAGGACCTCAGTCTGCTGTACATCTCCACCTAAAAGCCACGGGCCACTCCTTTGAGGACAGCGAGGTCCAGATCTTGGCCAGAGAAAAGAACTGGTTTGAGAGGAGGAGTTAAAGAAGCTATTTTTGTCAAGAAAGAGAATCCTTCCTTGAACAGAAATGGAGGTCTCAGACATCATTTGTCTCCATCTATAACTCTATCCTCAAACCCAAAAATACTGAAATATCGATATATCGTTTCATTTAATGTATGATACAGTATCGATATCGTGGGCTGATGTATCGATATATCGCCAAGAGTAATTTTTGGTGTATTTTACTAAATTATTTTGTCCCAGATACAATTTTGTTTGTTCAGAGGAAGGAAACTCGTTTATGCGACACATTTGACATTTTCACTGTTTTAATGATTAAAATGTTTGTGTTTCAGAACTTTGAACAAAAAGTGGTTTAACTTTTTTTAACTTTTAGTATCACAGCCACGATTTAGACTTTTATTTTTTACCGTATTGAATCGATTTGAAATATATCGTATTGAATCGAAAGCGCACTGTATCGAGGTCTGTGTCGTATCGGCAACGTCTTACCGATACTCAGCCCTACACCTGGAGTGTTTGATCTTAAACTGGTCGGCTCATTCCTGATCTCAGCCTGAAGGGGGCGACACACGCGCCGCTTTGTTTTTAACACTTCCTGTCGTTCACATTAAAGGCTGTGAAATATTGTGTAACTAAGTGAGCGCCTGATGTTTTTCTTTTTCTCGATAAACTGAACCGTTTTCACGAGCGCCTTTAGTCACACGGACACGAGCAGCTCCCCGTCTGCTGTTTCTGAATCTCCAAACGCTCTGTTCCCCCTTGTGATGTCATGAAGTGGTAACAGCTCCTTTTACCTTTAGTCGAGGTTGTTGAAATGATCCGGATGATTCCAGTGAAGCTGTGTGGAGTTTAAAAACACAGTGGAGCACTTCCTTTTATAGTCGTGTATTTTCCAGACTGTTCTAAGGAGGAGCGGGCGCGGCGTCTGTATCGGGCCGCGGTGGAGGGAGACCTGGTCTCCATGGCGACAGCTTTGGCTCAGGGGTCAGAGGTCAACGCCGTGGTGCCAGAGGAACATGGACGCACGGCGCTGATCGGAGCCGCCGTCGGGGTGAGACGCCTGGAGGAGTCTAGTACTAATACTACTACTGCTACTACTACTACTGCTACTGTTACTACTATTACTACTGTTACTATGAGTACTGTTATTACGAGTACTTCTGTTACTGATGCAGTGTGTGCTGTGTCCTGCAGGGGTCGCTCTTGGCCTGTGAGTTTCTTCTTCTGAACGGAGCGAACGTGAATCACAGAGATCTGTGTGGACAGGGCGCTCTGCACGCTGCTGCCACTGCTGGACACACCGGGTACTGCACCACAACACAAATATTCAATCAGTAAAAAAACGTGAGGCCGTGAGGATGGAGGTTCAGGGAAGGGCATCCTGAATGTGACGCTGCGAGAGATGGATTCAGGAACATTTACTCAAACTCACGTGAATCCTCTTGGTTCACACGGCTGCTTTAGTCCCTGTTGCACCAGCGGGGGGTTGGTCAGTGAGAGAGCAGCGCTGTGGTTTAGATAAAATAATCCTTTATTGTTTTTTATATCTACACGGTAGAAAAAAGTGAACCCACAGCGTTCAGCTCCACTCGAAAGCTCGTGACGCTAACGGTTACAGGAGCGAATTTGGAGCCAGGCCACATATTATGAACACGACTTTTTTGACGAACAGAATAGCAAAAAAGAAAAAACCCAGGATCACGTAGAGCGGGTTAATATGGACATTTTGAGACACATGATTCTAAAGTGAGTCAACGGGAGCCAGAGTCAGAAGGAGCCGGAAGAGCCGCCACGCTCACTTCCTGTTTGGAACGCGGCGGCTAACACGTTAGCTATGTCCATTCATATAAACAGTCTGTGCACCGTGGGAGAAATTTGTCTTGGAACGGGGGGTCAGCGCTTTAACACAAAGAACAACAGCAGCATCAGCCACACAAACATCCGCACTTTAAAGACATTTAATGAAAGTCTGACTTTTCATCTTGTTCCGCTGTTGTTGTGGTTCGTCCAATCAGATTTCAGCGAGAGCCGTTCTAATTCAAACTCTGACCTGAGCCGCGTTCGGTCCAGGAGAATAAAAACAACACAAACATGAATCACTCCAAATACAACGTCAGAGGGTCAGAGAAAAGAAACGACGAGAACCTGGAGAAAAGCTGTGAAATATGGAGTTATTTTTGTCTCATTAATATTCACAAATGCACACGGTGATCTACAAAGAGTCACTGGTTTGTACGTGTGTTTTGATCTCCACAAATCCAAATTTAGTATTTGTAACTTGTACTTTGGTCTTTACACACAGACACAGACACACGTCAGGTCTGTGTGTTTGGAGGACGATGTTTGGAACTTTCATAAATTGTCTTCGAGGCCAACTCCTTATTGATTATTAATTTTGACGTGTTGTTACATGATTCCATGTGTTAGCATACCTCATAGTCTCTTGCTAACTTAACAACACTGCCCTCTAGTGGACACCTGTGTATGTGAATCGGTCGGCTGTTTGTGCGTCTGTCTGTGTTTGTGGAGTTCTCAAAAAGAGTGTCTCAAAAATGCATCACAGGAGAAATCTGTGAATTTGTGTAATTAGTGATCCACAAATGCAAATCACATTTTACAAACAGAACTTTCAGTTTTACAAATGTTTTTTTATTTTTTATTTACCAGTTATTTACAAATACACATCTATTTGTAAAGACCAAAATACAAGTTACAAATATTAAATTTGGATTTGTGGATCTCAAAACACACGTACAAACCAGTGACTCTTTGTAAATCACCGTGTGCGTTTGTGAATATTGAGACAAAAGTAACTCCAGAGTGAAAAGTCCATTCTGCACAATATTTGTGTTTTAACTTGTATGTTGTGTGTGTGATTGTTGTGTGTTGTGTTGTGTGTGTTGTGTGTGTGTGTTGTTACCTGTGGGGGGACAGTCAGGTGTGTCTGCTGCTGAAGCGAGGAGCCAATCAGTACGCAGCAGACGAGAGAGGACACGACCCACTGGCCATCGCCATGGAGACGGCCCACGCCGACATCGTCACTCTGTGGGTCAAACTCCGGCGTCACATGACGACGTCACATGACGACGTCACATGACGACGTCACATGACGGCGTCACATGACGACGTCACATGACGACGTCACTTTGATTCTGATTTCGGTTTGACGAGATTCTAAACTCTGGGTTTGTGTTTCAGTTTGAGAATGGCCCGAATGAACGAAGAGATGAAAGACTCAGAGGGACTGTTCGGGGCCACAGGTGAGTCCAGACCAGGATCCGGACCAAGATCCGGACCAGGATCCAGACCAGGATCCGGACCAGGATCCGGACCAGGATCCGGACCAGGATCCAGACCAGGGTCCAGACCAGGGTCCAGACCAGGATCTGGACCAGGATCTGGACCAGATCTGTTCCCCTGCTCCTGGCAGGTTTAACCAATCACATTTGGAGGTTCAGTCATGTGTAAAGGTCAGAGGTCGTGTCGGGTCTGTTTAAAGGGGAGGTCTACAGCCAATCCTCTGTCAGGAAAACACTGCGGTTTGGACGGACACTTTTGACTTTTGTTTGTGGGTTTTTTTTACAGCAAAGGGCAATTATTAAACATTTGTCTTGTTTATGTTCAGACAAATTAAAGCTACACTGTGTGACTTGCTCGTATCCATGGAGATGTTATTGCTTTTCCTAGAATGTACCACAGTAAGGCATTAAGCAGATTCAATTACAGGCTCTCCACAGATCTGACCTAACCACAGAGAAAGCCACGCTGTTAAACATTCCAGACAAAGCAATAAGATCTCCATGGAGACAAGCAGGTAGTGGGGCCCTTCATGAGAAAAGTTACACAGTGCGGCTTTAATACAATGTGAAGAGGCTGAGCGATGGACGCCTGTGAGAAAGGAGGTCATGATGGCGAACTTTCACTTCTTCATCACTCAAATTTCTCAACAAAAATATGAAAATAGATCTGTCACCTGCTTGTTTCTATGGATACGTCACTGCTCTGCCTGGAATGTTCCACAGTGTGACATTAAACAGCTCGACTTTACATTTATTCAATCACAGGTGGTTTTAGAGCTCAAAAATACCTAGAAAAACAGACATTCTGACTGTGAGCGGGGTCGCCTCTCCACAGATCTGACCTGGAACTCCATAGGGAAAAGCATTTGACGGAGCCTCCAGCAGAAAAGTTACACAATGCAGCTTTAAGTGTACCAGATCCATGTGCAGTTCTGCTCGAAAAAAAAAGAAATGAAAATGAAAAATGAATGAACCGTGTGAGTGTTTTAATAATAATAATAATAATAAACTGTTTTTGTTCAGGAGACGACGAGACGTTTCAGGACATTTTCCGAGACTTCAGTGACATGGCGTCGCACCAACCGGACAAACTGAGCCGCCGCAAGTTCAGCCGCGACGCAGAGGAAGAGCCGGAGTTTAATAAGGATTAGACTGAGAATCACCGCAGAAGAGACGCAGAGGAAGAGCCGGAGGAAGACCAGGATTAAACTGACCATTACGAGACGCAGAGGAAAACTGAATAAGTAACTACGATCAGAGACGAATATCAGAGACGAGACACCGGGGTTAAAGAGGAAACTACAGGAGGAGACGTGTCAATGATATTACACTGTTATTCCTGTGAAGTCCCAGGACTAAACCAGGACTGAACCAGGACTAAACCAGGACTGAACCAGGACTAAACCAGGACTGAACATTTCAACATAGACTAAATATAAACAGGAGTCACAGGCAGCTGGTTCCATATTTGAACTGTATTTTAGGAATATTTAAACTAAAAGGGAAATGTGTAAATCACTGCTGTTACACAAATACAGCTGTTATAACTGTTTATAACTGTTATAACGGTTTATAACTGTTTATAACTGTTATAACGGTTTATAACTGTTTATAACTGTTCACTGTTATAGGGAGGAGCCACTTTGGTCTCAAAGTTACACTGCACAACCTTTCTGATGGAGGTTGGTTGAGGGTCCGTCACCTTCTTGTTTCTATGGATACGTCACTGCTCTGCCTGGAATGTTCCACAGTGTGACATTAAACAGCTCTACTTTACATTTATTCAATCACAGGTGGTTTTAGAGCTCAAAAATACCTAGAAAAACAGACATTCTGACTGTGAGCGGGGTCGCCTCTCCACAGATCTGACCTGGAACTTGGTCTGGTTTGGTCTCCGTGGAGATAGAAAGGTTTAATGCCATACTGTGGAACAAACTCCACCAGAAAAGTTACACAATGAACCTTTAAAGTGAAACATGACGTAACGGACCAGACCTGTTACACACTTCATAACAGTGACGTGAAGAAAATATAATGTATTTGTGTCAATGTTTGTGCTAAAGCTGCACTACGGAACTTTCCTGATCGCACACATTCCGCTCGTCTCCATGGAGATGTTATTGCTGTGCCTGGAATGTTCCACAGTATGGCATTAAACTAAACTCTTTTCCATTTATTCAAATACACGCGTTATTTACTTTAAAAAAATCATTCTTATCGTGAGCAGGTCGCCTCTCCACAGATCTGACATGGAGCTGTGTTTTATGTCATACTGTGGAACATTCCAGTCATATCGAAAACATCTCCATGGAGACGATCAAATAGTCAGAAAAGTGTCATAGTGCAGCTTTAAAATATGAAACCACTAACTCTTCACTGTCTTATGGTTTACACGTATGTAGAAGAATAAATATTTGTATTTGTCTCACAATTAACACAATTTTACCGTTTTATTTTTAATTAATAAAATGTACAAACGTCACTATAGAAGTTTACAGTTTAAGATTTTTACATCATTTCATTAGAGCGTCTATCAAAGTCTAGAGCACAATGAAATATTTACTGCTGTGTTACGATTTTAAATAAATAACAAATTCAGTCACATTTTGAAGTTTTTGAATGTTTTATTTCCCTATTATATTTTGGACAAACTGAGCCGATGTAAGTTCAGCCGCGACGCAGAGGAAGAGTCTGTTTAATGAGGATTAGACGGAGAATCACCGCAGAAGAGACGCAGAAGAAGTTTAATAAGGATTAGACTGACCATTACGAGATGAGACGCAGAGGAAGACTGAATAAGTAACTACGATCAGAGACGATTATCAGAGACGAGACGCAGAGGAAGAGCAGGAGAGACACCGGGGTTAAAGAGGAAACAAACAAACAAACTGAAGCGACACAAACAGGAGACGTGTCACAGATTTATTCCTGTAGGATCCAGGACTGAACCAAGCTCCTTAAATAAAACACGAGAAAACTGCTCCAAACGTGTGATGGAGCCGTTCGTTCTCCCTCAAGTGACCGCGGAACAGAACGGCTTTGTGTGAATAAAAAAATGTTCAAACATTCGGACGTTTTCAGGTTTATTACGCCAAACCCGGATATCGTCTCAACCGATATTTGGAAGCCGATATCTGATCCATCTGAAGTTTCAGGATGGGATCGGTACATTCCTAACACTTTCTTAAACTTTGATACCATTTTTTAACACTTCTGATCTGCAGAGGTTGTAATCATAATATCGTATCGTCAAAAGTCTCAATAATATCGTGGGCCATCACAATATCGAAATACAAGTCCCTACAGTTACCATGATCCTTTGCTCTGTTTCAGTCCAATTTACTCGATTAAATAACTGTTGTAAGAACTTTTCAATCTTAACTCTTTGGTTTAAGCTTGAGAATCACATCGAAAAAAATCACATCGAAAAAAAATCGCACCAAGAAACGTGGATATCGTTACATTCCTACAGGAGAATGGACCTGTTCCGTGTCCAGCCAGAACCACACACTTCGACAAAACTTCACAAAAACGAGCGGGTCTGGAGCCGTGTCCTGTGTCCCTGATTCCAGAGGGCGTGATTGACAGACGGATTAACCAATCAGAGAGAAGCACACTCCGTTTGGCCGTGTGGCGATTTTCAGGTTCTAAAATGTGATAATTTCTCTTTAATCGCTTCCTTCTCCTCCCTGTGTCTCCTGTGGGCGGGACTTCCTCACCCACTTCCTGCAGAATCGAGGAGAAGGAATCGAGGAAAGAGAAATGAGTCCTGTCCAGGGAGGACAGAGGATCTAAACTCCTCACTGAGACCAAGAATGTTTGATTCTTTTCTCTGGTGTTGCTCCTGAAGCCTCCTCAGGTTTACTCCTTCACTCTGTGGTTTTCTTTGGGAAAACACTTCATATGACATGTTTGGTTGACAAATGAACAATCGAGAATCGAGGAGGTCAGTTCTTGATGTCCCGAGTTAGGACACAGAAAGAAGGAGGAACTGGAAATAAACAGAACCTTTTCTCTAATATCGCTCTAAACGATGACTGAAACTTTTCCTTTTGGACATTTCTCATGAAAATACCAGAATGAACCCAAACTCCGTCTCCGTCTGAGAGAAGACCACACACACTAGTCCAGTTTGAGCTGCAGACATGAGACTTCTCTGGTCTCTGCTCAGTTCAGTTAAGGCACAGAAGTTTCTCAGTGTATGAAAAGCTCCTCCTGTTCTTTTCTTCGGTTTAGTGTTGTCAGGACGCCAATGTTTCAAACCTGATTTCAATTCAGTTACGATACCAAAATGTTTTAATACAGAATGTAATTTTCAACACAATTAGAAAAGGATCAAAGACTAAACCAGGACTAAACCAGGACTTTATGTTACCATGTGTTCTTGTCCTGGTCCAGTTCCGGATCATTCTAAGCACAATCAGGAAAGGTTCATTTCTGTCCTGCCAATGGGACTTTTTAGTATCAAAAACGAGGATCTAGTTTCGATACTGGTTTTAGCATCGATTCAGATCTGATTTTCGATACTTTTGGCAGCCCTGAAAGTCCCAAAATGTCTCTGTCTCCACTCGTTTCTCAGAGTCTATGAAAGCTCCTCAGTCCTGGCCCTTTTTGCGCTTCTTCGTCTTTTTCTGACCTTTTTTAGAGTCCGGTTTTCTTTTGGTTTTCACTTTTGTCTCAGGCCCTTCTTCCTCCTCCTCCTCGTGTACACCCTCGTCTTCCTCGTGCACAGTTTCAGCCTCGTGCGCACTCTCCTCCGCCTCCTCTTCCTCGTGCACGCCCCTGTCCTCGTGCACGCTCTCCATCTTGTCCCACACCTCGTCCTCCTCGTCCTCCTCTTTCACTTTCACGGGTTTGGGCTCTGCGTTCGGATCGTTGCTCGAGAACAGGAGGCAGTTCAGACGAGACTTCAGGTAAACCTACAAAAGAAACACATTTTCAAATATAAAAAGGTCCTAAAACAATAAAAATACACGTGGAAACAACAAGAACGGTTCTGATTGGCTGTGAGTGACAAGGACAGAGGCTGTTTCTTATTGGCTGCTCTCTTCTGTGGGCGGGGCTTATAGTTCAGGAATCAAAAATGAGGTTTTGATTAGATCAATTCTGACCGATTCTCGTTTCTCTTTCCTCGCTTCCTCTCCTCGATCCTCCATTTTTCAGCTGTCAATCAAATGCGTCATAGGAAGTGTTTTCCCGATCCTCTCTCCTCCCTGTGTCTCCTGTGGGCGGGACTTCCTCGCCCACTTTCTGCGGAATCGAGGAGAAGGAATCGAGGAGAAGCAATTTTTACTCCCCTATAAATATAATTCCAAATAAAGTTAAAGAATATTTTAGCAAAGTGCTAAAATGTATTTGTACTGTATTATACACTGCACAAATGTTGAATTAAAAAAAAAAGAATCAAGGAGAAGGAAGCGAGGAAAGAGAAAAGAGACGCGGCCCATGTTTCTCTCCGGTATTTCCTGTTACCGAGTTGGATCGACTCACTCGGGAACGATTACTTTTTCCTTGGATCTTTGCTACAAAACTTTTCACGGCAAATTTTACTCTGAATTTTGACTGTGGAATTTAAGGTCTTGAAAATATCTGTGTTGAATATTTAAGGTGATTTATATATATATATATATATATATATATATATATATATATATATATATATATATATATATATATATATATATATATATATATATATATATATATATATATATTTAAACACACTGAAAATTGAAAAACATGTACTTAAATTCAGCCACTGAAATTCAGAATGAAAACAATTCAAAGTTAATTGTTAAGTGACAAATTCTGTTTTTCTAATTCAAAATCTGATGGAACAAATGAACTTCCAGAGATTTGACCAGGTCCCACCTCAGACTGACAGGACAGGGGCACAGGACGACGGGAGGGCATCTGACACACAGGGACACAGGAGGAGGGAGGGCATCTGACACACAGGGACACAGGAGGAGGGAGGGCATCTGACACACAGGGACACAGGAGGAGGGAGGGCATCTGACACACAGGGACACAGGAGGAGGGAGGGCATCTGACACACAGGGACACAGGAGGAGGGAGGGCATCTGACACACAGGGACACAGGAGGAGGGAGGGCATCTGACACACAGGGACACAGGAGGAGGGAGGGCATCTGACACACAGGGACACAGGAGGAGGGAGGGCATCTGACACACAGGGACACAGGAGGAGGGAGGGCATCTGACACACAGGGACACAGGAGGAGGGAGGGCATCTGACACACAGGGAGGAGGACGGGAGGGCATCTGACACACAGGGAGGAGGACGGGAGGGCATCTGGCTCAGACCTTGTGCTGCAGCTTCCTGTCGTGCAGACTGTGGACGCGCAGGTGACGGTCGAGGCCGCAGGACGCGACCAGGGGGAGGGTCACGTGACACTGCAGCGCCCGTACGCTCCCCGTCGCCCCCTTCAGGACGCCGCGCACCAGGCCTTTCCTCAGGTCCAACAGCGCCATCTGTCCCTGCGTGTTCGCCACCGCCACCGTGTGCCCGTCCGCCGGGAGGGACAGCGCCGTCAGAGGGAACTCCCCGAACAGAGCCTCCAGAACGGGCCGGCGCCGCGGGGAGCTGGGGTCAAACACGTGAACCTGGAACAGACCAGGAAGTGCAGTGAGCGCCAGTACCCCGGGTACGGAGGAGGAGGAGTACCTATGTAGTAGTAGTAGAAGTACTTATGTAGGATTTACACAGTGAGCGCAACAGTAGTAATAGTAACAGTAGTAATAGTAGTAGTAGTAATAGTAGTAATAGAAATGGTAGTAATCGTAATAGAAATAGTAGTAGTAGTAGTAGTAGTAATAGTAGTAATAGTAGTAATGGTATTAGTAGTTTATTTGGTCATTTTGCAGCACTACAAAAAAAAAAAGAAAAAAGAAACAGGCTGGATTAAACCCGGCCTGAACCCGGCTGGCTCACCTGGTGGTACCCGGTGCAGGTCACCACTTTGTCGGTCCCGGGGAGGAAGGCCATGTCCCGGACCCAGTGGGGCTGCCGTAGGTCCAGCCAGGAGTCCCGCAGGTTTTTGGCGCTGAACACGGGTTTGTCGGGATTCTCCAGGTCCCAGATCTTCAGGGGGTTCTCCTTCCCCCCAGTGGCCACTCTGTGAGGAGCAGCAGGACTCTGACGCATCCTGGGGCAACAACGGCAAAGGGGGTAAGAAGAGGGGGTTTAACTCTGTGGGGTATTACAGAGGGGTATTTACCTCTGTGGGGTATTACAGAGGGAGTATTTACCTCTGTGGGGTATTACAGAGGGGTATTTACCTCTGTGGGGTATTACAGAGGGAGTATTATACCTCTGTGGGGTATTACAGAGGGAGTATTATACCTCTGTGGGGTATTACAGAGGGGTATTTACCTCTGTGGGGTATTACAGAGGGGTATTTACCTCTGTGGGGTATTACAGAGGGAGTATTATACCTCTGTGGGGTATTAGAGGGAGTATTATACCTCTGTGGGGTATTACAGAGGAGTATTTACCTCTGTGGGGTATTACAGAGGGAGTATTTACCTCTGTGGGGTATTACAGAGGGAGTATTTACCTCTGTGGGGTATTAGAGGGAGTATTATACCTCTGTGGGGTATTACAGAGGGAGTATTTACCTCTGTGGGGTATTACAGAGGGAGTATTTACCTCTGTGGGGTATTACAGAGGGAGTATTTACCTCTGTGGGGTATTACAGAGGGAGTATTTACCTCTGTGGGGTATTAGAGGGAGTATTATACCTCTGTGGGGTATTACAGAGGGAGTATTATACCTCTGTGGGGTATTACAGAGGGGGTATGTGACTTGTCTGGGGTATTACCTATAACACGTCACATACTTAGAGCTCCATGTTCCTTTTGTTTTCAAAATGCTTTATTCATCCAGAACTATAAACATGTTTTAAAAGTTGTTGAGTTTCTGTGCTAAGTCCCTCCCCCTTCAGAGCTCTATCCCAACACACTCAGCCTCTCTGTGCTAAGTCCCTCCCCCTTCAGAGCGTCGCACTAATGAAACTCCTGCATCACATCAGGTTTGTCCAGTTGTTGTGTTCAGTTTTGTCTCATGTTTTTGTGTATTTATGGAGAATTGTCGTGTGGAGCCTGGGGGACGTAGACTTGTGGGCGGAGCCTCGTACAGACTCGTACTGTGGGAGCCTGGGGGACGTAGACTTGTGGGCGGAGCCTCGTACAGACTCGTACTGCGGGAGCCTGGGGGACGTAGACTTGTGGGCGGAGCCTCGTACAGACTCGTACTGCGGGAGCATGGGGGACGTAGACTTGTGGGCGGAGCCTCGTACAGACTCGTACTGTGGGAGCCTGGGGGACGTAGACTTGTGGGCGGAGCCTCGTACAGACTCGTACTGTGGGAGCCTGGGGGACGTAGACTTGTGGGCCTGAGGCCTGAATAAAGTAGTGCACTATGTAACTTTTCTGCACCTTCTTGTTTCCGTGGAGATATTGTTTTGCTTAGAATATTTCACAATAAGGCTAACTAACAGAAACTATAAACAACTCCATATTGAATAGACTCACCTAACTAACAGAAACTATAAACAACTCCATATTGAATAGACTCACATGACTAACAGAAACTGTAAACAACTCCATATTGTATCACCTGACCAACTGAAACTGTATTTAAATATGTGTGTCTCAGAGTAATTTTCATTGTAATTAAGCTCCTCCCTTCAGGTAGATATAAGGCAGTGTCCACCAGCATCTGACCAGAACTGAAGAAGCAGCTTGGATGAGCTGCGAAACGGATTCGACCAAATAAACTCTGTCCAGTTGACAAATTAAATTTCTCCTTTTGCTATGGATTCTACCTGGACGACTGAGGGATTCTACACACTTCACAATAAGGCATTAAGTTATTTACATTCATTCAGTTACGTGTGTTTTTCAGCTCAGCCAAACCGTGACAAACGTGCATTCTTACTGAGAGTGGAGTCGCCTCTCCACAGATCTGACCTGATGGAGTTACCAGCTTGTCTCCATGGCGATAGAGATCGATAGGTTTAATGCCACGCTGTGGATCACTCTAGGCAAAGCAATAATATCTCCATGGAAACGGGCAGGTAGCAAACCCTCCACTAAAAAAAACAGGACTAAACCAGGACTAAACCCAAGGCCAAACCAAAGACTAAACCAGGACTAAACCAAAGACTAAACCAGGACTAAACCAAAGACTAAACCAAAGACTAAACCAGGACTAAACCAGGACTAAACCCAAGACTAAACCAGGACTAACCAGAAGTTGCTCCTCGGTCCTGTTCCGTCTCGTGACGTCAGACCAGATCCACCCCTGACCCCAGACTCACCTGTGCACGTGCTCCCCCGCGCGCACCTCGGTCACGGGCTCGTCACAGTCCTCCTTCCACACGCGCACGGTTCCCTTCTCCGTGCACGTGGCCAGCCCGGAGCCGAGCACGAGGAGCCCGCTGAAGCAGCCCTCGTGCGGCTCCCCACAGCGGCGCGAGGACGTGAACGTGCCCTTCTCCGCGCTGAACGTCCTCACGAGCCCGTCCGCTGAGCCCACGAGCAGCTCCGTCTCCCCGGGACCGGCCCAGCTCAGCGCGCGGACCTCCTGCGCGCGGTTCAGGGAGCTGGAGCTGCTGAAGTTTACCGCCTGTTTCCGGCTCACGCTCACGCCTTTGAGCAGCCCGGTCTCCGCACCCAGCCACACGTCCATCCCCGCCATCACCGCCTCCTCCGGGAACACGCGAATAAACCGACAAATGAACCGAATAAACGAACTGTCAAGCCCAAAGCCAGACACGAGACCTGCGTGGATCAGCCGCACGCTTTGGTCGCTGCGTGATGACGACACACTGTGTTTTAACTTTATTCACAAACAAAAGTAAACACTAACACTATTTTCAAAGGTCTTACTCTTTCCCAAAAATAATCACTCGTCCTTTTAAATGTTCAGATATGAAATGTGACCGGACCGTGTAAGAATAAATATTACTTAAATAATAGTAGTGTTACTTTATTGTGAAGGATTATTATTATTATTATTATTATTATTATTATTATTATTATTATTATTATTATTATTATTATTATATGACTTAAATGTCTTAAAGATGAAAATAATAAAGATTCTTACGTCTATTTTAGGCGACAGTTCAGCTGCGCATGCGTACATAACACACGCGGCGCCATTTTGGATCTACAGCCCGCATCTGGAGCAGGAGCTAACAGTTTCTTTTGGTTTTTACACTTTAAACAGCGAATCCTGTTTGCCTGCTTGTTCATCCGGCGGTTTTAAAACTTCACGGAGAGTCCTCGAAGCCTCCCGGAGCCGGGGCCCGAGCTGGAGCGCACATGGACGGGGAAGAGGACGAGTTTATGTCCGGGACCCACTCCGGTAAATGCATGTGTATTGTTTATGTGCGAGCCGCGCGCTAAAACAGACGACAGGGTTAAACTTTAGCTATTTTAGACACGATCTTTTTCGTATTCGTTTAGATTTCACTGGATCCTCTCTAAAGTACCAGAAATAGCGAAGTTGAAACCTTAGACCGCGGGGTTAACGCCAGGAATGTGCGACACGGAAGCTACAGCCGCTAAACACAGAACAACTCCCACAGACACGACTCCGTGAATCTTCATCTTTAACAGAGTCACTGTGGAGTTTACAGCAAACTCATGATCAGCTTTTCCCTGTTTTCTCACATTACAAGACTAAAAGTTTCACCGGGAGTGTGTTGTTTTAAATGTAGGCCGTCCCTATTGACCCGGGACAGTCCCAGTTTTGAGTCCTGTGTCCCCTGTCCCTGCAGATTTATCCAAAACCAGTGATTTGTCCCGGTTTTATACAAGAAATGTCCCAGGTGTCCCTATTTTGGACTAATCTGATACCTGTCAACAGTTAAAAGAGGCATAAATTGTCACTTGTTTAGGTAAAATACAGAAAAGCTGCTTAAAAATGACCAAAAACAAAGAAAATGTGACTGTACTGACTCACATGTTCGGCCTGAATGGGCCGAGTGCAGAGCAATTCTCCTTAATTCCGCACTCATTTCACAATTTTATTATTACCAACGCCACAAACCAGGGGTGTCCCAGGTTTTTTTATTTTAAAACTCTGGTCACCCTAATTAAATTGCTCCTTCTGATTCCCTCTCAAAAGAGTCATCACAAACACCACGTCTAGATCTGAGTTAATAAAGAACGTTGTACTCAAGTAAAAGTAACTTCACTTTAAAATAATATTACTCAAGTAGAAGTACAAAGCAGTGGTCCAAGAAATGACTCAAGTAAGAGTAAAAACATAGTTGGGAAAAGTACTACTCAAGTAAAAGTAACGGGAGTAACATCTGATTTATAATTTGAAGTGAATGTGAAGGACAGAACATTAAATAAGTCACAAGATCTGGTATTTCCAAAGGACAGACACAAAAATGCGACTAAATCCTATCTGAAGGAGCATTGCAAGAAACACAAATGTTCAAACCATTTTATATTGTCACATAAAGCATTTCTAGGCACTCAAGGACACGTAAAAACAGTAATTAAAACACATAATTAAAAACAATCAAACAGTACAGGACAGGTTCTAAAACATCAGGACATTATTGGGGGTCGGCTGATTTAAATAAATGGGTTTTGAGTTTGGATTTGAATGTCGGGAATGAATCAAGATCACGGAGGTCGGGTGGGAGTGAGTTCCAGAGCCGAGGAGCAGAGGGACGGAACGCTCTGACCCCCATGATGAGGCGAGCGGAGGGGACAGGGAGATGGAGAGAGGAGCAGAGGGGACAGAGAGGAGGAAGAGCAGAGGGGACAGAGAGGAGGAAGAGCAGAGGGGACAGAGAGGAGGAAGAGCAGAGGGGACAGAGAGGAGGAAGAGCAGAGGGGACAGAGAGGAGGAAGAGCAGAGGGGACAGAGAGGAGGAAGAGCAGAGGGGACAGAGAGGAGGAAGAGCAGAGGGGACAGAGAGGAGGAAGAGCAGAGGGGACAGAGAGGAGGAAGAGCAGAGGGGACAGAAAGGAGGAAGGAGTCAAAATGTATGGCCTGTAAAATGTCGTGTTGATCGCTACAAATGCCTCGCTCCTTCATGTTCTCTGAGACCTGCTCTTCAACTGAGACGGTTTTGAAATTGGAGCCGTAGAAATGTGGCCCCTCTGTCGCTCCATCGTTCTCTTCACACAGACGGACGCTGATGGTTTTAGCGGCTCATTTTAGGTTTGCTGATGCCGTTACCATTAATCACATAGATGGGCTCTTAATTACTGCTTTAGTCACTCCCACTTGGTCTTCATATCGGCTTTCTTCCACAGGGAATCCTCTGCTCCTCTGACACGCTCCTCTGACCTGCTCCTCTGACCTGCTCCTCTGGCCCTCTCCTCTTCTCCTCTGCTCCTCTGACCTTCTCCTCTGCTCCTCTGACCCTCTGCTCTGCTCCTCTGACCTTCTCCTCTGCTCCTATGACCCTCTCCTCTTCTCCTCTGCTCCTCTGACCTTCTCCTCTGCTCCTCTGACCCTCTCCTCTTCTCCTCTGCTCCTCTGACCTGCTCCTCTGACCCTCTCCTCTTCTCCTCTGCTCCTCTGACCTGCTCCTCTGACCCTCTCCTCTGCTCCTCTGACCTTCTCCTCCTCTGCTCCTCTGACCCTCTGCTCCTCTGACCCTCTCCTCTCCGTCATTATTTTAATTTTCATTTGCATTTTGTGTTTTCCAGATGACGGAGGTGGAACTCCAGTCCAAGACGAGCACCCGCCTTCCGACGCAGAGGACGCGAGAAGTGACCGGCATCAGTCAGAGGTGTGGCAGAGTGGTTAGCCTGTCTCCTCCCCCTCACCAGGAGGTTGTGGGTTAGACTCCTGTTCTCTCTCCTCTCTCTTTTAGTGTAATTATTGTATTTTTCCAGGATGAGGGCAGTAATGACGAGGGAGCTCAGCCGATGGACACCAGTGGAGCCATGAGCGATTCCGACGGAGAGATTCCAAGAAAAGATCAGGACGAGGACAGCGAAAACGAGGCGGAAAAAGAACAGGAAGAACACAGCGAAAACGAAACCAAAGACCAGGACCCGAGCAGCGACTTTGAACAAACGAAAGAGCGCGACGACGGGAGCGGAAGTGACGAGGAATCTCCGGAAAAACGGCGATCCAGCGTTTCCGAGGACGAATCTCCGACCAAGCAGGCCCAGTCCGACCAGGAGGGGGAGCCGTCGAGTTCACCCAAACGCAGGGGCAGCATGTCGGACGCAGACGAGGGAGGAGACGGCGCCGGTGAAACGGAAAACGCAAACAAAATGGCGTCCGACTCGGAATCGGAAAAGCACGACAGCGATTCGGACGGAGGAGTGAGGAAGAAAAAGAGACAGTTGGACTCAGATGATGATGAAGAGGAGGAGAGGGAGAAGAAGGGAGAGAGAGAAGGAGAGGAGGAGGGAGAGAAAGAGGGCGGGTCTGGGAAGTGGAAGGGAGTGATGCAGTCGGACAGTGAGGAAGAGGAGGGAGAGAGGGCGAAGGCTCACAGCGACGGAGAACAAGATGGAGGACAGAAGGACAGCGACGACGAAGACGACAGACCAGGTATCGTGAAGTTTTGTCACAATGAGAATAAAAAACCTATGGAAGATTATTTGTTCCATTAGATTTTGAATTTTAAATCCCGCTGAATTTCTCACTTTGAATTTTTTAACTATGAAAAATTATGTTTGAATTATTTTTTTATTCTGAGTTTTAGTTGCTGAAATTTTAAGTGTACGTTTTTAAAGAATAAGCATTAAAACATATTCCAACTTATCCTTCACATTCAGTTAAAAGGAAAAAGGCCGTTTTGTCAGACAGCGAAGACGAGGAGGAAGAAAAGACGGACAAACCCGGTGAGCTGGAGCTGTTTTTGGATTTGAGTTAAAACGATATTCCACAAAACCGTCTCCCTTCTGTGTCCTCCTCAAAAACGTCTCTGGAGTTGAGTTTTGTTCAGATATTACGAGTTTAAAGGGCCCATATCAAACTGTTTTCTGATCTGTTCTAAAGTCGTTTCCTCATCAGAAACTCTGGAGTTGTTTGTTTCATTCACATGTTTAACACGAGTTCTTCTCTCAAACTGAAAACACTCTGTTCCACCTTGTGATGTCATCATGTGGTGATACAGGAAGTGCTCCACTGTGTTTTTAAACTCCACACACCTTCACTAGAATCATTTGGATCATTTCAGTCCTGGAATTGCCGATCTCGACTGAACTAAAGGTAAAAGGAGCTGTTCACTTGAAAACTACCACTTGATGACATCACAAGGTGGAACAGAGCGTTTGGAGCTTTGGAGATGTAGACAGACTAATAATAAAGAGTTCCTCAAACATGTGAATGAAACAAACACGACTCCAGCTCTGATTTTGAGGAGGAACATTTTGAGGATTTAAAGTTCACCAGAGTCAGTTTAGTGGAATATCGGACCTTTAATCTTTATTTGGTTTAAAATCCGTTCAGATTTGATCGATTTGCTACTAAAATAATTGTTCGTGTTCTAAATAAGTTGCAAAAATAGGAAATTATATAAATGTAAATGTACAAATCAAAATAAAATAGAAATATATTAAAACAAACTATTTTGCTCTGGTGTGTTTTGTCCCAGTGAAGAGGAGCAGAGCCGTGTCCGATGGCGAAGACTCTGACTCCGCCTCCTCCGTGGGACCGGACAAATCGTTGGCGGCGAAACTCCGAGAGCTCGGATCAGCCAGCGAGGACGAGGAAGAGGAAGAGGCGGCGAAGACGGAGGTGAAGAAGGACGAGAAGGCTCTGTTTGGAAGTGACAGCGACTCCGGGGACGAAGAGGAGTGAGTGAATACTGTAACTATGAGGAGAGAGAGGGATGAGAGGAGGAGAGAGGAGGATGAGAGAGGAGAGGACGAAGAGGAGTGAGTGAATACTGTAACTATGAGGAGAGAGAGGGATGAGAGGAGGATGAGAAAGGGAAAGAGGGTGAAGAGGAGTGAGTGAATACTGTGAAATAATAAGAGGGAGAGAGGGATGAGAGGAGGAGGAGAGAGGGATGAGAGGGAAAGAGGAGAGGACAAAGAGGAGTGAGTGAATACTGTAAATATGAGGAGAGAGAGGGATGAGAGGAGGAGGATGAGAGGAGGATGAGAGAGGGAAAGAGGGTGAAGAGGAGTGAGTGAATACTGTGAAATAATGAGAGGGATGAGAGGAGGAGGAGAGAGGGATGAGAGGGAAAGAGGAGAGGATGAAGAGGAGTGAGTGAATACTGTGAAATAATGAGAGGGATGAGAGGAGGAGGAGAGAGGGAAAGAGGAGAGGATGAAGAGGAGTGAGTGAATACTGTAAATATGAGGAGAGAGAAGGATGAGAGGAGGAGAGAGGAGAATGAGAGAGGGGAAGAGGAGTGAGTGAATACTGTAAATATGAGGAGAGAGGGATGAGAAAGAAGGAGAGAGGAGGATGAGAGAGGGAAAGAGGAGAGGACGAAGAGGAGTGAGTGAATATTGTGAAATATGAGGAGAGAGAAGGAGAGAGGGAAAGAGGGCGAAGAGGAGTGAGTGAATACTGTGAAATAATGAGAGAGGGAGAAAGGGATGACAGGAGGAGGAGAGAGGGATGAGAGGGAAAGAGAGGAGAGGATGAAGAGGAGTGAGTGAATACTGTAAAATATGAGGAGAGAGAAGGAGAGAGGGATGAGAGAGGAGGAGAGAGGGATGGAGCGAGAGAGAGAGTGAAGAGGTAAGAAAAGGGGGAGTATATTTGTATGAGAGGGAGAAAAGAGAAGTACAGATGAAAGGCTCTGTGAACTCCAAACTTACTCAGCACCTGCCTGTCCCTCTCGCCCGTCCCTCTCTCGCCTGTCCCCCTCTCACCTGTCCCCTCTCACCTGTCCCCTCTCCCCTGTCCCCCTCTCGCCTGTCCCTCTCTCGCCTGTCCCTCTCACCTGTCCCTCTCTCCCCTGTCCCTCTCTCCCCTGTCCCCCTCTCCCCTGTCCCCCTCTCCCCTGTCCCCCTCTCCCCTGTCCCTCTCGCCTGTCCCTCTCACCTGTCCCCCTCTCGCCTGTCCCCTCTCCCCTGTCCCCCTCTCCCCTGTCCCTCTCGCCTGTCCCTCTCACCTGTCCCCCTCTCGCCTGTCCCCTCTCCCCTGTCCCCCTCTCGCCTGTCCCTCTCACCTGTCCCTCTCTCCCCTGTCCCTCTCTCCCCTGTCCCCCTCTCCCCTGTCCCCCTCTCCCCTGTCCCTCTCTCCCCTGTCCCTCTCTCCCCTGTCCCCCTCTCCCCTGTCCCCCTCTCCCCTGTCCCCCTCTCCCCTGTCCCTCTCGCCTGTCCCTCTCACCTGTCCCTCTCTCGCCTGTCCCTCTCCCCTGTCCCTCTCTCCCCTGTCCCTCTCGCCTGTCCCTCTCTCGCCTGTCCCTCTCTCCCCTGTCCCTCTCTCCCCTGTCCCTCTCGCCTGTCCCTCTCTCGCCTGTCCCTCTCTCGCCTGTCCCTCTCCCCTGTCCCTCTCTCGCCTGTCCCTCTCTCGCCTGTCCCTCTCTCGCCTGTCCCTCTCTCGCCTGTCCCCTCTCACCTGTCCCCTCTCACCTGTCCCCCTCTCCCCTGTCCCCCTCTCCCCTGTCCCTCTCTCCCCTGTCCCTCTCGCCTGTCCCTCTCTCGCCTGTCCCTCTCTCGCCTGTCCCTCTCTTGCCTGTCCCCTCTCACCTGTCCCCTCTCACCTGTCCCCTCTCACCTGTCCCTCTCACCTGTCCCTCTCACCTGTCCTGTTGTGTCTCCAGGAAGATGATCGCGGACATCTTTGGAGAATCTGGAGACGAGGAGGAGGAGGAGTTCACTGTGAGTTTGCTGCTGTGACATGAAGACCCCGATTTCTCCTGTTCTGAACAAAGATTTAAACTGATGATTCACTCGTTTTGACGTCATTTGGTGCGATTATTCCTGTTGTAAATATAAATAATAGTTTTACACCAATCAAGAAGCAGTTTGTGAAAAAAAGTTGAAAAATGAGTTGAAAATTACAGGAAGTAGAGTTCTAGTCCAATGAGGTTCATTTGGTCTTCCGATAATTTATGTTTTTAGGTTCTTTTTTCGTTTTCATACCTGACAGTTCGGACTGCTCCCTGCGGTCTTCCTCAGAGTCACGGGATGTTCCTGTGACGTCTCCGCTCAGCTGATTTAAACAGGTTTTGGCGCCGTCTTCCAACCGGTGGAGGCAGGACAACAGCGCCATCTGCAGACCGACTTCCTCAGGACGGTATCCCAGGTGTGTGAGAGTAAAAAAGCCCCCCCGTCCCGGTTTATAGTCCAAATCTAGTCTGCAGATGGCGCTGTCGTCCTGCCTCCACCGGTTGGACGACGGCGCCAAAACCTGTTTAAATCAGCTGAGCGGAGACGTCACAGGAACATCCCGTGACTCCGAGGAAGACCGCAGGGAGCAGTCCGAACTGTCAGGTATGAAAACAAACTCTTGGTCTGAGAGTCCCACACTGATGACATCACACTGGTCCAAAGGTTCCTCACAATTTCCACAAAAGAAACACGTTTTTTAAACATGTTTTCTTATGTTTTTATTTGTCAAATCATAATCTCTGTGACATTAGAGGAGTTTTGGGGCAGTGTTCCACATGGTTCCTGGGTAACACTTTTGAAATTCTCTTGCGTCATGATTTACAACCAGGAAGTAAAATTTGAAACCTAAAAAAATGGCCAAATTGGGAAAATGTTGAAATAATTTTTAGAGAAATATAAAGAGCTTAACTGTGTTTTAGTAAAATGAGGAGTCCAACCTGTCAGAGGCACTTTAAAGTCCCATTGTTCCAGTGGATCTTTGACTGATCCGTGTGCGTGTGTGTGTGTGTAATATACACATGTGTGTGTAATATACACATGTGTATGTGTAATATACATATGTGTGTGTGTAATAGACACATGTTTGTGTGTTCAGGGCTTTAACCAGGAGGATCTGGAGCAGGAGAAGAAGGAAACTCCACAAAAGAAACAACAACAACAAGAAGATTCGGACTCAGACGAAGGAGTCGACCGCAGCGGACAAGAGTCAGTGTAACCGTAACCATAACTACCAGTGTAACCATAACCATAACTACCAGTGTAACCATAACCATAACTACCAGTGTAACCATAACCATAACTACCAGTATAACCATAACCATAACTACCAGTATAACCATGACCCCCAGTATTGCACCAGGAGATTTGTTCACCTGGTTTGTGGTTCACCATAGACATGTTATTGCTTTGTCTGGAATCTGGAATGTTCCACAGTAGGCCATTAAACCTTTCTATCTCCATGGAGACCAAACTAGACCAAGTTCCAGGTCAGATCTGTGGAGAGGCGACCCTGCTGTCACCTCTGTTTTTCTAGGTATTTTTGAGCTCTAAAACCACCTGTAATTGAATAAATGTAAAGTAGAGCTGTTTAATGTCACACTGTGGAACATTTCAGGCAGAGCAAAGACGTATCCATAGAAACAAGCAGGTGACAGATCTATTTTCATATTTTTGTTGAGAAATTTGAGTGATGAAGAAGTGAAAGTTCGCCATCATGACCTCCTTTCTCACAGGCGTCCATCGCTCAGCCTCTTCACATTGTATTAAAGCCGCACTGTGTAACTTTTCTCATGAAGGGCCCCACTACCTGCTTGTCTCCATGGAGATCTTATTGCTTTGTCTGGAATGTTTAACAGCGTGGCTTTCTCTGTGGTTAGGTCAGATCTGTGGAGAGCCTGTAATTGAATCTGCTTAATGCCTTACTGTGGTACATTCTAGGAAAAGCAATAACATCTCCATGGATACGAGCAAGTCACACAGTGTAGCTTTAATTTGTCTGAACATAAACAAGATAAAAATAATAATTGCCCTTTGCTGTAAAAAACACACACACACAATAGGCCACGGGCTAGGATAGTCACGTGTGCACCCCCCCACAACCCTATAAATTTGGTATCACTGGAAACCTTGGGATGTCTAGATTACAATTATAACTGGTAACAGTAAAAAAACTGGGACTTGCTATGACAAATCAATAGTTTTATTGACCTACCATAAAACTCATGAAATGGCTGAATGTGAAACCTGTGATTTCGCCACATGATACAAAGACTCAGTAAATCATCAATTTTTCACTTAAATAAACATATAAGGCATGAAATGAAAGCGAACTCTGTGCCAAATCATTCCCTTTTTAAATGATATGTCTGTCTTAATTGTGTCTGAAGATATGACACCATATAAACAATAAATGCTCGTATGACAATACATGATGAATATGACAATAGTTCTGTTTTCATCATAATTCAAGATGAAGAAAGCCCAATCTCTCAGCTTTGATCTCATGCCAAAAGTAATCTGGTAGGACAAATACTAGCAAAGATATCATATACATATACAAGTTAAATACATTTTAATAATATATAATTCAAGTTGAAGTGATGATGCGATCTTCAGCATTCATTTAAGTGTTTTATCGATCACTAGGTAAAACATATGATATCTTTGCTAGTATTTGTCCTACCAGATTACTTTTGGCATGAGATCAAAGCTGAGAGATTGGGCTTTCTTCATCTTGAATTATGATGAAAACAGAACTATTGTCATATTCATCATGTATTGTCATACGAGCATTTATTGTTTATATGGTGTCATATCTTCAGACACAATTAAGACAGACATATCATTTAAAAAGGGAATGATTTGGCACAGAGTTCGCTTTCATTTCATGCCTTATATGTTTATTTAAGTGAAAAATTGATGATTTACTGAGTCTTTGTATCATGTGGCGAAATCACAGGTTTCGCATTCAGCCATTTCATGAGTTTTATGGTAGGTCAATAAAACTATTGATATGTCATAGCAAGTCCCAGTTTTTTTACTGTTACCAGTTATAATTGTAATCTAGACATCCCAAGGTTTCCAGTGATGCCAAATTTATAGGGTTGTGGGGGGGTGCACACGTGACTATCCGAGCCCGTGGCCTACAACGTATCCATAGAAACAAGCAGGTGAAAAGAGACACAGTGCAGCTTTTATTGAAGCTGTATTTTTATATTTCCAGCACCAGTTTCATGTCGGACTTTGACATCATGTTGGCGAAGAGAAAAGCGATGAACAGCAAGAGGCGAAAACACCGCGACGGAGGAACGTTCATCAGCGATGCCGACGATGTCGTCAGCGCCATGATCAACAAGATGAACGAGGCCGCCGAGGTGCGCCTGATGCCCTCCCACGCTGCTGTAACTCTGTGTCTGATGCCCTCCCTCCTCCTGTGTCCCTGTGTGTCAGATGCCCTCCCACGCTCCTGTCTCCCTGTGTGTCAGATGCCCTTCCTGTGTGTCAGTTGCTACTTCAGTCCTAGTTTAATTCTTGTCAAGTCCTGGTTTAGTCCTGGTTCAGTCCTGTCAGATGCCCTCCCATCCTCTTACTTATATCCCTGTGTGTCAGATGCCCTCCCAGGTGGTGTGCGTTGAGAAATACAGTGGGAGAATGTATCATCGCTGAAAAAAAAAGTCAAAAAAATGTTGACTTTTGGAGATTTCTTATTTTAAAATCTTTTCTTTTCAGGAGGATCGAACACTAAACAATCAGAAGAAGCCTGCTCTGAAGAAACTCACACTCCTGCCCCAAGTCGTCATGCATCTCAAGAAGTAAGATCAGAATCCCTCTGGTTTAACCTGAGGGGAGACGGGGGAGACGGGGGAGACAGGAGAGAGTCTCAGGAGAGAGTCTCAGGTGGAGTTTGCTGTAACTGTCTGATGCAGTTCTGACCTGGTTTATGGATCAGATCTGTGATTCTGGAACTCTCCACATGAAACAAAAACTGACACAAAGTTCAGACTCTTCTGTCTGGAGAAATAAACTAAAGGTTTAGTCCTGGTTCAGTCCTGGTTCAGTCCTGGTTCAGTCCTGGTTCAGTCTTGGTTCAGTCTTGGTTTAGTCCTGCTTTAGTCCTGCTTTAGTCCTGGTTTAGTCCTGCTTTAGTCCTGGTTTAGTCCTGGTTTAGTCCTGTTTAGTCCTGGTTTAGTCCTGGTTTAGTCCTGCTTTAGTCCTGGTTTAGTCCTGCTTTAGTCCTGCTTTAGTCCTGGTTTAGTCCTGCTTTAGTCCTGCTTTAGTCCTGCTTTAGTCCTGCTTTAGTCCTGGTTTAGTGGTGGTTTAGTGCTGGTGTAGTCCTGGTTTAGTCCTGCTCTTGTCCTGCTCTTCTGTCAGAAAAAATAAAGTCACATGATTTTTTCACAATCGCTTCATAAAGTGGAGCCGTTATTCAACCCCACAGTGGCCTCGGTATGTTGGAGACAGGATTTAAATGTACAGTTTTTTTCTGTCTTAAAAACTTAAAAAATAGAACGAGTTCATTTGAAACAGTTTGCAGTGGTCCAAAGTTCTTCCTCTTACCTTCTGCATTCAGAGCGTCCTAATGACTCACCACGATGAGAACTTTCCAGAATTATTTTCAACACATTTGTCAAATTTGCCCCCAAATTGCTTCTTGATTTGGTTAAAACTGTAATTTATATTTACAGTAGTTCCCACCAAATTAATCCCCCTCTCTCTTTCCTCTGTCTCTCTTCCCCTTTCTCTCTCTCGCTTTCCTCCCTCTCCCTCTCTTTCCACTCTCTTCTCTCTCCCTCTTTCCTCTCTCTTTCCTCTCTCTCTTTCCTGCCCCCTCCCTCTCTCTCCCTCTCTTTCCTCTCTCTCCCTCTTTTTCCACTCTCCCTCTCTTTCCACTCCCTCTCTTTCCTCACTCTCTTTCCTCTCTCTTCTCTCGTTCTCTCTCTCTCCCCCTCTGAGCACTTTCCACAACTTTTAGACACCAGGGCAGAGTTTATTGTAAAGTTATTAACAACTAGCATGCTAACTGCACTCTTCCTGCGTTTTGGACGGTAAAAGGCTTTAGATGCAGACAGATGAACACTGTGGCTGTATTTTGACCTGAAGAGTTGCTTGTACATCTGTACTGGGGAGAGACGCGTTTTACATGGGGAAAATAATGTACAGGTCCTTTTTGAAGCTGTTGTTGTGCTCTTGAGCAAACACTTCTCCGCCGTGTGTTTTAGGCAGGACTTAAAGGAGACGTTCATCGACAGCGGGGTGATGTCGGCCATTAAAGAGTGGATCAGTCCTCTGCCCGACAAATCTCTGCCCGCACTCCGGATCAGAGAAGAACTGCTCCGGATCCTCCAGGAGGTGAGGACAAGTTCAACCCAGGGACACTGAAGGACGGGTCAAATGCAGGTGTAATCCAGAGACGCTGAAGGATGGGTCAAATGCAGGTGTAACCCAGAGACGCTGAAGGATGGGTCAAATGCAGGTGTAACCCAGAGACGCTGAAGGATGGGTCAAATGCAGGTGTAACCCAGAGACGCTGAAGGATGGGTCAAATGCAGGTGTAACCCAGAGACGCTGAAGGATGGGTCAAATGCAGGTGTAACCCAGAGACGCTGAAGGATGGGTCAAATGCAGGTTTAACTCGGAGACACTGAAGGATGGGTCAACCCTAACTCGGGTCAAATGCAGGTTTAAAGATGGGTCAAATGCAGTGAACACGTTTCACTGAATAAAGTGTGTCTTAACCTTAAAGTGGAACAGTGTGTAACTTTGAGGTGCACGTCACCCGCATGACGCCACGGAAACAGAAAGTTAAAACTACATTCTCCAATTTAAAATGCCATACTGTGGAATATTATTATTAGCAAAAGGAACATTTCCGTGGAAACAAGCCTCCAGGCATGTTTTTCTATACGTATTTCAGTGCAATAAACCCAATCAAATAGAAAAAAACATGAGTTTATTTGAGTTATTTTAGTGTTTTTGGTAAAAGTTTCACACTGTGGCTTTAAAGTTCCCATCCTTAACTTTATTAGATTGTTTTTTTCACCAGTAGATTTCAGATGTGAGACCTGTTCCATCACCACATGTGGCATTAGCGTCACCAGATCTCCAGGCTCTTTTCACGCTTACGCCACAAACCAGGAAGACGTTTGGAAACGTGATGACGACTTCCTGCGGGTTCTGTGGTCGCGGTAGAAAGTCTGACAAAATGTACGAAAAATGAGAAAATATCCCAGTTTTCTTCATCTCCACATCGTTGTAGCGTTCCGTTATGTTCGGCTCATCAACATTTACAACCGTACGTCAGTTTTCATCATTTCCCCAGTGACGCACAACTCCGAGCGTTTAGAAGAGACGAGGGCGACAAATTCCAGATGATTCCAAACAGCACGTCCGTCTGCATCTTCATTTTCCCGCTGATCACGTTTACTTCAGTGGGTTTTATCACAGTCGGTCGGGAAATACACCGGAAGTCTCGTCACATGTTTCCAAACGTCTTCCCGTAAGCGTGAATAGAGCCTATCTTATTGTACTTTTGTGTTGTTTTGGTGTATTTTGCGTTGTTTTCATGTGCAAAATCCTAAAATGTATTTGTACTGTATTATATGTTGAATTAAAAAAAAGTGTGCTAATGCTAACGTACGTGTGTATGTGTGCAGCTGCCCAGTGTGAGCCAGGAGACGCTGAAGCACAGTGGGATCGGACGAGCTGTGATGTTCCTCTACAAACATCCCAAAGAGTCGAGAACCAACAAAGACCTGGCCCTGAAGCTCATCAGTACGACACAGACCTGAAATGTTTAAAAATACAGTGCACATGTTTAAACACGACTTAAAGAGCGGGTATTCTGCAAAATCTACTTTTCTTTAGCTTCCTCCCATGTTCTAATGTTGTTCCATCATCAAAAACCTCCGCGCATGCTTGAGTAATCTAGTGATCTCTCAAACCCTCCTTACGGTTGGCTGTACGAGTCTGTACGAGGCTCCGCCCACAAGTCTACGTCCCCCAGGCTCCACACGACAATTCTCCATAAATACACAAAAACATGAGACAAAACTGAACACAACAACTGGACAAACCTGATGTGATGCAGGAGTTTCATTAGTGCGACGCTCTGAAGGGGGAGGGACTTAGCACAGAGAGCAAAGGAAGGGGAGACTCAGAACGTCAAATACAAAATTGAAATTTATAAAACATGTTAATACGTTGTTTTGGGTGAATAGAACATTTTCAAAACAGTAAAAGGAACATGGAGATCTAAATATGTGATGTTACAGTTAATACCCCAGAGAAGTAAATACCCCCTCTTTAATACCCCAGAGAAGTAAATGCCCCCTCTTTAATACCCCAGAGAAGTAAATGCCCCCTCTTTAATACCCCAGAGAAGTAAATACCCCCTCTTTAATACCCCAGAGAAGTAAATACCCCCTCTTTAATACCCCAGAGAAGTAAATACCCCTCTTTAATACACATACACACGTTTAAACAGTTTTATAAATGTTTTTTTTAATAATTGTTGTGTTTTCAGACGAGTGGTCGCGGCCGATCTTTGGCCTCACGTCGAATTACAAAGGAATGACGAGAGAAGAGCGACAGCAGAGGGACCTGGACCAGCAGATGCCCCAGAGACGCAGGCTCAGGTACAACCCAAGACAATCACATGCTTTAAGCTAGCACTGAGACAAAACTACAGCACGGTCTAAGATAAAACTACAGCACGGTCTAAGATAAAACTACAGCACGGTCTAAGATAATGACAAAACTACAACACGGTTTAAGTTAAAACTACAACACAGTTTAAGCTAAAACTACAGCACGGTTTAAGGTAATTATAAAACTACAACAGTTTAAAATGGCACTGAGAGAAAACTACAAGACTGTTTAAGATGGCACAGGGAAAAAACTACAACTACTACAAGATAACGACAAAACTACAGCACAGTTTAAGATTGTAATGAGAGAAAACTTTAATACAGTTTAAGATGGCACAGAGAAAACTACAGCACGGTTTAAGCTAGCACTGAGCGGAAACTACAAAACTACAGCACGGTTTAAGCTAGCACTGAGCGGAAACTACAAAACTACAGCACGGTTTAAGCTAGCACTGAGAAGAAACTACAAAACTGGAGTGAATCCATCTGCAGCTCTGCTCTGTCACATCTGGTGCCAATAAAACTGGGGATTATAGAGACGATAACTGCGTGGTCGTGTTTGTTAGGGTTAAAAAGGTCGATAAGGGAGTATTAAACCAAACCCAACGTGGAGCTAGCGGAGCACGGTTTAAGCTAACATAACGACACAAAACAGAAACTAAACTAAACCTACTTGTAAACCAAAATCGCTCTTGTTTGTATGGAGGATGTTTTTTAAGTTTCAAATTGTCAGTGAAAGTTCAGAATAGCGTTACAGAGATGCAGCAGCCTTGGAATTATGACGACCAAAAAAGTCGACCTCGTTATCTATTGGCTGTTTGGTCGTCAATCAAACTCCCTGCGTTTCTATAGTAACTGACTCTCCGGCGCGCTGGGATCACGTGGTTTACGTTCACCTCTCACACATTCCACAGACACAAGACGCCGTTTACTCGACCAACGCAGCGGTTCTTAGCGGCTTTTTCCAACTGTAGCTTCCTCACAGTTTGTACAAAGTTTGTTGCGATGGCGGACGAGAATCCACGACCAGTTAGCCGCAAAAGAAAGTCCGTTTATGAGGTCGCTGAAAGAAGAAGAGAAGGGGAAAAGGAGCGAAGCCAAACTAAGGTGATTCTTGGAGATTCCTTCCAGCGATGGCGTCACTGAAGCAGACGAAGGGTCTAAAGACTGACGCGTTGGCCGATAAATTACTTCTGGACAGGAAACTTCAACAGCGATTCTGAACGAGCCCCGGCTGTAAACAAACAGGATTTCTAGAGTCTGGAGGAGGTGGGAGGAAGTGGTGCTCGTATGAGGAACATTTGAAAAAAGAAAAACAGTTGCTGGATTTCTCGTTCCTTGGAAAATCCTCTATACAACCTTTTAATATCACTCTTTCAGTCATTATTAGGATTTAACAGCTGATTTTAACATCTGAACGTGTGTCTCCAGAGCCTTCACCTGCAGATAGAGGACACATCCAAGTCTCATTCTCAGTAAATGGACAGACCATCACTCATATATTTACTTCATATTTTTATTTATTTATCTATTTGAATTTTTATGAGCTTATTTCAACAAACCATTTGTGACTTTTTTGGGTGTTCTGCATATTTTCGTTCTGGTTTAGTTGATACTGGTTCCTCAAAACCGCTAATGATTTTTTACTTTTATTATTTTGAGAGAAAGCGTAAGGAGCCTGTTGAATTTTAATATTCTTAGTAAAACCCGGAGTACACCGTAAAGGTTCCGTAAAGGTTCCATAACGGTTCCGTAAAGGTTTCATAACCGTTCCATAAAGGTTCCGTAAAGGTTCCATAACCGTTCCATAAAGGTTCCGTAAAGGTTCCATAACGCTTCCGTAAAGGTTCCGTAAAGGTTGTTTCACATTTTCTCTCGTACCTGTTCTAGCTCCACCTGACCCTGGTTAACTCCTTCCTCTCCATCTCTCCATTCGTTTGTGGTTCATTTGTTTGTGGTGCTCCTGTCTCACAGTCAGCCTCAAAAGGTGGAGAGAGCTTTGGAGACGGACGTCTTCTCTCCACCAATCAGGTCCCTCGCTCAGCTGCATGTCCCGCCCCCCTGTGACATCACCGCGGGGCGCCGTGTGGAGTGCGGAGTCGTGCATTTGTGTAGACGCTTCTGGAACAGTCTTTTAACAAAATGTCTGTTTAATGTGATAGTGATGTGATAATAGTCCAAAAAACGCTTTTAAAACATCAAGCAAAAAATTATCAATCAAAATACCAAATAAAAATAATAATTATACATATAATAAATAAATCATTGCAATCAAATTATTTGTGTAATCGTGTAAAATATCCGTATTTGCCTCTTTTATTTTTGTTCCGCGTTTCTCAGTTTTTGCGGAACAAAAACAAAACAAAAAACAAAAAAAAAACAAATTTCCAAAGAGGCAAAGACAGAGATTTTACCCAATTACACAAATAATTTGATTGCAAATGTATTTTATTTTATTTTACTTTGTTTTGTTTTTGATTTATACTTTTTTGCTTGATGTTTTAAAAGCGTTCTTTGAACTATTTGACTCTAAATTGATTCCGTACATCTGTTTACGTCTGTTATTACTGTGAAGTCTTGGGGTTTCTCTGGTTGAACGTCTGATCTGAAGTTTGACGTTGTGTTTTCAGTCTCTGTGTCACTAACGGCTGTTCAGACTTTAATAACAGCACGGCTCTGCTCGGACTGAACGCCTGCAGGACTCACCGCACAAATGTCAAACACTTGAACATTCTGACGCGTTTGAAGCATGTTTTAGGCTGTGTTCGAATGTCCACACTCAAAAATTCCCACAATGCATCTTGAAAAGTAGTGTCCAGCGCTGGTCACTAGAGGTCAGTATAGAGCTCAGTGCATTTGGGACAGAAAAACGACTGAAAGAAGCAGATATAGAAGCTCTGGTTTATCACAGATTATGAATAAAAGTCTGTTCCATAAACTGTAATGGGTCAAATGCAGAATCTCTAATGTCGTTTCCTCGTCACAAACTGGAGTTGTGTTTGTTTCATTCACATGTTTAACGCACAAACCTGCAGATTTAACACGAGTTCTTCTCTCAAACTGAAAAAAAACCACTCTGTTCCACCTTGTGATGTCATCATGTGGTGATACAGGAAGTGCTCCACTGTGTTTTTAAACTCCACACACCTTCCCTAGAATCATGTGGATCATTTCAGCCCTGGAATTGTCGATCTCGACTGAACTAAAGGTAAAAGGAGCTGTTCACAAGGTGGAACGGATCATTTTGAGCTCTGGAGATGTAAACAGACTAATGATAAACGGTTACTCAAACACGAATGAAACAAAACAAAACTTTGGGTGTGTTTTGAGGAGGTAACAACATTATAACGTGGCTTAAAGCTCACAAGAATCCATTTTGTGTAATGTAGGACCTTTAGCTACCGCTTACCTTAGCTCGAGCTGTTAAAAGATCGATCATTTCCACATTTCAGACGAAAACCGAATACTCCCGTCTGTTTACGTGAGATGTGTCTGGTCTTTATTAGTCCATAAATACTTTCGGACACAGCCTTCGTTTAGTTTTGATCAGAATTTGAACTCTAACTTTGTCTTTGTTTGTGATTTCAGTTCTGGAGGTCAGACGCCGCGTCGTGACCTGGAGAAGCAGCTCACCGGAGAGGAGAAGTCAGTCACACTTCAGTAACTCTGACTAAAGTTCATACAAATGTTCTGTTCTAAACCTGTGCTCACCCTCAGAGCCCTGCGACCAGGAGATCCGGGGTTCTGCGCCCGAGCCAGAGTCCCCATGCCGTCCAACAAAGACTACGTGGTCCGACCCAAGTGGAACGTGGAGGGGGACTCCAGCCGGGTCAGTACTGCCTCTGATGATTGTTTATTTATTTCATTCATAAAGTATAAAAAGGCAGTGTCCAAACGTTAAACATACAAGAAAAGAATGAAAACGAACAGAAGAGTCGTCTTATGTTTTCTACCGCCTTTTCCAGACAAACATCAACACTTTAGTTACTTTAAAACATTTCAAATCAATACATTTCATTTCAATCACAAATATTAATCAATTACAAACAGAAATCTTCACTTTTACTTTTATCCAATCCAGTCCACTTTATATTTATAGCAGATTTCATCAACAAAAGTGCTGCACTACACAAATAAAACATCCAATTTAAATATAAACTAAAGCTCTATTTAACGGCTCCTCGTTTAGACAATAAACTAGTCAAATCAAATAAGAGCAAGAATACCAATAAATAATAAAAAGGTAAAAAACAAAAAAAACATGCACAACAGGTTAGTTTTCTTTTTCATACAAACACTACAATTGCACTGGATTTTATGTATTTTAAAAAAAAATACCATTATTGTACTTGACCCTTTGATTTCTTTGTCAAGATTATTCCATAAATGAACTCATTTCATTTATGTTTTTTTTTGTTTGTTTTTTTTACACGTCTGTTCCTTTTTAATTGTAGTTTTAATTGTAGTGGCCTGTTCTCATTTCAAACAGTCTTTGGATATTTACAGGTAACACACTGCACTTTGCTTTATACTTGACCTTGAGGATACTTAAGTCAACAATATCAAACATTTTCAACACTTTAAGTTGAACAAACATGTTTAAAATTTCAACCTTGTTACTAAGGAATAGACTGGATACTCCGTACGGATTCAGATACCACCATAAGAATAAAAAACCCTCTTTCTTTAGACAATATACAGCGATTTTCCACATGAAATGGTAGAACTTTCTTTTCTATTCCCATTTGTCCTGATATCTGTGTAATCCCTCAGTGGTCCAGGTCTAAACCAGGTCTAAACCAGGTCTAAACCAGGTCTAAACCAGGTCCATGGGTGTACACTTGTCTCTGTGCTCTTATTCTTGTTCTGATCCAGTTCCAGATGGTTCTAAACACATTCAGGGAAGGTTCTGCTCTGTCCTGAAAATGGGACTTTTTAAGATCGATGCCTGCGAAAAATGAGGATTTAGTTTCGATTTGTATCTGATTTTCAAAACCCGACAGTGGGAGGAGCCTGATGGGAATCTTAAAATAATCTTTATGTAGCGTATTTCTAATAGTTTTAAACTGTAAACCAGAGCGCCATGAGATTCGGATCGGTTTATAGCACATAGAAACATCTGGCTGTAATCAGGGCAGTCCTGCGTGATGTCATGTAGTACTTGGCCAGTCTCGTTCTCTGATTGGTCGTCCCTTTTTAAACCCCACTCTCTAATTGGCTGTCCTTTTTTAAACCCTGCTCTCTGATTGGCCGTCTCTGTAGTTCGTTAAGAAGGGCCTGAGTCTTCTGGAGAAACACAAACGTCGTTTTGCTGAAGAGCGAAAACAGAAGCGACCACAGGGGGCAGTCAAGATCAGCATCGAGGGCAACCGCATGCCCCTGTAGTGCCCCCCACAGGCCACGAGTCGTACTGCAGCTTCCCGCGGGCCGTGAGTCGCACTGCATGGAGTGAGGCTTGAGATCATGCACTGACTTTAGGCCTGAGGAGCAGAAAAAAGTTAAGAACTACAGCTTTAAAAGTGTATTATGTAACTTTTTGGTTGGGAGACCGTCACCTGCTTGTTTCTATGGCTTGCTCTGCCTGGAATGTTCCACGGTATGGCATTAAACAGCTCTACCTTACATTTATTCAGTTACAGGTGGTTTTATAGCTCAAAAATACCTAGAAGAACAGGTATTCTCCACCGATCTGACCTGTAACTGGGTCTGTTTTGGTCTCCATGAAAATAGAAAGGTTTAATGCCGTACTGTGGAACATTCCAGACAAACCAAAAACATGGAGAAACATGGAGAAAAGCATTTGACGGGCCCTCCACCAGAAAAGTTACACGATGCACCTTTTTAAGAGTGTGTTTGTGAATGGGCATGGCTCCTCTGGCTCCTCTGAGGTTTGGAGGAGCAGATGATGTGAGGAACATGGAGGAGAAAGTGAAGATGAGCTGATACTAAACACATCTGTAACCTGTTGATGCTCAGAGTGGAGTTTGTGGCTCGTTTTCACATTTTGCCAAGTCCGTGCTCATGTCCAGGATCCTGAACGCACCGAATGTTTGGAGTTAGATTTAGATTTAAGATTTGGAGAAGATTTGCTAATCCACCTCTCCCTCGTTCTCTCTCTTTACCGTCTCATGTCTCTATCACTCTTTCTCCCTCTCTCCCTCTCTTCAGGGCCCAGTGATAAAGGTCTCTCGTGTGGACAAAGAGATGCATCAGTTTCTCTCACTCTCTCTCTTCCCTTCTTTCTTCCCTCCTCTTCCTTAGTCTCGAACCCTCTCCTCTTTTCTCTCTTCAGGGCCTGGTCTCTCTTCCTCCTCCTCTCCTCTTTTGTCTCTAGCCCTTTTCTCTCTCTTCTCACGGCCCTGTCTCACTCTTCCTCTCCTCTCTCTCTCCTTTTCTTCCCGTCTCATCCTCTAACCTTTCTACCTCTCCCTTTCCTGTTTCTAACCCTCTCCTCTCTTCCTCTCCTCTTTTCTAACCCTCTCCTCTCTCCCTCTTTCCTCTCCTCTTTTGTCTCTAACCCTCTCTTCCTCTCCTCTTTTCTAACCCTCTCCTCGCTCCCTCTTTCCTCTCCTCTTTTGTCTCTAACCCTCTCCTCCTCTCCTCTTTTCCAACCCTCTCCTCTCTCCCTCTTTCCTCTCTTCTTTTGTCTCTAACCTTCTTCTCTCTCCTCCTCTCTCCTCTTTTGTCTCTAACCCTCTCTCTCCTCTCTCTTCTTTTGTCTCTAACCCTCCCTCTCCTCTCTCTTCTTTTGTCTCTAACTCCTTCTCTCTGTCTTTCTTTTGTCTCTAACTCCTCTCTGTCTCTCTTCTTTTGTCTCTAACTCCTTCTCTCTGTCTCTCTCTTCTTTTGTCTCTTAACTCCTTCTCTCTGTCTCTCTTTTGTCTCTAACTTCTTCTCTCTGTCTCTCTTCTTTTGTCTCTAACTCCTTCTCTCTGTCTCTCTCTTCTTTTATCTCTAACTCCTTCTCTCTGTCTCTCTCTTCTTTTGTCTCTAACTCCTTCTCTCTGTCTCTCTCTTCTTTTATCTCTAACTCCTTCTCTCTGTCTCTCTCTTCTTTTATCTCTAACTCCTTCTCTCTGTCTCTCTCTTCTTTTGTCTCTAACTCCTTCTCTCTGTCTCTCTTCTTTTGTCTCTAACTCCTTCTCTCTCTCTCTTCTTTTGTCTCTAACTCCTTCTCTCTGTCTCTCTTCTTTTGTCTCTAACTCCTTCTCTCTGTCTCTCTCTTCTTTTGTCTCTAACTCCTTCTCTCTGTCTCTTCTTTTGTCTCTAACCCTCTCTCTGTCTCTCTCTTCTTTTGTCTCTAACCCTCTCTCTGTCTCTCTCTTCTTTTGTCTCTAACTCCTTCTCTCTGTCTCTCTCTTCTTTTGTCTCTAACTCCTTCTCTCTGTCTCTCTCTTCTTTTGTCTCTAACTCCTTCTCTCTGTCTCTCTCTTCTTTTGTCTCTAACTCCTTCTCTCTGTCTCTCTCTTCTTTTGTCTCTAACCCTCTCTCTGTCTCTCTCTTCTTTTGTCTCTAACTCCTTCTCTCTCTGTCTCTCTCTTCAGGGCCCGGTGAAGAAAGGTCTCTCTCGTGTGGACAAACAGATGCGTCGTTTCCAGGACATTCGGCGTTTGTCTAAAACAGGTCACGCCGTAAAGATCAGCGTGGAGGGAAACCGGATGCCGCTCTGATTTTAAACTTGAGGATTCTTCACTTTTATTTTAAATGTTTTTTGTTTTTTGGTAAATGTAAAAATCTGCTGTGGAATAAACAGTGGTTACAGTCATCCCTTTTGGTTTTCTGTCAGCGATGGTTCCACAAAAAATAATAATTTCCTTAGAGTTTATTAATATTTTGCAGCATTCTCTGGGGGTGTGAAGCTAACTGTAGGCACTGCTCTGTCTGAAGCTCTGTTACTCAAGTTAGACTTTAATCTGAGCTTTGTTTTAACACAATCTGACCAGAAAGAAAAGCAGAGTGCACAGTTTGCTGTCTCGGTGGGGACAGGGGTAAATAGCAGGTTTAGCGCCTTGACCAATGCCTCACAGGTGTCTGTCAAAAGATGTTTTCTGTGTGGCTGTTGCTGTGGTGATGTCGCTCCACATTTGCATAAAGTTGACTTCAGATCACATCGTGATCCTCCTCTGGCCTCCTCCTGCTCCAGCTGCAGAGGAAAGAATTGGAGCTACAACAGGTGAGTTGATCTGTGCTGTTAAACAAGCCCCTCTCAAAAAACATTACAAGCTTTAACTTCTTGGGTTCTTTTTTAAAGTCAATACAGTAACGTGTATTTACCTTGTCGACGTTTCGGCTGCTGCATCTTCAGAACTGTCCCCGGTGTTGGTGGTGACGTGTCGTATATCAGCTGTTGTTACTTCCTGTAGGAGTGGTCAGCTGTTGTTACTTCCTGTAGGCGTGGTCAGCTGTTGTTACTTCCTGTAGTCGTGGTGTGATGTTGTTTCTTCCTGTGGGCGTGGTCAGCTGTTGTTACCTCCTGTAGGCGTGGTCAGCTGTTGTTACTTCCTGTAGGCGTGGTCTGCTGCTGTTATTTCCTGTAGTCGTGGTCTGATGTTTCTTCCTGTGTGCGTGGTCAGCTGTTGTTACTTCCTGTGGGCGTGGTCTGATGTTGTTACTTCCTGTGGGCGTGGTCAGCTGTTGTTTCTTCCTGTGGGCGTGGTCAGCTGTTAATTCCTGTAGACGTGGTCAGCTGTTGTTACTTCCTGTGGGTGTGGTCAGCTGTTGTTACTTCCTGTGGGCGTGGTCAGCTGTTGTTACTTCCTGTGGGCGTGGTCAGCTGTTGTTTCTTCCTGTGGGCGTGGTCAGCTGTTAATTCCTGTAGACGTGGTCAGCTGTTGTTACTTCCTGTGGGCGTGGTCAGCTGTTGTTACTTCCTGTGGGCGTGGTCAGCTGTTGTTACTTCCTGTGGGCGTGGTCAGCTGTTACTTCCTGTAGTCGTGGTTTGATGTTGTTACTTCCTGTGGGCGTGGTCAGCTGTTGTTACCTCCTGTGGGCGTGGTCAGCTGTTGTTACTTCCTGTAGTCGTGGTCTGATGTTGTTACTTCCTGTGGGCGTGGTCAGCTGTTGTTACTTCCTGTAGGCGTGGTCAGCTGTTGTTACTTCCTGTAGGCTTGGTCTGATGTTGTTCCTGTGGGCGTGGTCAGCTGTTTCTTCCTGTGGGCGTGGTCAGCTGTTGTTACTTCCAGTGGGCGTGGTCAGCTGTTGTTACTTCCTGTGGGCGTGGTCAGCTGTTGTTACTTCCTGTGGGCGTGGTCAGACTGATGGACTTGGCAGGCCGCTCAGACTGACCCTGCCTCCCGTCGCCCAGTGCTCTCTGGAGGAGGGTGTCCCTGGTGTGTGAAAGGAGGAACGCTCCGTCATCACGGTTAATTCTGTCCGTGCCTCGTTTCCTGATTTCACTGTCCTCCCTGATCCAACAATCCTCTCGTGTAACAACAACAACAAAATATAACACACCTGCTCTTTTCTGTTTAGAATGAGCTTCCTCCAGGTTTGACAGCGACTTAAATCTCGGATCTGAGCTGTGACTGCAGAACTTCCACACGCTATGGGTCTGTGTGTAGTGACCGCAGCGTTAGTCTTCTGGATGGTGGAACTGTCCTCTTCACTTACCATGAACTTTAGAATCTTCTGCAGATGGATGATCATGGAGGCAGAGGGACACATGCCTGTGCTCATGTGGGTTGACAGCTTTGTGTTTTGATTACCTGTGCCAGAACTGCAAACAAAACTTTACAAAGACGAGTGGATCTGGAGCTGTGTCCTGTCTCCTCGATTCCAGAGGGCATGATTGACAGGTGGATTAACCAATCAGAAAGATGCATGCTCCATTAGTGTCAAAAACAAACAAAACAAGTGGCTGCTTCAAATGTAAAAAGGAGGAAAAAAACAACAAAGGACTGGGACTCCCCAGAGCCAGTCTCCATGTCCGGAGATCCGGTCGTCGAGGCCCCTGCCTTCGACTCCTGCCCAGATCTCCCTGCACCGGCCCCCTATGGATCCTCTTGCGGGTGGTGGGTCCACGGGAGGACAGCCCCACGTTGCTCCTTCGGGCTGTGCCCAGCCGGGCCCCGAGGGGGCATGTCCGGCCGCTGTCGAGCTCCCACCCCAGGCCTGGTACCAGGGTGGGGCCCCGGTAATACCAGTCTGGGTGACATAACTGGCCTTGCTGTGTTTCTCATCACAGGGGCTTCTGAACCGCTTTTAGTCCGACCTGTCCCCCAGGATCTGTTTGCCTTGGGTGACCCTAAAGAGGCATGAAGCCCCCGACAACATCGCTCCCGGGATCATTCGGGCACTCAAACCCCTCCACCACGTTAAGGTGGCGGTTCAAGGAGCGGCATCTGTTCCGGATGCCTCCTGGACGCCTCCCTCAGGAGGTGTTCCGGGCATGTCCCACCGGGAGGAGGCCCCGGGGAAGACCCAGGACACACTGGAGGGACTATGTCTCTCGGCTGGCCTGGGATCGCCTTGGGGTCCCCACAGAGGAGCTGGAGGAAGTGTCCGGGGTGAAGGAAGGGAGTCCCTACTTAGACTGCTGCCCCGGATAAGTGGAAGAAGATGGATGGATGGACTGAAACTGCAGATTTTTACAGAATCAACAATCAAAGCACCAAACTATGACTTATCTCAGGTAAAAGAAGTTTTATATATTTTGTTCTGAATGTCATGAGAATTTTCAAGAGAAGATCTCTTCCACATTTGAGAGACACTTGAGACAAATTAGCGGCTGTGGTTGGATCATCTCAAGTTTGGACGGAGGTATTTTTCTCACTCTATTGTTCGATTCCAGACCCTTCTGGATTCATTGTGCTGTCCCTGATTCTTTTTAATGTCTTTAAGGCTGAGCAGAGCTGCCTCCAACATACCACCGATCGAGTTCCAGCGCGGGACATCATCATATATTCGTTTGTGAAGTGATGACTCTAACATTTCCTGCTTTGTTTCGAGAACGTGGGCTGCTGTTGTGCTTTTATTTTACCAAGAGGTCTGGATATCTGGGTGTTGGACCTGCATGTTTGGGCTGACAGGGTAATGGCAGGTTAATCTGTGGCTGTAGTCCCGTAGTTCCGTTAACGGCTCTGACAGTGTTTAGGGTTGTATGTACAGCTCCTGCTCCTCATGACCACAGTGGACTGTCAGGGTAATAAATGTTTCTGTGGCTCTGGAGGTTCACCCATTGGTTGTTAACACTCAGGTGCTTTCAGAGACGATTTCTAGGTCACTCTGTTTCTTCACACACTGCAGGTTTTACTGTGTTAAGTGTTTTTGGATCTGGATTTTATTGCACACCTGAATTTTGGGTAAAATTTTGTAAGTTTTTTTAATCTGTTCAGCAGCACAAATAACATTACAGTCTCAGGCTAGCTAGCATTAGCATTAGTTTTTCAGTTTGTCGCTCTCACCTTTTTGTTGAAAATCAAACTCCTAAACAGAACCATGAAACCTCGGACTGATCAGACTCCTGAAAATGTGCTCTTTAAATCCATTTTATATTTTTCACATTGTCTTAAATCTTTTTTGGTAGTTATTGCTAATGTGTGCCGTATCACCATAGTAACTGCTGAACATTCCACCATAAAGTAGAGCCCCAGAGAGATCACTAGATTACTCAAACATGCATGGATGACATCTGAAACCTTTTCAGACATGATGAGAGAACAACATTTGTCAAACAGGGTAGAAAGCTAAATAAAAGTTAATTTTGCAGAATACTCTCTCTTTAAAGTAATAAATATATTACATAAACCCTCCTCTTCTCACCAGCTGACGTAAACGTAAAGTTTATTTTGATTTGCCTGTAATTAACATCCACACTTTTTTTTATTATGTTCGTTTTATTAACTCAAACTGAAGCGTTAAAGACACAGCGTCAGAAGCGTCGAGGCTGAGCACCTCCTGTCACAGCCTGCAGGGGGCGTGGCTCAGTCTGAAGGGGCGTGGCTCAGTCTGAAGGGGCGTGGCTCAGTCTGGAGGGGCGTGGCTCAGTCTGGAGGGGCGTGGCTCAGTCTGGAGGGGCGTGGCTCAGTGAGACAAACAGCGTCCATCTTCAAAGGGAGAAAACAACATCAAAGTCATGTTACGGTAAACTAAAGGTGCACTGTGTAACATTCTGGTTAACAGGTAAACATCACGGTTTTACTGTCCTCTGTCTGCGGCATCCGACAGGGTCTGTGGGCTCAGTGACAGGTTCAACCCAAAGACCCTGCAGGATGTAGAGTGGGTCAAATGCAGAACACTGATATTACCGCTATAACAAACAAAAAAACAAACATAATAAATACATTGAATTTGACTTTATATAAATCTTCACGTTGTACCTGTTGGAAGGTGAGGGGGGCGTGGCTTATCCCTTGTTTCCCGGGAGACGGCCTGTTCCGATCCGGTCGATTGGAAGAGGACTGGTCTTTCGCCGCGGCAACTCAGGGACTTTACTGTGAAAGAAAAGGAAAAGAAGACAGGAGCAAAGTCCAAGGAGCAGGTATGGGTCATGGGCCTGGTCTAGTCCTGGTTCAGTTCTAGACCTGGTTTAGTCCTGGTCTAGTCCTGGTTCAGACCTGGGTTTCTGGCTCTGTTTGCTCTCCATGCTGCTGCCTCCCGCTGACAGTCGGTCCAGGGGGGCACTGTTTCCACTGAAGCCTCTCTTCCTCTTCGGCTCCATGACGTCATTCTCCTTCCTGTGCAGATCGACCAATCGCAGCACCTTCTCTGCCAGGCCCTCCCCCTTCTTCACAGAGTCTGGTTTGGATCCAAGTCTGGTCTCCGGTCTGGTCTCCGGTCTTGTCTCCGGTCTTGTCTCCGGTCTTGTCTCCGGTCTGGTCTCCGGTCTGGTCTCCGGTCTGGTCTCCGGTCTGGTCTCTGGTCTTGTCTCCGGTCTGGTCTCCGGTCTGGTCTCCAGTCTTGTCTCCGGTCTTGTCTCCGGTCTTGTCTCTGGTCTTGTCTCTGGTCTTGTCTCCGGTCTGGTCTCTGGTCTGGTCTCTGGTCTGGTCTGCGTCTCCTTCTGGAGACTGGAGATTGGAGGATCTTTGAACTGAAACAGAGGAAACAATAAAAATCAGCTCCTCTAAATCTGATAAATCCATAAACAGACTCACACCGGACTGACGTGTGTCTCTGGACTGAGTTTTGCACATTATGGATCTGGAACGGCTCTCGCTGAAAGAGTTCGGGACCTACCAGGATGTTTTAACGAATACTTGAACCTAGTTGGATGAAGAGCCACAAGAAAAGTCTAAATTTTCATTCAGTCGAGTTGAGAGAAATCAAACTTCCTCCACAGATGCACAAAGCACTTGCCTCTGCACATTTGGCCCAAACTAAAGCTCCTGCTCCTCTGGCCTGTGAGGTCACAGACGCGTGTTTTGATTGGTCACAGCGGGGCCCTGACTTCCTGTCTGTCATGTGACCGGTCATGTGATCAGGCTCCTCCACATGTAAACACCAGGAGCAGCAGGAACAGGAATCTCCCACAGCTCCAAACACAGAAGAATGATCCACCTGCATTTGACCCATCCTTCAGCGTCTCTGGGTTAAACGTGTCAGGAGATCTGTTACCCGTCCAGACAGGACCACACAACAGCAGATTTGGCAGAAACAGAAGCTCCAAACTCTCATTCATCTCCGGTAAAAGTAGCGATAGATTTGGTTCTGAACGATCCAGAGGTTTGGAGAGACGTCGTCTGCTGTGGTCCATTACACACTCTGCTGTGGTCCATTACACACTCTGCTGTGGTCCATTACACACTCTGCTGTGGTCCATCACACACTCTGCTGTGGTCCATTACACACTCTGCTGTGGTCCATCACACACTCTGCTGTGGCCCATTACACACTCTACTGTGGTCCATTACACACTCTTCTGTGGTCCCATCACACACTCTGCTGTGGTCTATTACACACTCTGCTGTGGCCCATTACACACTCTACTGTGGTCCATTACACACTCTACTGTGGTCCATTACACACTCTGCTGTGGTCCATCACACACTCTTCTGTGGTCCATTACACACTCTGCTGTGGTCCATCACACACTCTGCTGTGGCCCATTACACACTCTACTGTGGTCCATTACACACTCTTCTGTGGTCCCATCACACACTCTGCTGTGGTCCATTACACACTCTGCTGTGGTCCATTACACACTCTGCTGTGGTCCATTACACACTCTGCTGTGGCCCATCACACACTCTACTGTGGTCCATTACACACTCTACTGTGGTCCATTACACACTCTTCTGTGGTCCATTACACACTCTACTGTGGTCCATTACACACTCTACTGTGGTCCATCACACACTCTACTGTGGTCCATCACACACTCTTCTGTGGTCCATCACACACTCTGCTGTGGTCCCATCACACACTCTGCTGTGGTCCATCACACACTCTGCTGTGGTCCATCACACACTCTGCTGTGGTCCATTACACACTCTTCTGTGGTCCCATCACACACTCTTCTGTGGTCCCATCACACACTCTTCTGTGGTCCCATCACACACTCTTCTGTGGTCCCATTACACACTCTTCTGTGGTCCCATTACACACTCTTCTGTGGTCCCATCACACACTCTTCTGTGGTCCCATCACACACTCTTCTGTGGTCCCATCACACACTCTGCTGTGGTCCATTACACACTCTGCTGTGGTCCATTACACACTCTGCTGTGGCCCATTACACACTCTGCTGTGGCCCATTACACACTCTGCTGTGGTCCATTACACACTCTACTGTGGTCCATTACACACTCTTCTGTGGTCCATTACACACTCTTCTGTGGTCCATCACACACTCTACTGTGGTCCCATCACACACTCTGCTGTGGTCCATCACACACTCTGCTGTGGTCCCATCACACACTCTTCTGTGGTCCCATCACACACTCTTCTGTGGTCCCATCACACACTCTTCTGTGGTCCCATCACACACTCTGCTGTGGTCCCATCACACACTCTTCTGTGGTCCCATCACACACTCTTCTGTGGTCCCATCACACACTCTGCTGTGGTCCATCACACACTCTGCTGTGGTCCCATCACACACTCTGCTGTGGTCCCATCACACACTCTGCTGTGGTCCCATCACACACTCTTCTGTGGTCCCATCACACACTCTGCTGTGGTCCCATCACACACTCTGCTGTGGTCCCATCACACACTCTTCTGTGGTCCCATCACACACTCTTCTGTGGTCCCATCACACACTCTGCTGTGGTCCCATCACACACTCTGCTGTGGTCCATCACACACTCTGCTGTGGTCCATCACACACTCTGCTGTGGTCCATCACACACTCTGCTGTGGTCCCATCACACACTCTTCTGTGGTCCCATCACACACTCTTCTGTGGTCCCATCACACACTCTTCTGTGGTCCCATTACACACTCTTCTGTGGTCCCATTACACACTCTTCTGTGGTCCCATCACACACTCTTCTGTGGTCCCATCACACACTCTGCTGTGGTCCATTACACACTCTGCTGTGGTCCATTACACACTCTGCTGTGGCCCATTACACACTCTACTGTGGTCCATTACACACTCTTCTGTGGTCCATTACACACTCTTCTGTGGTCCATCACACACTCTGCTGTGGTCCCATCACACACTCTACTGTGGTCCCATCACACACTCTGCTGTGGTCCATCACACACTCTGCTGTGGTCCATCACACACTCTGCTGTGGTCCCATCACACACTCTTCTGTGGTCCCATCACACACTCTTCTGTGGTCCCATCACACACTCTTCTGTGGTCCCATCACACACTCTTCTGTGGTCCCATCACACACTCTTCTGTGGTCCCATCACACACTCTGCTGTGGTCCCATCACACACTCTTCTGTGGTCCCATCACACACTCTTCTGTGGTCCCATCACACACTCTTCTGTGGTCCCATCACACACTCTACTGTGGTCCCATCACACACTCTGCTGTGGTCCCATCACACACTCTTCTGTGGTCCCATCACACACTCTTCTGTGGTCCCATCACACACTCTGCTGTGGTCCCATCACACACTCTGCTGTGGTCCCATCACACACTCTTCTGTGGTCCCATCACACACTCTGCTGTGGTCCCATCACACACTCTTCTGTGGTCCCATCACACACTCTTCTGTGGTCCCATCACACACTCTGCTGTGGTCCATTACACACTCTTCTGATTCACACAGGCTGGAGGGACTGGGACTGGGAAGATCTGGGCCCAGGATCCTGGTCCAGACCCAGACTCTTTTCTGTTTGTTTGACATCTGAGTTCTCCCAGCATGCACCAGGGCTGTGTGAGCGTCATGTGATACATGTGAAGATGTTGGCTTTGGCTCAGAGTGCCTCACCTCAGCAGGAATCAGCTACTGAGCCAGGAGTCTAACCTGCAACCTCCTTACCAGTTCAGTCCTGGTTTAGTCTTGGTTTAGTCTTGGTTTAGTCCTGTTTTGATCCTGGTTCAGTCCTGATTTAGTCCTGGTTCAGCTCTGATTTGGTCCAGGTTTAGTCCTGCTTTAGTCCAGTTTTAGTCCAGGTTTAGTCCAGGTTTAGTCCTGGTTAAACTAACCCACAATCTCCTGGTGAGAGGGAGGAGAGGATAACCACTCTGCCACAGTCACACAGGGAGAACATCCACACTTGTTTCATCGGGAGTTGAACCCTCACCCTCTGTACCTGGTGGCTCTGGACGTCTGGACTCTGCAGTAACATGAGGCAGGTCAGCCCCAAGAGCAGCGCGTGGACGTGCATCTGACAGGAGCAGAGGAAAGAGCCGTTAAAGCCACAGTATGTAACTTTTTAGCCAAAGCACAGACCGAAATGAGAACATGTTTATATTTTGTCACTATGGTTGTTTTTATTGCACTGAAAAAGATAAAAAAAAAAAAACATGTCCTCGCTGTGGGACGCAGAGACGTTTCTATAGTTACCATGGAGACGGCTCATTTGTGCTTTAACATTTAAACGACTCATGAGTTCGTTTCCTCCTCAAAAACACACGTGGAGTTGTGTTTGTTTCATTCACATGTTTAACACACAAACCTGCAGATTTAACACGAGTTCTTCTCTCAAACCTGGTTCAGTCCTGGTTTAGTCCTGGTTTAGTCCTGGTTCAGTCCTGGTTCAGTCCTGTTTTAGTCCTGGTTCAGTCCTGTTTCAGTCCTGGTTTAGTCCTGGACAGATGTTTGCAGTTGCAGACTGAGTCATTGTAGTGAAGTCATGTGACCTCTGACCTTCCCAAAATGGCGGCTACAAAAACACAGAATCTAAAGTGTCATATCAAACGGGAAACACTCTGTTCCACCTTGTGATGTCATCATGTGGTGATACAGGAAGTGCTCCACTGTGTTTTTAAACCCCACACACCTTCACTAGAATCATTTGGATCATTTCAGTCCTGGAATTGTCGATCTCGACTGAACTAAAGGTAAAAGGAGCTGTTCACTTGAAAACTACCACTTGATGACATCACAAGGTGGAACAGAGTGTGTGAATGAAACAAAACACAACTCCAGGTGTGTTTTTGAGGAGGAAACGGCGTTAGAACATGGCCTAAAGCTTCATACTGAACCTTCAACCTGGAAATCGAAATCGAACTTTCGGAGGAGTTCTGGTTAGATTTGACCCTGATGGTTTAAAGCCGCACTGTGTCACATTTCTGGTTGCAAGTCTGCCTCCTGTCCTCCATAGAGATGTGAGTCGTGGCCTGGAATGTTCCACAGCACTGAACTTATCCATCTCAATGTAGACAAGAAGTATGCAGGTTACAGGTGAGATCTGTGGAGAGGCGATGCCACTCAGATACAAGTTTGAAGGTAGTTTTTTAGGAATAAAAACTGAATTTGAATTCTGGAAAATGGATGTGTTCAGCGCCATATATGGGCAAAGAAACAACATCTCCATGGAGACGAGCAGGTGAAAGTTCATATACAACTAAATGAAATGAAGCAGGACACAGAAAAAGTTCCACAGTGCGAATTTAAATGTCCAACTAAAGGAAATGTAAAAGCGCAGACGTCTTACCTCTGCGGTCTTCGTCTCGGCTCCTCTCGGCTGGACGCTCGGCTCCCGCAGGTTTTGTAGCAGCTCTCGTCCAATCAGGAGTCTCCGTTTTTTCTACCTTTTCATTGACACTTTAAACCCTCCTCACCGTCCCTGAGGACTCCAGACCCGGTTTAGTCCTGGTTTGGTTCTGGGTTAGTCCTGGGCTCCTCCATCAGATGGTCCCACAGGTGTAACCCGGAGACACTGGACGGGTCAAATGCAGAGGACACGTTTCCTGACAGGTTCAACAAAGTGATAAAGTTTATTTGAACTTAATGCAAACGATAACTTCTTTGAGTCAACTGGGTAATTCGTCCAGATTTAATCCCATTCCAGTCCTGGTTCAGACCTGGTTTAGTCCTGGTTTAGTCCTGGTTCAGACCTGGTTTAGTCCTGGTCCAGTCCTGGTTCAGTCCTGGTTCAGTCCTGTTTTAGTCCTGTTTTAGTCCTGGTTTAGTCCTGGTTCAGTCCTGGTTTAGTCCTGGTTCAGTCCTGGTTCAGTCCTGGTTCAGTCCTGTTTTAGTCCTGTTTTAGTCCTGGTTTAGTCCTGGTTCAGTCCTGGTTTAGTCCTGGTTCAGTCCTGGTTCAGTCCTGTTTTAGTCCTGGTTCAGTCCTGTTTTAGTCCTGGTTTAGTCCTGGTTCAGTCCTGGTTCAGTCCTGGTTTAGTCCTGGTTTAGTCCTGGTTCAGTCCTGGTTTAGTCCTGGTTCAGTCCTGGTTCAGTCCTGTTTTAGTCCTGGTTCAGTCCTGGTTTAGTCCTGGTTCAGTCCTGTTTTAGTCCTGGTTCAGTCCTGGTTCAGTCCTGTTTTAGTCCTGGTTCAGTCCTGTTTTAGTCCTGGTTTAGTCCTGGTTCAGTCCTGGTTCAGTCCTGGTTTAGTCCTGGTTCAGTCCTCTTTTAGTCCTGGTTCAGTCCTGGTTCAGTCCTGGTTCAGTCCTGTTTTAGTCCTGGTTCAGTCCTGGTTTAGTCCTGGTTCAGTCCTGGTTCAGTCCTGGTTTAGTCCTGGTTCAGTCCTGTTTTAGTCCTGGTTCAGTCCTGTTTTAGTCCTGGTTCAGTCCTGGTTTAGTCCTGGTTCAGTCCTGGTTCAGTCCTGGTTTAGTCCTGGTTCAGTCCTGTTTTAGTCCTGGTTCAGTCCTGTTTTAGTCCTGGTTCAGTCCTGTTTTAGTCCTGGTTCAGTCCTGGTTCAGTCCTGGTTTAGTCCTGGTTCAGTCCTGTTTTAGTCCTGGTTCAGTCCTGTTTTAGTCCTGTTTTAGTCCTGGTTCAGTCCTGGTTCAGTCCTGGTTTAGTCCTGGTTCAGTCCTGTTTTAGTCCTGGTTCAGTCCTGGTTTAGTCCTGGTTCAGTCCTGGTTTAGTCCTGGTTCAGTCCTGTTTTAGTCCTGGTTCAGTCCTGTTTTAGTCCTGGTTCAGTCCTGTTTTAGTCCTGGTTCAGTCCTGGTTTAGTCCTGGTTCAGTCCTGGTTTAGTCCTGGTTCAGTCCTGGTTTAGTCCTGGACAGATGTTTGCAGTTGCAGATTGAGTCATTGTAGTGAAGTCATTTGACCTCTGACCTCATTCTGGTGACCTTCCCAAAATGGCGGCTACAAAAACACAGAATCTGAAGTGTGAGGAGGAGGACGAGGTGATGAGGAGGAGGAGAGGAGAAGAGGACGAGGTGAGGAGGAGGAGAGGAGAAGAGGACGAGGTGATGGGGAGGACGAGGTGAGGACGAGGACGAGGTGAGGAGGAGGAGGAGAGGAGAAGAGGACGAGGTGATGGGGAGGAAGAGGACGAGGTGAGAAGGAGGTGAGGAGGAGAAGGTGAAGAGGAGGTGATGAAGCTGTGAGCTCAGAGTCTCATTACAGAGTTTAAACCAACAGCACAGAGTCATTAGGACGTCTCATTATCGCAGGTACGTCACCGCCGCTCCACAGGTGAGTCATCCCCACGTCGCCATGACGACGGGGACAACACGGGGCCAGACTGACCCTCTGGACTCTGGACGGTTCTCCGGACACATTTAAAGCTGCACCGTGTCACCTTTCTGCCTGTCTCTATGGAGATGTTATTGTTTTTTTTTCCAGAACATTCCACATTACGGCATTAAACTTGAATATCTCCACCAGCACCACCCAGGCCAAGTTCCAGGTCACGTCTGTGGAGAGGCGAGCCGGCTTACAGTAAGAATACTGTTTTTCAATGTATTTTAGCATGATTAAATTTGATTTGAAGTGATAACTTTAATGCCAGACTGCGGAACATTCGGCAAAGCAATAAAGTCTCCATGGAGATGAGCAGGTAGCAAACTCCACACCAGAAAAGTTACATAGTGCCCCTTTTTACCACATGATTCAGAAAACACATATAAACATAACTGTGTTCCTCTCCTTCCACAGTGGTTGGTCCCTCACCCTCATCCAGCTCAGGTCCACCTCAGGTCCTCCAGAGGCCTGGGAGCTTGAGAGTTCTGCGCAGTATCTTTGCTGTTCCAATACTGCACTTTTCTGGACTGAGATGTCTGATGTTTCTCCTGGATCTGCTGTAACCTCCTCCAGTTTGGGGGTTACAGCCCCGAGTGCTCCGATCACCACGGGCACCACTGAAGCCTTCACCTTCCAGGCCTTCTCCAGCTCTTCCTTGAGCCCCTGGTATTTCTCTAGTTTCTCGTGTTCCTTTTTCCTGATATTACCATCGCTTGGTATTGCAATGTCCACCACCACGGCTTTGTTCTGTTGCTTATCCACCACCACTATGTCTGGTTGGTCCATCACCATCTGTCAGTCTGTATCTGGAAGTCCCACAGGACCTTGGCACGCTCATTCTCCACAACCTTTGGGGGAGTTCCTCACCTTGACCTTGGGGTCTCCAGCCCGTACTCTGCACAGATGTTTCTGTACACTATGCCCGCCACTTGGTTGTGTCGCTCCATGTGATGCTTTCCCTGCAGCATCTTACACCCTGCAGTTATGTGCTGGACTGTCTCAGGAGCCTCTGTCTCAGGAGCCTCTGTCTCAGGAGCCTCTGTCTCAGGAGCCTCTGTCTCAGGAGCCTCTGTCTCAGGAGCCTCTGTCTCAGGGGATGTCTCAGATGCCCTCCCCTGACGGACTTGGAGCACAGGGGGCGCTGTTTCTGCTGTGGCCTCCTGTCAGTGGACCTGATGCATCAGACTGAGCTTCCTGTTTATAGGCGACATTCTGAGGAACAGTTTAAATGTCCCACATCAAACTATTCTCTGTTCAGCAGCAGGAAGTGCTCCACTGTGTTTTTAAACTCCATGGAGGCAAAGCAAGGCAAGTTTATTTGTACAGCACAATTCGTACACAAAGTCATTCAAAGTGATTTACAGAATAAGAAATAAAATTAAAATCACAAACCAGACAAATGAAAACTTAAATAATCATCATAAATTAAAAAGAGAGAGACGTAAGAAGAAGGAGAAGAAGAAGAAAAAGAAAAAGAAGAAAAAGAAAAAGAAAAAGAAGGAGAAGAAGAAGGAGAAGAAAAAGAAAAAGAAAAATGAAAACGAAAACCTTTGAGTCACAGAAGTTTAGAGTCAGAGCCGAGTCCAGAGTCACAGGTTCAGACGGTTCCAGGTTTAAACTTCATGAATCTGAAACTCTGACTCCCCGAGTTTAGTCCAGAGTCTGGAACCAGCAGGAGGCCGGGACTAAAGCAGAACTAAACCAGGACTACAGCAGGACTAAAGCAGAACTAAACCAGGACTCCAGCAGGACTAAAGCAGAACTAAACCAGGACTACAGCAGGACTACAGCAGGACTAAAGCAGAACTAAACCAGGACTCCAGCAGCAGTCCGGTCCCTGAGCTCCTCACAGTGCAGATGTTCTTGTGGCTCTAACGTGTCTCAGATGAACTTTGGAGCTCGGCCGTGGAGAGACTCGTGCACGAGAAGATTAAATCTACAGGGTTCAGTTTGTGACACTGGAGCTTTAAATTTCCTGTTTCGGTGTTTTTTTTATGTTTGTGAAAACGTCAGAAACATAAACAGAAGTGATTTCCTCTGAAACATGAACGAAAAAGAGCCACATTCAAAATAAACGCTCCATTTTTGGATCAGAGTATTTCAGGCTCTTTCATCTGAGACGGTCCAGCAGATGTTTGTTCTTCTGCCTCAGAGACGACCCCAGGACTCTTCCTCCCATTCTCCTCTGTCCCTCTGCAGCTCCTCCTCTCCTCTGTCCCTCTGCAGCTCCTCCTCTCCTCTGTCCCTCTGCAGCTCCTCACTCCTCCTCTCCTCTGTCCCTCTGCAGCTCCTCACTCCTCCTCTCCTCTGTCCCTCTGCAGCTCCTCCTCTCCTCTGTCCCTCTGCAGCTCCTCCTCTCCTCTGTCCCTCTGCAGCTCCTCACTCCTCCTCTCCTCTGTCCCTCTGCAGCTCCTCCTCTCCTCTGTCCCTCTGCAGCTCCTCCTCTCCTCTGTCCCTCTGCAGCTCCTCCTCTCCTCTGTCCCTCTGCAGCTCCTCACTCCTCCTCTCCTCTGTCCCTCTGCAGCTCCTCACTCCTCCTCTCCTCTGTCCCTCTGCAGCTCCTCCTCTCCTCTGTCCCTCTGCAGCTCCTCCTCTCCTCTGTCCCTCTGCAGCTCCTCCTCTCCTCTGTCCCTCTGCAGCTCCTCCTCTCCTCTGTCCCTCTGCAGCTCCTCACTCCTCCTCTCCTCTGTCCCTCTGCAGCTCCTCCTCTCCTCTGTCCCTCTGCAGCTCCTCACTCCTCCTCTCCTCTGTCCCTCTGCAGCTCCTCCTCTCCTCTGTCCCTCTGCAGCTCCTCACTCCTCCTCTCCTCTGTCCCTCTGCAGCTCCTCCTCTCCTCTGTCCCTCTGCAGCTTCTCTCTCCTCCTCTCCTCTGTTCTTCTCCTCTCTCTCCTCTATTCTTCTCCTCCTTTCCTCTGTTCTTCTCCTCTATCTCCTCTGCTCTTCTCTTTTCTCTCCTCCTCTCCTCTGCTTCTCTCACTCTCTCTCCTCCTCCTCCTCCTCCTCTGTTCTTCTCTTTCCTCTTCTCCTCTCTTCTCTTTCCTCTGCTCTTCTCTTTTCTCTCTCTTCTCCTCTCTCCTCTCTCTCCCCTCTCTCCTCTCTACTCCTCTGCTCTTCTCTTTCCTCTCTTCTCCTCTCTCTCCTCTCTCTCCCCTCTCTACTCCTCTGCTCTTTTCTTTTCTCTCTTCCTCTCCTCTCACTCCTCTCTTCTCCTCTCTCCTCCTCTGTTCTTCTTTCCTCTCCTCCTCTCATCTCTTTCCTCTGCTCTTTTCTTTTCTCTCTTCCTCTCCTCTCACTCCTCTCTTCTCCTCTCTCTCCTCTCTTTCCTCTGTTCTTCTCTTTTCTCTCCTCCATTTCTCTGTGGTGAGGTTTGAGTTTTGGGAAATGTTCACATTTTTATTCAGTGTTGTTCCATCTTCAAGGGTCAACCACTCCCCCGTTCACGCAGACACTGGGGGTGGGTGGGTTAAGTGTCTTGCCCAAGGACACAACAACAGCATTCATCTGTGGGAGCGGGATTCGAACCGCCAACCTTCGGCTCAGTGGACAAACACAGTCCACAGAACTTTTGGTGCAGATCAGAAAGAGTTTATTTTCTCAAACGTTTTGAAATTTCTAACAAAGTCCTGAATATTCAAAAGGCTCAGTTCGGTGTGGTTGGTTCGGTGTGTGTGGTTCGGTGTGTGCGGTTCGGTGTGTGCGGTTCGGTGTGGTTGGTTCGGTGTGGTTGGTTCGGTGTGTGCGGTTCGGTGTGTGCGGTTCGGTGTGGTTGGTTCGGTGTGGTTGGTTCGGTGTGTGCGGTTCGGTGTGTGCGGTTCGGTGTGTGCGGTTCGGTGTGGTTGGTTCGGTGTGGTTGGTTCGGTGTGTGTGGTTCGGTGTGTGCGGTTCGGTGTGGTTGGTTCGGTGTGGTTGGTTCGGTGTGTGCGGTTCGGTGTGTGCGGTTCGGTGTGGTTGGTTCGGTGTGGTTGGTTCGGTGTGTGCGGTTCGGTGTGGTTGGTTCGGTGTGTGCGGTTCGGTGTGTGCGGTTCGGTGTGTGCGGTTCGGTGTGTGCGGTTCGGTGTGTGCGGTTCGGTGTGTGCGGTTCGGTGTGGTTGGTTCGGTGTGTGCGGTTCGGTGTGGTTGGTTCGGTGTGGTTGGTTCGGTGTGGTTGGTTCGGTGTGTGGTTGGTTCGGTGTGTGGTTGGTTCGGTGTGGTTGGTTCGGTGTGTGGTTGGTTCGGTGTGTGGTTGGTTCGGTGTGTGGTTGGTTCGGTGTGTGCGGTTCGGTGTGTGCGGTTCGGTGTGTGCGGTTCGGTGTGTGTGGATCGGCGCCCTCTGCTGGACACCGGGAGTTTCTCTGATGCAGAATGATGTTTAGTTGTTTAGTTTGTTTGAAGTTTCACAGGAAATCCTCTTTACTCCCAAATCAGAGACACGAGGACACGACTCAGACACTCCACCTGTGAACCAGGACTAAAGCAGGACTAAACCAGGACTAAAGCAGGACTAAACCAGGACTAAAGCAGGACTAAAGCAGGACTAAAGCAGGACTAAAGCAGGTCTAAAGCAGGTCTAAACCAGGATTAAACCAGGACTCAAGCAGGACTAAACCAGGTCTGAATCAGGACTGAAGCAGAACTGAACCAGGACTGAAGCAGGACTAAACCAGGACTGAATCAGGACTAAACCAGGTCTGCAGCAGGACTAAACCAGGACTGAACCAGGACTAAAAGCAGGTGCATATGGACCAAAGAGCAGCCAACAGTCGGTGAGTTTGTATCGTTTTCTGTATTATGCAACATTTGAGAAGGAGGAGCCTGGGAGGGCATCTGACACACAGGGATACTGGAGCATGGGAGGGCATCTGACTCTTTCCTCTCTCTCAGACAAATGGAGGACAGGCTGAACTCCTCGGCTTCTCCCTCAAACCTCTCGTCCTCTGCAGACTTCAGGAGTGTCTTCACAGAGGAGGTAACAGACTCACCTCTGAGAGGCTTTGTCACACTCCCAGATTCTAAACCAGGTCTAAACCAGGTCTAAACCAGGACTAAACCAGGTCTAAACCAGGTCTACAACAGGACTAAACCAGGTCTAAACCAGGACTAAACCAGGTCTAAACCAGGACTAAACCAGGACTAAACCAGGTCTAAACCAGGTCTATAACAGGACTAAACAAGGTCTAAACCAGGTCTAATCCAGGTCTATAACAGGACTATTCCATGTCTAAACCAGGTCTTAAAGTGGACTTTATCACGTCCACTGTAGTTTAAACAGAAAAGTGGGTCAAATGAAGTGTTGGTGTGGATTTATCTTGTTAAACTTACAGTACACACTGCACTGTGCTGCACTTCTGCATTACACCACTAGGTGTCAGCATTCACCAGTTTGATCTAATATGAGTATTAATCTGGTCACATTAACTCTAGTGTAAAATCCTACAACACTTCTCAGTGACAGGTTTGAATTTAGAGGCATGAGCACCAGTGTTGAATTCTATCAACAGGAGTGTTGTTTTTAACACCGCCAGAGTTAAAATGAATAGTTGAGTGTAAAATACTTTACACTTTCAACGTGTAACAGTTCATAATGTTCATATCTTGATATTGTGACAAAATAGTGAAATAAAAACCCCAGCATCATGTAAAGCCGGTTAAAAAGAGGAGCTACACTTTTTCAAGACAAAGTGAATCGGAGCCAGAGCCAGTGGAGCCGGAAGCGTGTCCATACTCACTTCCCATTTGGAACGTGACGGCAGATTGGCTGTGTCCATTCAGTGTATACAGTCTATGCTCCAAACGTTTGGCTGGTAGTTTATATTTGCTTTATACAGGTTTTGCTATTTCATATTTTTAATGCTCTGACCCCTGGAGGGCGCCGTACTCTTGAGTAAAAGTATCAGATCAACGACACAGATCCGGTGACTCACATTTGGACTTTACCTCAGGTCCTGCCCCCGCTCTACCTGGCCCTGTGCATTGTGGGATTGCTCCTGAATGCCGTGGCTTCCTGTGTGTTCTGCCGCGTGCCCTCTGACGCCGCCCTGGTGGTGTACCTGAAGAACATGCTGCTGGCAGACCTTCTGATGCTCCTCTGCTTCCCCTTTAAGCTCCTGGCCCAGCTCGGGGTGGGAGGCTGGAGACTGCACATGCTCATGTGCAGGTACTGAACCAGGACTAGACCAGGATTAGACCAGGACTAAACCTTGACTAGACTAGGACTAAACCAGGACTGAACCAGATCTTTTTGCAGGTTTGTGGCGGTGTTGTTTTACTCGTCCATGTACACTGGAATCATGTTTATGGGTCTCATCAGTTTGGAACGATACGCCAAGATTGTCCGACACTCCCAACCCAATGTGTGAGTACTACTACTACTACTACTACTACTACTACTACTACTACTACTACTACTACTATTACCGCAGTACTACAAAAAGAACCACTCCTGCTCCAAGTCGTGTTTCGATGATACTAACTGTACTGTTTATTCTCAGGTATAAACCATAGGTTCAGATGTCTGCAGGTCTCCGTCATGTCCCTCATGTGTGATGTCACTAAACTCTTCCTCTTTGTCTCTCAGTTTGGGGCGTGTCTCTGTGGTGCACTTCCTGCAGAGTCCTGGCTCCGCCTTCGCTGTTGCTATGGGGACGTGGGGCCTGATGCTTCTGAGTGCGCTCCCTAACGTCCTGCTAACGAGCCGTGAAGCTAACGAGGCTAACGCCAGACGCTGCATGGAGCTGAAGACTGAGCTGGGCGTGCGCTGGCACCAGGTCTGATCCTCTGCCTCTGTACGTGTGTCGGTCCATCCATCCATCCATTTTCTTCCGCTTTATCCAGGGCCGGGGTGCAGGGGCAGCAGTCTGACCAGGGAAGCCCAGACCTGGAGAGGGGAAGCCACCTTTTTCCTGTAGAGAACCATGGCCTCGGATTTGGAGGAGCTGATCTTCATCCCAGCCGCTTCACACTCGGCTGCAAACCGCCCCAGTGCACGTTAGAGATCCTGGTTTGATGAAGCCATCAGGAAAACATCATCTGCAAACAGCAGAGATGAGATCCTGTGGTTCCCAAACCGGACCTCCGGCCCCTGACTGTGCCTAGAAATTCTGTCCATAAATACAATGAACAGAACCGGTGGCAAAGAGCACCGAACCCCATACTCCTGGAGCACTCCCCACAGGACCCCACGAGGGACATGGTTGAATGCCTTCTCCAGATCCACAAAGCACAAGTGGACTGGTTTGGCAAACTCCCATGAACCCTCAAGCACCCGATGGAGAGTATAGAGCTGGTCCAGTGTTCCACGGCCGGGACAAAAACCACACTACTCCTCCTGAATCCGAGGTTCGACTATAGGTCGGATTCTCCTCTCCAGTACCCCAAAATAGACCTTACCGGGGAGCCTGAGGAGTGTGATTCCCCTGTAGTTAGAACACACCCTTCAGTCCCCCTTCTTAAACAGAGGGACCACCACCCTGGTCTGCCAGTCCAGAGGTTCTGTCCCCGAACACCACACAATGTTGCAGAGACATGTCAGCCAAGACAGCCCCACAATATCCAGAGACTTAAGATACTCAGGACGGATCTCATCCACCCCCGGAGCCTTGCCACCAAGAAGCTTGCCGACCACCTCAGCGACTTCAGCCAGTGTGATGGATGAGTCTGCCTCCGAGTCCTTGGCATCTGCTTCCTCCTCAGAAGAAGGTGGGATTGAGGAAATCCTCAAAGTATTCCTTCCACCACCCAACGACATTCCCAGTTGAAGGGCAACAGCTCCACCCGCTGTAAACAGTGTTGGTGAAGCACTGCTTCCCCCTCCTGAGGCATTGAACAGTTTGCCAGAATTTCTCTGAGGCCGACTGATAGTCCTCCTCCATGGCCTTGCCAAACTCCTTCCAGCCCTGAGTTTTTGCCTCTGCAACTGCACGTGCTGCAGCACGTTTGGCCTGCCGGTACCTGTCAGCTGCCTCAGGAGTCCCACGAGCCAATAAGGCCCGACAGGACTCCTTCTTCAGCCTGACGGCATCCTTTACTTCTGGCGTCCACCACCACGTTCAGAGATTGCCGCCATGACAGACACCAGAGACCTTGTGACCACAGCTACGAGCAGCAGCATTGACAATGGAGGTGGAGAACATGGTCTACTCGAAGTCCATGGTCCACTCGAAGTTCGTGTCCTCAGCCTCCACCGGGATCTGGGAAAAGTGAGTTGAAGGTTGCCCTGACAGAGGGCTCTGCCAGACGTTCCCAACAAACCCTCACTATACGCTTGGGTCTGCCAGGTCTTTCCGGCTTCCTCCTCCACCAGCACATCCAACTCACCACCAGGTGGTGATTGGTTGATGGCTCTGCCCCTCTCTTCACCTGAGTGTCCAAGACATGCGGCCGAAGATCAGATGACATGACAATAAAGTCGATCATCGATCTCCGGCGTAGGGTGTCCTGGTGCCACGTGCACTGATGGACACCCTTGAGCTTGAACATGGTGTTCGTTATGGACAAACCGTGGTGAGCACAGAAGTCCTTGGGTTCAGATCAGGCAGGTTGTCCTTCCCGATCATCCCTCTCCAGGTGTCACTGGCTTTGCTCACGTGGGAGTTGAAGTCCCCCAGTAGAACAACGGAGTCCCCGGTCGGTGCAAAACCCCTAACAAGTGCATGTGCAAGCGAGTACCTTGTTTACACGGTTGAGAGAGGCTTTAATATATTTATTACGTAAACCATCAGCTGAGGCACCTCAGCGGCAGCGTATATACAGGGTGTCCCAAAAAATTTGACATAATTTCGCAGGCCAATAATTTTGGCAGTTCTTGTTGAAATAACCTCAAATTTTCACAGAATGTATAGAAACAGATTTTATATTTAATGTTTTATTTTTGTTCTGTTTTCAGGTTGAGCCATGCCGTTCACTCCCAAAGAGAAGTCATTTTGCGTCTTGGAATATGTTCTGTTTCTATACATTCTGTGAAAAATTTAGGTTATTTCAACAAGAATTGCCAAAATTATTGGCCTGCGAGATGATGTCATAGTTTTTGGGACACCCTGTATATTTATACTGTTATGTTGTGCGTCACTGGATAATGGTACCTGATTGATTGATGCAGCGCGTCCAGCGTCAGAAGTTCAGCTTTTTCGACACTGTCGTCGGACGCCTGAACATTCAAAACACATGATGGCCCTTGACTGTGTCTGGAGCTCTGTCCGTGAGTGTGAGGCTGGAACTCTCTAACCCCCTCTCCCTTCTTCTCTCTCGCAGGCGTCGTCCATCTTCTCCGTGGGCGTGTTCTGGCTGACCCTGGTCGTCATGGTGACCTGTTACACCTCCATAGCGGTTCACGTGTACCGCTCGTATCGGCGCGTTCGCTCAAACTCTTCCATCTGCAGGAAGTCGGGGCGCAGCATCCTCAGCCTCCTCCTCGTCTTCGCCCTGTGCTTCGTCCCGTACCACCTTTGCAGAGTGCCCTACACTTTAAGCCAGATGCCCTGGTCCGGCTTCAGCCTGCACTCCAGGTCTCTCCAGCCAAACACTAAGACAAGACTGAACCAGGACAGAACCAGGACTAAGACAAGACTAAACCAGGACTAAGACAAGACTAAACCAGGACTAAAACAGGACTGAGCCAGGACTAAGACAGTACTGATTCAGGAAAGAGCCGGGACTGAACCGGGACTAAAACAGGACTAAAACAGGACTAAAACAGGACTAAAACAGGACTGAACAAGGACTGAACCAGAACTAAGACAGGACTGAGCCAGGACTGAAACAGGATTAAGACAGGACTGAACCAGCAATGTTCATTTTGTCTTCTTATGTACTTTCACTTCTTGAGTATGGGTGGGTACATTGTCTTTAAAAAAAAACCCAAGAAGTTAAAGGACTGAACCAGGACTAATACAGGACTGAACAAGGACTGAACCAGGACTGAATCCGGACTCTCCAACCAAACCCACTGCTCCTCTCCATCCATGTGGTTCTAGTGTATAAGATGTTATTTGTTTTTTCTGTGAATGGGTGAGTGGTTCTTCATGTAAAACGCTTTGAGCCTTGAAGGTGGAAAAGCTCTCCTATAACTGCTAGCCTCTTGAGCTTCATTTGACTGGAGCAAAACGTTGTGGGTGACGTCTAGGGAGTCCAGGCGTCTCTGTTTACTCGGGACAGTCCCAGTTTTGAGCCCTGTGTCCCCTGTCCCAACAGATTTATCCAAAACCACTGATTTGTCCAAGTTTTATCCAAGAAATGTCCCTGGTGTCCCTATTTTGGACCAATCTGATCCCTGCCAACAGTAAAAAGAGGCATAAATGATCATTTGTTTATGTGAAATAAAGAAAAGCTGCTTAAAAATGACCAAAACACAAAGAAAATGTGACTTTACTGACACATGTTCGTCCTGAACGGTCTCTGTGTAACAGTTTTGCTCCTTTCATTTCGCACTCGTTTTATTTTTACCAACCACCAAAAACCCGGGGATGTCCCAGTGTTTTATTTTGAAATTCTGGTCACCGTAGTCACTCTCTTAGTCCACTTCTTTATACCGTCTGTGGGTCAGAGTTTTTGTGCACATTTAAAAACAGAGCTAAACGCTAGCTTGAGGCACTGACCTGTTTCTGGTCCTCAGGTTCGTGCTGTTCCAGGCGAAGGAGGCTACGCTAATGCTAGCATCGGCTAACGTGTGCCTGGACCCTCTGGTGTACTTCCTGATGTGCCGCTCGTTCAGACACACTCTGCTCCAAACCCTGTTCTCCTCCTGCTCCTCGACCTCCAGAGAGAGACGCAGATCTGTCAGTACCAGCCCCAGTCTGTCCAACGTACACACAACCTGAACCAGGACCAAACCAGGACTGAACCAGGACCGAACCAGGACCAAACCAGGACCGAACCAGGACTACACCAGGACTGAACCAGGACCGAACCAGGACCGAACCAGGACCGAACCAGGACCGAACCAGGACCGAACCAGGACTACACCAGGACTGAACCAGGACCGAACCAGGACCGAACCAGGACTGAACCAGGACTGAACCAGGACTGAACCAGGACTAAACCAGGACTAAACCAGGACCGAACCAGGACCGAACCAGGACTACACCAGGACCGAACCAGGACCGAACCAGGACCGAACCAGGACCGAACCAGGACTACACCAGGACTGAACCAGGACCGAACCAGGACCGAACCAGGACCGAACCAGGACCGAACCAGGACTACACCAGGACCGAACCAGGACCGAACCAGGACCGAACCAGGACCGAACCAGGACTGAACCAGGACCGAACCAGGACCGAACCAGGACCGAACCAGGACTGAACCAGGACTGAACCAGGACTGAACCAGGACTACACCAGGACTGAACCAGGACCACACCAGGACCACACCAGGACCACACCAGGACCACACCAGGACCACACCAGGACTAAACCAGGACTAAACCAGGACTGAACCAGGACTACACCAGGACCGAACCAGGACCGAACCAGGACCGAACCAGGACCGAACCAGGACCGAACCAGGACTACACCAGGACTACACCAGGACTACACCAGGACCGAACCAGGACCGAACCAGGACCGAACCAGGACTACACCAGGACTGAACCAGGACTACACCAGGACCGAACCAGGACCGAACCAGGACTACACCAGGACTGAACCAGGACCAAACCAGGACTACACCAGGACCGAACCAGGACCACACCAGGACCACACCAGGACCGAACCAGGACCACACCAGGACCGAACCAGGACTACACCAGGACTGAACCAGGACTAAACCAGGACTACACCAGGACCGAACCAGGACCGAACCAGGACTACACCAGGACTGAACCAGGACTAAACCAGGACTCCACCAGGACCGAACCAGGACCACACCAGGACTAAACCAGGACTAAACCAGGACTGAACCAGGACTACACCAGGACCGAACCAGGACCGAACCAGGACTACACCAGGACTGAACCAGGACTAAACCAGGACTACACCAGGACCGAACCAGGACCGAACCAGGACTACACCAGGACTGAACCAGGACCACACCAGGACTACACCAGGACCGAACCAGGACCACACCAGGACTAAACCAGGACTAAACCAGGACTGAACCAGGACTACACCAGGACCGAACCAGGACCGAACCAGGACCGAACCAGGACCGAACCAGGACCGAACCAGGACCGAACCAGGACTACACCAGGACTGAACCAGGACTACACCAGGACCGAACCAGGACCGAACCAGGACTACACCAGGACTACACCAGGACCGAACCAGGACCGAACCAGGACTGAACCAGGACTACACCAGGACTGAACCAGGACTGAACCAGGACTACACCAGGACCGAACCAGGACCGAACCAGGACCGAACCAGGACCAAACCAGGACTGAACCAGGACTGAACCAGGACTACACCAGGACCGAACCAGGACCGAACCAGGACCGAACCAGGACTGAACCAGGACTAAACCAGGACCCAGTTTGTTTACTGAAAATGAAACGGTTAATGTGTACAAACTTTCTCTTAAAAAATAAAAAATAATTTCTAAGTAAATTCTGATGTAATGAGACAAAAACACAAAATAAAATGTGAATTCTCCATTTTCTTAAAAACTAAAACATCATTTAAAGGCCCATATTATGTTTAACACACAAACTCTGCATATTTACTTTTTGTTCTTCTCTCAAACTGAAACCACTCTGTTCCACCTTGTGATGTCATCATGTGGTGATACAGGAAGTGCTCCACTGTGTTTTTAAACTCCACACACCTTCACTAGAATCATTTGGATCATTTCAGTCCTGGAATTGCCGATCTCGCCTGAACTAAAGGTAAAAGGAGCTGTTCACTTGAAAACTACCACTTGATGACATCACAGGGTGAGGAGCCTCTGACCGTCTCTGCTCCTTCAGTTAAAACCTCCTGTAATTGACTTTTTGTCCTCGTCTTTGTACCGTCTGTTTGTAAAGTGATTCTGTGGGTTTTAGGCAGGTTTGTTAAACTCTGACGTGTGACGGGATCAGTGAAAACGTGAACATTTTTGCAGACGCAGAGAAAAGTGGGATCTGACGTATCGGAAGTTTGAGATATTAAATGTTACACGATTCAATCCTTTTTTTTTAAATTTCAGATTTCAAAGTGAGTCTTGAGTCTACTGAAGTTTTTCACCAGCCACAAAAACATCTGCAGGTTTGTTTGTGATGGTGGATTTGGAGAAGAACATTGAGGCTGTTTTGCTGAGTTTAAAAGTACACTGTGTAACTTTTTCTGGTGGAGGGTCTGTGGGGATGCTTGTCTCCATGGAGATGTTATTGCTTTGTCTGGAATGTTCCACAGTATGGCATTAAACCTTTCTATCTTCATGGAGACCAAACCAGACCAAGTTCCAGGTCAGATCTGTGGAGAGGCGACCCCGCTCACAGTCAGAATGTCTGTTTTTCTAGGTATTTTTGAGCTCTAAAACCACCTGGAATTGAATAAATGTAAAGTCGAGCTGTTTAATGTCACACTGTGGAACATTCCAGACAGAGCAGTGACGTATCCTTAGAAACAAGCAGGTGAAGGATCCCAAACCAAAAAGTTACACAGTGCAGCTTTAATGCAGGACTGATCTAACCATTCTGAAATTTGAATCATGGACTAGGACTAATTTTTCAGCTGCTTGTGTGGGGTTATTAACGTGTGTAAATGACGTTTGGACTAAACCAGAGCTGAACCAGGACTAAACCAGGACTAAACCAGGTCTAAACCAGGTCTAAACAGGTTATTAGCATGTGTGTAGATGATGTTTGAATATGGGCGCCGGGACAGACTGAAGGGAGGTCGCTTGTGCTGGGAGAAAAGAGCAGTGGACCCAGAAAGGAACCTTGTGGAACACCTGTGGCTAGAGTGAGGGGAGTAGTGACCACTGACGCTGATCTCATAAAAAAAAAAAACATTCCTGATTGGCTCTTTGGTTGCTATGATACTCGCATTTGAAATTCCATAACCGCTGGCCTCCATGAGCTTCATTTGGAGCTGAACGCTGTGGGTGACGTCACACACAAAATAAAGGAGGAGCAGCTGAGGTGGCTCGGGCATCTGTTCCGGATATCTCCTGGACGCTTCCCTGTTCCGGAAGGTGTTCCGGGTGTTCCGGGCATGTCCCACCGGGATGGAGGGACTATGTCCCTCGGCTGGCCTGGGAACACCTTGGGGTCCCCCTGGAGGTGCTGGAGGAAGTGTCCGGGGTGAAGGAAGTCTGGGAGTCCCTGCTTAGACTGTTGCCCCCGCGATCCGACCCCGGATAAGTGGAAGAAAACGGATGGATGCTCTTATTTTAGAGGTGTTTTTTTAAATGTCATTTTTCCTAAGTCAGCCTGACTTTTTCTTCTCTTAGTCAAACATAAACTCTTCCCGGTTTTATCAACGCGTCAGAACAGTGAGATTTACTGATTTTTATAAAGAAATACAAATAATATTAAGCAGAATCGAGTTTGTCTTGCCTAAGGACACAATGACAGAACTGGGTCCAAGTGGGAATCGACCCAGAGACCTTCAGGTTGGGAGCTATTACACACGCACGCACGCACGCACGCACACACACACACACACACCCACACACACACACACACACACACACACACACTCCAGACAGACGTTTGTAAAAAATATCTTCACATTTTTAACACCTTATTTAGTGTTGAAAAGTCCAAAGTCCGGCCTTTTAAGGACTCATTTCTACTGTAATGTGGGTGTTTTTCCCACAGAGATTTAAAAAACATCTGATGGACACATTTAGCCCTCTTTGCGTCCAGTTTGTTCTTCTAATGAACAGCTGGAGGAGCTTCCAGAGAAATCCGTCAGGGTCACTTCCTGTTTCAGAGCAGACGGGCCCAGCTGTGACTGACAGCTGCAGCGACCAATCACAGAAGAGCATCCTATTTCCCCACTGATATAAAGAAGAAGTGTGATGAGAGACACCAGAGATGGTTTAGTCCTGGTTTAGACCTGGTTTAGTCCTGGTTTAGACCTGGTTTAGTGTTCGTGAACACATTCTCAGTTTGTTTCCTGAAGAGGCTGAGTTGAAGATTCAACGCCGACAGAGAAAGGTACTGTTATATTTATTACTGCTACTACTACTACTATTACTACTACTATTACTACTACTATTACTACTACTATTACTACTACTATTACTATTACTACTACTACTACTACTACTACTACTACTACTACTATTACTATTACTATTACCATTACTATTACCATTACTACTATTACTATTACTATTACTATTACTATTACTATTACTATTACCATTACTACTATTACTATTACCATTATTACTATTACTATTACTATTACTATTACTATTACTATTACTATTACTGCTACTGCTACTGTTACTGCTGCTACTAGTGTGTGTCTGTGAGGGTCAGAGGAGCAGGTCAGAGCGTCAGAGGAGCAGAGCAGAGGGTCAGAGGAGCAGAGGGTCAGAGGGTCAGAGGGTCAGAGGAGCAGGTCAGAGGAGCAGAGCAGAGGGTCAGAGGAGCAGAGGGTCAGAGGGTCAGAGGAGCAGGTCAGAGCGTCAGAGGAGCAGAGGGTCAGAGGGTCAGAGGAGCAGAGGGTCAGAGGGTCAGAGGAGCAGGGCAGAGGGTCAGAGGAGCAGAGGGTCAGAGGGTCAGAGGAGCAGAGGGTCAGAGGGTCAGAGGAGCAGAGGGTCAGAGGGTCAGAGGGTCAGAGGGTCAGAGGAGCAGAGGGTCAGAGGGTCAGAGGAGCAGAGGGTCAGAGGAGCAGAGGGTCAGAGGAGCAGAGGGTCAGAGGGTCAGAGGAGCAGAGGGTCAGAGGGTCAGAGGAGCAGGTCAGAGCGTCAGAGGAGCAGAGCAGAGGGTCAGAGGAGCAGAGGGTCAGAGCGTCCCTCTTGCTGGAGCATTAACTGTACATATAAATGGACGTCTCTCGCCCGGTTGCCGCTGTGTCCGAAACTCTGTCTCTGCAGCTGCTGTGGTCAGACTCGACCTTCTGGTCTGGACCTGGACCTGGACCTGGACCTGGACCTCAGCAGGAGCATAAACCAAAGAATCTGTGAGTCAAATCCATTTCAAAAGTAAAACGTATGCAGTATTTGAGGTTAAACACTGACACACAGAATGGGAGGGCATCTGACTCTTTCCTCTCTCTCAGACAAATGGAGGACAGGCTGAACTCCTCGGCTTCTCCCTCAAACCTCTCGTCCTCTGCAGACTTCAGGAGTGTCTTCACAGAGGAGGTAACAGACTCACCTCTGAGAGGCTTTGTCACACTCCCAGATTCTAAACCAGGTCTAAACCAGGTCTAAACCAGGACTAAACCAGGTCTAAACCAGGTCTACAACAGGACTAAACCAGGTCTATAACATCACAAGGTGGAACAGAGCGTTTGGAGCTTTGGAGATGTAGACAGACTAATAATAAAGAGTTCCTCAAACATGTGAATGAAACAAACACAACTCCAGGTGTTTTTGAGGAGGAACATCTGAACATGGTACAGCAGGCGTGGGCAAACTTTTTGACTCGTGGGCCACAAAGGGTTCTAAAATTTGACGGAAGGGCCGGACCAGGGGCAGATGGATGGAGTGTTTTGGTAATCCACGTCATAAGAGAAAAAAATAACATGGGATATGCAGAGAACATGTGCTTGAATTTTAATTGAAAATCATTACAACAAAATATCTCGTTCAAGTCCCACTGTATTTACTATTTATTGAAATGACTCTTAAAACACTGAAAATGAAATTAATAAAATACTGTTTGTTTAAATTATTATTATTACTAACAGTTACTATTTTAAAGCACTGGAAGTTCTGTTGTCCTTCAGGATATTATCTCCATCACTCTCCTCCTGACTGTCTTTACTCAACAAAGGACGGAGCAGTGACAGTGACAGTGACAGTGACAGTCTCAGTCTGTGCGCGCGTTACATCTGACCTGGTGCGCGCGTTACATCTGACCTGGTGCGCGCGTTACATCTGACCTGGTGCCGTGGTTTATACTCAGAACCTACGTGCACCTCAACAGAAATGACATGTAACAAGTAAATGTATTTTTTACATAACAGCAGAGAAACTTACTTTTGATTTCAGTGGGAACAGTGTTGTTGGTGTCCCTTTTTATCCAGCGCATTAAAGCTTCCCGTTCTTTCTCTGAGTGCTGCTAGCAGAGTTAGCATGTTTTATGGTAAAGTGACGGCTGATATTATATTCTTTAAAAACCACTACAGTCTCTTTGCATATCAGGCATATAACAGCTGATCTGTGTTCGGTAAAAAAAAATATTTAGTTGTCCACTCCTTATTCAACACTCGACATTCTCTGTCCACTTTTCTTTTTTTTAGCTCCGCTCATCTTTACAGAAGGTTTGAGGTTCAGTGGAGCATAATGTGAACGCGCCTCAACAAAGGTCAATGTATCTCAAGTGCGCCATCTATGGGGAAATGCCAGAATTGCAGGGAAAATAAAACATTAAAAAGGTTTATTATTATAATTTATTCAAGTTCGGCAGGCCGGATTAAAAAGATAAACGGGCCGCATATGGCCCCCGGGCCGTAGTTTGCCCACCCCTGTGGTAGAGTTTCCACAAGGCGGGATGAGACATGAGATTGTGTCCACAGGAATGAGACTTTTTGCCATTTTGCCAAAAAACATTTGGACTTTATTTCATAAATTTCAACATTTTGTCCCTAAATCAAGGTCTGGATGTTAATAACAGACCCCGAGGTCGCTGCAGCTACTGTTAGCAGCAGGTTTGATTGACAGTGTTGCTAAGTGCCTGCACTCTGCTAAACCAGCGGTGTGGGCAGGAAGGGGCGTTACCTTCAACAACCTCGCTCCTGATTGGCTCTGGTTGCTCTTATACTCACGGTCAGAATTCAGCTCCAGATTAGCCACTATAATCGCTAGCGTCGATGAGCTTCATTTGGAGCTGAACGCTGTGGGTGACGTCACACTCTCGTAGTCCACTGTTCTTTATACAGTTTACAGGTGCATCAGAAAGTGACGCAGATCTGGTAGTGACTCACATTTTGGACTTTACCTCAGGTCCTGCCCCCGCTCTACCTGGCCCTGTGCATTGTGGGATTGCTCCTGAATGCCGTGGCTTCCTGTGTGTTCTGCCGCGTGCCCTCTGACGCCGCCCTGGTGGTGTACCTGAAGAACATGCTGCTGGCAGACCTTCTGATGCTCCTCACCTTCCCCTTTAAGCTCCTGGCCCAGCTCGGGGTGGGAGGCTGGAGACTGCACGTGCTCATGTGCAGGTACTGAACCAGGACTAGACCAGGACTAAACCAGGTCTACACTAGGACTAAAGAGTCTTGTTTACATGAGGGTCTGCCGCGATTAGGACCTCTGTTGCTGTGTGGCTCCAGTCACAGGACTGAAAGTGTCTGCGCGTTGTTGTGCTGCAGTAACATTTTGTGCATTTCCTCTCGTCTTTGTAGATGCCACTGCTCCAGATGCTCGAATACAGAAAGCAGCATCTTTTATTAGAGCAGGTTCATGTTGTTGGTCAGGTTCATGATGTTGGTCAGGTCCATGATGTTGGTCAGGTCCATGATGTTGATCAGGTTCATGTTGGTCAGGTCCATGATGTTGGTCAGGTACATGTTGGTCAGGTCCATGATGTTGATCAGGTTCATGTTGGTCAGGTCCATGATGTTGGTCAGGTCCATGATGTTGGTCAGGTCCATGATGTTGGTCAGGTCCATGTTGGTCAGGTCCATGATGTTGGTCAGGTCCATGATGTTGCTCAGGTCCATGTTGATCAGGTTCATGTTGGTCAGGTCCATGATGTTGGTCAGGTACATGTTGGTCAGGTCCATGATGTTGGTCAGGTCCATGATGTTGGTCAGGTACATGTTGGTCAGGTTCATGTTGGTCAGGTACATGTTGGTCAGGTCCATGTTGATCAGGTTCATGTTGGTCAGGTTCATGTTGGTCAGGTTCATGTTGGTCAGGTCCAGGATGTTGATCAGGTTCATGTTGGTCAGGTTCATGATGTTGGTCAGGTCCATGATGTTGCTCAGGTCCATGTTGATCAGGTTCATGTTGGTCAGGTCCATGATGTTGGTCAGGTCCATGTTGCTCAGGCCCATGTTGATCAGGTTCATGTTGGTCAGGTTCATGTTGGTCAGGTCCATGATGTTGGTCAGGTTCATGTTGGTCAGGTTCATGATGTTGGTCAGGTCCATGATGTTGGTCAGGTTCATGTTGGTCAGGTCCATGATGTTGGTCAGGTTCATGTTGGTCAGGTTCATGATGTTGGTCAGGTCCATGATGTTGATCAGGTTCATGTTGGTCAGGTTCATGATGTTGGTCAGGTTCATGTTGGTCAGGTTCATGATGTTGGTCAGGTCCATGATGTTGGTCAGGTTCATGTTGGTCAGGTCCATGATGTTGATCAGGTTCATAATGTTGATCAGGTTCATAATGTTGGTCAGGTCCATGATGTTGGTCAGGTCCATGTTGATCAGGTTCATGTTGGTCAGGTTCATGTTGGTCAGGTCCATGATGTTGATCAGGTTCATAATGTTGGTCAGGTCCATGATGTTGGTCAGGTCCATGATGTTTATCAGGTCCATGTTGATCAGGTTCATGTTGATCAGGTTCATGATGTTGGTCAGGTCCATGATGTTGGTCAGGTCCATGATGTTGGTCAGATCCATGATGTTGGTCAGGTCCATGTTGATCAGGTTCATGTTGGTCAGGTTCATGATGTTGATCAGGTCCATGTTGTTCAGGTTCATAATGTTGGTCAGGTCCATGATGTTGGTCAGGTCCATGATGTTGTTCAGGTTCATAATGTTGGTCAGGTCCATGATGTTGATCAGGTCCATGATGTTGGTCTTCCATGATGTTGGTCAGGTTCTTGACTCTTCGTTGCTGATGGTTGTTTGTGCCGTTGTCTGTCGGTGCTGATGCTCCTTTAGCTCCTTTAGGTCTGTGCTGTAGCGCCGCCGCAGGTCTGTGTCCACGCCCTGGACGGTCTGGGCCGATTGTCATGGAAACACTCCCTGGGCCCCAAGGCCCCAAGAGAACCATGCCAGTGGACAAGAGGCAAATCAGGACTGAACCAGAACTAAACCAGGACTGAACCAGGTCTTTTTGCAGGTTTGTGGCGGTCTTGTTTTACTCGTCCATGTACACTGGAATCATGTTTATGGGTCTCATCAGTTTGGAACGATACGCCAAGATTGTCCGACACTCCCAACCCAATGTGTGAGTACTACTACTATTACTACTACTATTACTATTATTACTATTACTACTACTACTACTACAGCTCAACATGTGAGAGTACTACTAATACTGCTGCTGCAAGTAAATTAAAATAAAGTTTAGATGATACAAAATGTGCTGTTTATTCTTTAGGTATCAAACATAGTTCATGTCTTTAACTTCTTGGGTTCTTTTTTTTAAAGACAATATGGTAAAGAAGTTAAAGTACATAAGTAGACAAAATTAACATCTTCGGTTTAATAGTTCATGTCTGTAGGTCCCAGTCACATCCCTCATGTCTGATGTCCATGGACTAAAGGCGTGATGTCCATAGACTAAAGGCGTTATGTCCATAGACTAAAGGCGTGATGTCCATAAGACGTGATGTCCATGGACTAAAGGCGTGATGTCCATAAGACGTGATGTCCATGGACTAAAGGCGTGATGTCCATGGACTGAAGGCGTGATGTCCATGGACTAAAGGCGTGATGTCCATGGACTAAAGGCGTGATGTCCATGGACTGAAGGCGTGATGTCCATAGACTAAAGGCGTTATGTCCATAGACTAAAGGCGTGATGTCCATAAGACGTGATGTCCATGGACTAAAGGCATGATGTCCATAAGACGTGATGTCCATGGACTAAAGGCGTGATGTCCATGGACTGAAGGCGTGATGTCCATGGACTAAAGGCGTGATGTCCATGGACTAAAGGCGTGATGTCCATGGACTGAAGGCGTGATGTCCATGGACTGAAGGCGTGATGTCCATGGACTAAAGGCGTGATGTTCATGGACTGAAGGCGTGATGTCCATGGACTAAAGGCGTGATGTCCATGGACTAAAGGCGTGATGTCCATAAGACGTGATGTCCATGGACTAAAGGCGTGATGTCCATAAGACGTGATGTCCATGGACTAAAGGCGTGATGTCCATGGACTAAAGGCGTGATGTCCATAAGACGTGATGTCCATGGACTAAAGGCGTGATGTCCATAAGACGTGATGTCCATGGACTAAAGGCGTGATGTCCATGGACTGAAGGCGTGATGTCCATGGACTAAAGGCGTGATGTCCATGGACTAAAGGCGTGATGTCCATGGACTAAAGGCGTGATGTTCATGGACTGAAGGCGTGATGTCCATGGACTAAAGGTGTGATGTCCATGGACTAAAGGCGTGATGTCCATAAGACGTGATGTCCATGGACTAAAGGCGTGATGTCCATGGACTAAAGGCGTGATGTCCATGGACTAAAGGCATGATGTCCATAGACTAAAGGCGTGATGTCCATGGACTAAAGGCGTGATGTCCATGGACTAAAGGCGTGATGTCCATAGACTAAAGGCGTTATGTCCATAGACTAAAGGCGTGATGTCCATAAGACGTGATGTCCATGGACTAAAGGCATGATGTCCATAAGACGTGATGTCCATGGACTAAAGGCGTGATGTCCATGGACTAAAGGCGTGATGTCCATGGACTAAAGGCGTGATGTCCATAGACTAAAGGCGTGATGTCCATGGACTAAAGGCGTGATGTCCATGGACTAAAGGCGTGATGTCCATGGACTAAAGGCGTGATGTCCATGGACTGAAGGCGTGATGTCCATGGACTGAAGGCGTGATGTCCATGGACTGAAGGCGTGATGTCCATGGACTAAAGGCGTGATGTTCATGGACTAAAGGCGTTATGTCCATAGACTAAAGGCGTGATGTCCATAAGACGTGATGTCCATGGACTAAAGGCATGATGTCCATAAGACGTGATGTCCATGGACTAAAGGCGTGATGTCCATGGACTAAAGGCGTGATGTCCATGGACTGAAGGCGTGATGTCCATGGACTGAAGGCGTGATGTTCATGGACTGAAGGCGTGATGTCCATGGACTAAAGGCGTGATGTCCATAAGACGTGATGTCCATGGACTAAAGGCGTGATGTCCATAGACTAAAGGCGTGATGTCCATGGACTAAAGGCGTGATGTTCATGGACTGAAGGCGTGATGTCCATGGACTAAAGGTGTGATGTCCATGGACTAAAGGCGTGATGTCCATGGACTAAAGGCGTGATGTCCATGGACTAAAGGCGTGATGTTCATGGACTGAAGGCGTGATGTCCATGGACTAAAGGTGTGATGTCCATGGACTAAAGGCGTGATGTCCATAAGACGTGATGTCCATGGACTAAAGGCGTGATGTCCATGGACTAAAGGCGTGATGTCCATGGACTAAAGGCGTGATGTCCATAGACTAAAGGCGTGATGTCCATGGACTAAAGGCGTGATGTCCATAGACTAAAGGCGTGATGTCCATGGACTAAAGGCGTGATGTTCATGGACTGAAGGCGTGATGTCCATGGACTAAAGGCGTGATGTCCATGGACTAAAGGCGTGATGTCCATGGACTAAAGGCGTGATGTCCATGGACTAAAGGCGTGATGTCCATGGACTAAAGGCGTGATGTCCATGGACTAAAGGCGTGATGTCCATGGACTAAAGGCATGATGTCCATAGACTAAAGGCGTGATGTCCATAGACTAAAGGCGTGATGTCCATAGACTAAAGGCGTGATGTCCATGGACTAAAGGCGTGATGTCCATGGACTAAAAGCGTGATGTCCATGGACTAAAGGCGTGATGTCCATGGACTAAAGGCGTGATGTCCATGGACTAAAGGCGTGATGTCCATGGAATAAAGGCGTGATGTCCATTGACTAAAGGCGTGATGTCCATAGACTAAAGGCATGATGTCCATAGACTAAAGGCGTGATGTCCATAAGGCGTGATGTCCATGGACTAAAGGCGTGATGTCCATAAGGCGTGATGTCCATGGACTAAAGGCGTGATGTCCATGGACTAAAAGCGTGATGTCCATGGACTAAAAGCGTGATGTCCATAGACTAAAGGCGTGATGTCCATAAGGCGTGATGTCCATGGACTAAAGGCGTGATGTTCATGGACTAAAGGCGTGATGTCCATGGACTAAAGGTGTGATGTCCATGGACTAAAAGCGTGATGTCCATAGACTAAAGGCGTGATGTCCATGGACTGTATAAAGGAGGAGGACTAAAGGCTCAGTCCTGCTCCTCTTTAGTACGCAAACAGATCTGTGCATTCCAAGCGTAGTAACCATTGCTGCATTTGTACTTCCAAACACTTCTAATATCAAGTCTGAGTTCTGTGAAACAACCACCACAGGGCGCTAAAACTCACTTTGAGAATTGACCAAAAGGAACAAAATAGAGCAACAAACATTTAGCTTTGTTCGAGCTTTGTTCACTACTGCCCCCGATGGTCAGCTCATGCACTACTCCAGTGCTAAGATTCCACATGTCCACACTTCCTGTTTGGAGCATGCCAGCTAGCATGTTAGCTATGTCCATTTATATATACAGTCTAAGGTGATGTCACTGAGCTCTCACTAAACTCCTTCCCTTTGTCTCTCAGTTTGGGGCACTTCCTGCAGAGTCCTGGCTCCGCCTTTGCCGTTGTCGTGGGGACGTGGGGCCTGATGCTTCTGATCGCTCTCCCTAACGTCCTGCTAACTAGCAATGAAGCTAACGAGGCTAACTCTAGACACTGCATGGAGCTGAAGACTGAGCTGGGCGTGCGCTGGCACCAGGTCTGATTCTCGGAGACAGTGTAATACCACTTTCGTCCAGGAGGGGGTTCAAGGTGGAGACGGGTTCTGTGTACACTGTGAAACACAGGGGCAGACCAACTCATAATGATGTTGGCTGTAAACAAGGCCAGTTTCACTCTAAAACTCCACCGCTGAACCCCTCTCTATTTGAGCCCCTGCTGGACGAAAGAGGGATTACACCATCTCGCATCGTAAATAAAAGCAAAGCTGGCACAGGTCTGCTCCTGTCTCATGTCTGTGTAAAGAGGTCATGAACATAAACAACAAAGAATATTGGAAAAATACTAAATAAAGAGAGATAAAAATTAAAAAAAAGAAAGTTCTTAATGTAACTATGGTTCTATGAATGAACAGTATGTAACCCAGTCACTCCCACCGGGGGTCGGGATATAGAGCAGGTTTAACAAGGTTTGACCCAGAGACACTGGGTCAAACGCAGACCATGATTTAACCCAGATCTGCTCCCCATGTCTCTCTGTCTCTCGCAGGCGTCGTCCATCTTCTCCGTGGGCGTGTTCTGGCTGACCCTGGTCGTCATGGTGACCTGTTACACCTCCATAGCGGTTCACGTGTACCGCTCGTATCGGCGCGTTCGCTCAAACTCTTCCATCTGCAGGAAGTCGGGGCGCAGCATCCTCAGCCTCCTCCTCGTCTTCGCCCTGTGCTTCGTCCCGTACCACCTCTGCAGAGTGCCCTTCACTTTAAGCCAGATGCCCTGGTCCGGCTTCGGCCTGCACTCCAGGTCTCTCCAGCCAAACACACTGCTGCACTACATCCACATGGGTTAGAGATGCTTTTGCTTTGCACTGAATGTTCCACAATATTTTACTTTCACCATGGAGACAAGTGGGTGACACCACCAGGCCAAGTTACAGGTCAGATCTGTGGAGAGGCACGCTCACGCACAGTAAAAATGCAGTTTTACCACAGACTGTATAAAGACGTGGACTAAGAGATGAGCTTCATTTGTCTGGAGCCCACACTCCAGACAAATGAAGCTCATCGAGGCCAGCTGTTATAAGAGCAGATTTAAAGTTGGTTCCATATTTGGAATTCTGACCACGAGCATCATAGCAACCAAAGAGCCAATGAGGAGCGAGATTATTGAAGGTAATGGCAAAAGGAGAAATTTAATTTGTCAACTGGACAGAGTTTATTTGGTCGAATACGTTTCGCAGCTCATCCAAGCTGCTTCTTCAGTTCTGGTCAGATGCTGGTGGACACTGCCTTATATCTGCCACTCCTTTGAGGACAGTGAGGTCCAGATCTTGGCCAGAGAAAAGAACTGGTTTGAGAGGAGGAGTTAAAGAAGCTATTTTTGTCAAGAAAGAGAATCCTTCCTTGAACAGAAATGGAGGTCTCAGACATCATTTGTCTCCATCTATAACTCTATCCTCAAACCTAAATCAAAACAAACAGAGAAAACAATGGGACTAGCCAGGACATGTCCAGAGGTGTGAAAACACCATCATGGCCCTGAATGGTTCTGCTAACTACTCCCCCACTCCCACTCCATATTGAATAGACTCACCTGACTAACAGAAACTGTAAATAAATATGTGTGTCTCAGAGTCATTTCATTGTAGTTAGCGCCCCCTTCAGGCAGATATAAAGCAGTGTCCACCAGCGTCTGACCAGAACTGAAGAAGCAGCTTGGATGAGAAACGTATTCGACCAAATAAACTCTGTCCAGTTGACAAATTAAATTTGTCCTTTTGCCCTGGATTCTACCTGGACGACTGAGGGATTCTACACACATCTTATTGAAGGTAATGTCCCTTCTGTTGCTAACGCTAATGGGAGCAACCTCAGGTAAAGAAGGTGATTGATGTTCAGATCCTGATTTGGGACAAAATGTTGAAATAAAAACCGCAGGATCATGTAGAGCGTTCAGACCAACATCTGAAGGTCAGAACGAGGAGCCTGACAGCAGCAGGTACAGAGAGAGGGACAACGCTTTTTACACACAAACTGAACTGGAGCCGGAGTCCATGGAGCCCGATCATGCCCATGAACACTTCCTGTTTGGAACGCGGCTGCTAGTGGGTTAGACATGTCCATTTATCCATACAGTCTATGATTTTGAACAATAAAAACTCCTGTGACTGAATAAATGCAAGATAACGACAGTATGTTCAATGCCGTACTGTGGAACATTTTAGGCAACGCAAGAACATCCCCATGGAGACAAGCAGAAAAGTTACATAGTGGCTGCACGCATAATTATTGTGATTTCTGACAGTTTTCATCTGATTTTCCAGTACGGTCTTGTAGTTTCAAGGACAGAGTTTTTGTGCACATTTAAAAACAGAGCTAAACGCTAGCTTGAGGCACTGACCTGTTTCTGGTCCTCAGGTTCGTGCTGTTCCAGGCGAAGGAGGCTACGCTAATGCTAGCATCGGCTAACGTGTGCCTGGACCCTCTGGTGTACTTCCTGATGTGCCGCTCGTTCAGACACACTCTGCTCCAAACTCTGCGTACAGCAGCGCCACCTGCAGGAGAATCACGGTCTACGGGAACATCAGCCGCACCTGTGCTGTTAAATGTTACACCTCAAAGTTTGTTTTTAAGAAATATCGTTGAAATTTAAAGACTCTTTCCATGGCCATCTGTTCGTTGGCCTGGATTATTTCAGATTAGAGTCCAGTGGAAAGTTTTATTATGATTCTGTGGGAAGATGAAAGTGTCTCCATAGCAACGACAGACGCAAAAGAGCCACGGGCCACACCCCACAATCTGACCCTCCGCAGGTGATCAGTGATTTTGGAAAAGTTCCACATCTCTATCTATATTTTGGTATGATAGACTTTTAGAGGTTGACTTTTCTAGTTTAGGCCTGTGCCTCCGTCAGATCAAGATTTCACTTTTGTGTTTGGATCATTTTAATAATAATAATAATGCATCAGTTTTATACAGCACTTTTCTGGACACTCAAAGACGCTTTACGGGGCATTCTTCCTTCACTCCACACTCGGTGGTGGTGAACTTCTACTGTAGCCACAGCTGCCCTGGGGCAGACTGACGGAAGTGAGGCTACCAATCTGCACCATCGGCCCCTCCGACCACCACTCACCTACACACCACTTTCATACTAGGCAATGTGGGTGAAGTGTCTTGCCTAAGGACACAACAATGTTTTTGTGACTGGCGCCCCCCTGTGGCTCCTGATTTTCCCACCGTCTCCATCCGAGTCCTGACCAGGCCCGGCCCTGCTGAGCCTCTGAGGTCTGACCGGATCAGACTCTGACCAGCCGGTATGGCCACATTTTAAAGAAATGGTTCTGACAGTTACCATGGTAACCACAGCTCACGTAACGTCACTATCACTTTTCCCTACAGGGGGCGCTGTTTAGGGCTCACGCCATTTTCAGGGGTGTCTGAATGTCCCAGTTGGTGAAAAAGTAGTGCACCCAAAATTTCCCACAGTGCACCTTGAAAAGTAGTGGGCGCCGGTGGTTGCTGAAGCAAGTGGAGGTTCGGAGAGACTCTGGTGAACACAGCTCAGCGGTGCAGCTTGTCTCAGAGATTCTCCCTCGCTGCAAGTAAAAACTCACATGTCTGATCTGTGTCGTCTCTTTAAATCACTGTAAATCTGTGGCAGTGGGTGATTTTGGGTTTCTCCGGAGCGCGGCGCTCCGCCTTGACTGTGGTCACTAGAGCGGTCAGTATAGACACAATCGCTCCACCAGGGGTCAGCCATATTGGATTCAAAAATGCTAAGCATGACTCAGCATTTTTGTAAACTTCATACTTTTACGCACTCCTCCTATGGCGTTCACCCGAACGGGCTCAGATTTGGTTCACATTATCTCAAGGGGTAGGACATAAAAAGGTATCCAAATTTTTCACTGCTCACGGTCTCTGAGCAGTGAAGCGACAAAAATTGCCTAGAATTTTGGAAATTTTGAATTTTTGCAAATTGCTCCCATTTGGACAAACTCCGATTTCAGTGAAATTTGAATCTGAATTATTAAACTCTCTTCCCTAAAGCTGCTTAACATGAAAAAATGAATTTGGCGCATTAGCGCCCGCTACAGACTAAAACTAAATTTAATATTGGAGAAAAAAATGTAGTTTTGCACAAAATTCAGTTTTGGCACGGCATTTGTGGGGTACGGCGTAGGCGCACGTGAAGGCCGATCATTGCCTCTTGCGGCCATATGTAATGTTATTATTATTAATAATGGTAGTATATAGTAGTATAGTATATTATATACTATAGTATAGTATATTTATTATCATTTTATTATACTCGTATTTCTTCGTCTTTACAGACGGTTTGAGTGATTTTTTTTCAAGTTATAGTTTCTCTGCATAAAAATGAGAAATGTGTGTGTACATTTGTTTGTCTCACACACTGTACATAAACATCTGTTTACACACAAATAAAAATATATGAAACCGAGAAATGTAGAAAATGTAGAAATTACGAGATCTCTGTGTTCCGAGTCAGAAGTGGATTTGTTTACCTGTTGCTATGTTGATGCATAATGATGTACAACAGTGATTATCTGTACGGACCAAAGCACCTCCCGCCTCACAGCAACAAGGCCCAGGACACCCGAGTCTTTGTTTGCATGTTCTCCCTGTGTGTGTGTGTGTGTGTGTGTGTGTGTGTGTGTGTGCAGTTTGCATGTTCTCCCTGTGTGTGTGTAGTTCCTCTGGTTAAGAATGGGTCAAATGCAGAAAATGAGTCAGGGTGACTTTATTGACCCCCTAGAGGCAAAGTTGTGCTCTGCATTTGACCCATCCTTCAGACCGCTCTGTGGGCGACTCCTTCATCCATTCACCTCATTCCCCTCGTTCACCCTGTTCTCCTTTCCTCTTCTCACCTCTCTTCCCCTCCTCTCCTCTCCTCTTCTCTTCTTTTCTCTTCGCTTCTCTTCTCTTCTCTTCTCTTCTCTCCTCTTCTCTTCTCTTCTCTTCTCTTCTCTCCTCTTCTCTCCTCTTCTCTCCTCACCTCTCCTCTTCTCTTCTCTTCTTTTCTCTTCTCTTCTCTCCTCACCTCTCCTCTTCTTTTCTCTTCTCTTCTCTCCTCACCTCTCCTCTTCTCTTCTCTTCTCTTCTCTTCTCTCCTCTTCTCTCCTCTTCTCTCCTCACCTCTCCTCTTCTCTTCTCTTCTCTTCTTTTCTCTTCTCTTCTCTCCTCACCTCTCCTCTTCTCTTCTCTTCTCTTCTCTCCTCTTCTCTCCTCACCTCTCCTCTTCTCTCCTCTTCTCTCCTCACCTCTCCTCTTCTCTTCTCTCCTCTTCTCTCCTCTTCTCTCCTCACCTCTCCTCTTCTCTCCTCTTCTTTTCTCTTCTCTTCTCTCCTCACCTCTCCTCTTCTCTTCTCTTCTCTCCTCTTCTCTCCTCACCTCTCCTCTCCTCTTCTCTTCTTTTCTCTTCTCTTCTCTTCTCTCCTCACCTCTCCTCTTCTCTTCTCTTCTCTTCTCTCCTCACCTCTCCTCTTCTCTTCTCTTCTCTCCTCTTCTCTTCTCTTCTCTTCTCTTCTCTCCTCTTCTCTTCTCTCCTCTTCTCTCCTCCTCTCTCCTCACCTCTTCTTCTCTTCTCTTCTTCTTTTCTCTTCTCTTCTCTCCTCACCTCTCCTCCTTTCCTCACCTCTCCTCTTCTCTTCTCTTCTGTTCCCTTCTCTCCTCTCCTCTTCTCTTGTCTCCTCTCCTCTTCTCTCCTCCCCTCTTCTCTCCTCCCCTCTCCTCTCCTCTCTCTTCCTCCCCTCTTCTCTCCTCTCCTCCCCTCTCCTCTCCTCTCTCTTCCTCCCCTCTTCTCTCCTCACCTCTCCTCTCCTCTCTCCTCCTCTCCTCTCCTCTTCTCTCCTCACCTCTCCTCTTCTCTTCTCTTCTCTCCTCACCTCTCCTCTTCTCTTCTCTCCTCTCCTCTCCTCTTCTCTTCTCTTCTTTTCTCTTCTCTTCTCTTCTCTCCTCACCTCTCCTCTCCTCTCTCCTCCTCTCCTCTCCTCTCCTCTTCTCTCCTCACCTCTTCTCTTCTCTTCTCTTCTCTTCTCTCCTCTTCTCTCCTCTTCTCTTCTCTCCTCACCTCTCCCCCTCTCCTCTCTTCTTTCATCCTTTAAAAATTAAAAAAACAGATTTATTTTGTTGAAATCATGTTTAAAGTCTCAGAAAAATGAGTTTCTTTAGTTTCTAAACTCTTCATCCCCGTGTGTCAGATGCCCTCCCGTCCCTGTAGTGTATTATACTCAGACCTTCTCATGAACAGCTGCTGTGGCTTCCAGAGAAAACCACGTTCACTTCCTGTTTGAGCTGTGACTGACAGCTGCAGCGACCAATCACAGAAGAGCATCCTATTTCCCCATTCACATAAAGAACGATTCAGACAAGAGACACCAGGGATGGTTTAGTCCTGCTTTAGTCCTGGTTTAGTCCTGGTTTAGTCCTGGTTTAGTCCTGGTTTAGACCTGGTTTAGTCCTGCTTTAGTCCTGCTTTAGTCCTGCTTTAGTCCTGGTTTAGTCCTGGTTTAGTCCTGATTTAGTCCTGCTTTAGTCCTGGTTTAGTCCTGGTTCAGTCCTGCTTTAGTCCTGGTTTAGTCCTGCTTTAGTCCTGCTTTAGTCCTGCTTTAGTCCTGGTTTAGTCCTGGTTTAGTCCTGGTTTAGACCTAGTTTAGTCCTGGTTTAGTCCTGAGTCCTGAGTCCTGAGGCTGAGTTGAGGGTTCAGCGCCGACAGAGACAGGTACTATTCTATTTATCACTACTGCAACTACTACTACTGTTACTACTACTATTACTACTACTACTACTACTACTACTACTACTACTAGTGTGTGTGTGTGTGTGTGTGTGTGTGTGTGTGTGTGTGTGTGTGTGTGTGTGTGTGTGTGTGTGTGTGTGTGTGTGTTGTGTGTGTTTACTGTAACTGAGCAGAAACACTTCTTCACATGGAAACACTTTGCATTTCAAATCAGTTCATCTTTATTCTTTTTTAAATGAGAGGGGCAGAGGGGCAGAGGGTCAGAGCAGAGGGTCAGAGGGTCAGAGGGTCAGAGCAGAGGGTCAGAGGAGAGGGTCAGAGGAGAGGGTCAGAGGGTCAAAGCAGAGGGTCAGAGGGTCAGAGGAGAGGGTCAGAGGAGAGGGTCAGAGCAGAGGGTCAGAGGGGCAGAGGGTCAGAGCAGAGGGTCAGAGGGTCAGAGGGTCAGAGCAGAGGGTCAGAGGAGAGGGTCAGAGGAGAGGGTCAGAGGAGAGGGTCAGAGGGTCAAAGCAGAGGGTCAGAGGGTCAGAGGAGAGGGTCAGAGGAGAGGGTCAGAGGGTCAAAGCAGAGGGTCAGAGGGTCAGAGGAGAGGGTCAGAGGGTCAGAGGAGAGGGTCAGAGGAGAGGGTCAGAGCAGAGGGTCAGAGGGTCAGAGGATTCACTGGTCTTTGGTCTCTTTCAGTGGTCGGCTTGTAGAGGCGTGGACATGACGACATCACTTGGGAACAGCTCGGATCTCAACCAGACTTCAGAGTCCTGCTCTGAGCTCCAGAACTCAGCCAGTCTGGTCTTCATGGTCCTCCACAGTCTACTCTTTCTGGTGAGTCTAGTCCTTGTTTAGTCCTGGTTTAGTCCTGGTTTAGTCCTGGTTTAGTCCTGGTTCAGTCCTGGTTCAGTCCTGGTTTAGTCCTGGTTCAGTCCTGGTTCAGTCCTGGTTCAGTCCTGGTTTAGTCCTGGTTCAGTCCTGGTTCAGTCCTGGTTTAGTCCTGGTTCAGTCCTGGTTCAGTCCTGGTTCAGTCCTGGTTTAGTCCTGGTTTAGTCCTGGTTTAATCCTGGTTCAGTCCTGGTTTAGTCCTGGTTTAGTCCTGGTTTAGTCCTGGTTCAGTCCTGGTTCAGTCCTGGTTTAGTCCTGGTTTAGTCCTGGTTCAGTCCTGGTTTAGTCCTGGTTCAGTCCTGGTTCAGTCTTGGTTCAGTCCTGGTTCAATCCTGGTTTAGTCCTGGTTCAGTCCTGGTTCAGTCCTGGTTTAGTCCTGGTTCAGTCCTGTTTAGTCCTGGTTCAGGGTGATCGTGTGTGTGTGTCTGTGTGTTGTATAACCGTATAGTTTGTGTGTATAAAGCGTGGCCCCTCTGTACCTGCTGCTGTCAGGCTCCTCACTCTGACCTTTGACCTTTGACCCTCTACATGACCCTGGGGTTTGAGTTCAACATTTTGTCCTTAAATCCAGATCTGAGCATGAAGAACAGACCAATCAGACGCCTTCTCTCCCTGAGGCCCCTCCCACTCGCGTTAGCAACAGGTTTGATTGACAGCTAGCGGGCGGGAAGGGACGTTACCTCCACCAGCCTCACTCCTGACTGGCTCTTTGGTTGCCGTCTTGTTCTTGTTCTTGTTCTTGTTCTTGTTCTTGTTCTTGTTCTTGTTCTTCTTCTTGTTCTTCTTCTTCTTCTTCTTCAGTGTGTGCTCTCGTGTTTTTCAGGTGGGCTTGTGTCTGAACGTTTTCTCTCTTCGCGTTCACTTCTGCTCCGGCTCGCAGCAGCTCTCCAGCGTCTCCGTTTACCTCAAGAACCTCGCCGCCGCCGACCTCCTGCTGAGCCTGAGTCTGCCAATCAGGATCGCCCACTACGCACTCAACCCCGCCCATGGCCCCGCCCACAGCCCCGCCCACAGTCCCGCTCACGGCCACGCCCCCTCACGCCATAGCCCCGCCTCCACCGTGCACTGGTTTTACTGCAGCGTCGGCGCCGTCTTCTTCTACCTGAACATGTACGCCAGCATCCTGTTCATGGGCTACATCGCCGCCAACAGGTCAGACTGAGATCTTTGTGGTTTTCAAATCAAGTGAAACTTTTATGATTTTTTAAAACGACTTCCTTGGAAACAGTTTGTGGTTCAGAGTTTTTCCTCAATTCTGTTCTGTAAAATCTGTGAGGTTTGATGAGGACAGAGAGCGGGCTGGGTCAAAGGTCCTGGTTCAGTCCTGGTTCAGTCCTGGTTTAGTCCAGGATTAAACCAGGACTGAACCAGGACTAAACCAGGACTGAACCAGGACTGAACCAGGACTGAACCAGGACTAAACCAGGACTAAACCAGGACTAAACCAGGACTGAACCAGGACTAAACCAGGACTGAACCAGGACTGAACCAGGACTGAACCAGGACTAAACCAGGACTGAACCAGGACTGAACCAGGACTGAACCAGGACTAAACCAGGACTGAACCAGGACTGAACCAGGACTAAACCAGGACTGAACCAGGACTGAACCAGGACTGAACCAGGACTGAACCAGGACTGAACTAGGGTTAAACCTACGTGTGTGTGTTGTGTGTCTGTATGTGTTGTGTGTGTGTGTGTTGTGTGTCTGTATGTGTTGTGTGTCTGTATATATGTGTTGTGTGTCTGTATGTGTTGTGTATCTGTATGTGTTGTGTGTCTGTATGTGTTGTCTGTATGTGTTGTCTGTATGTGTTGTGTGTGTGTGTGTTGTGTGTCTGTATGTGTTGTCTGTATGTGTTGTGTGTCTGTATTTGTTGTGTGTGTGTGTTGTGTGTCTGTATGTATGTGTTGTGTGTCTGTATGTGTTGTGTGTCTGTGTGTGTTGTGTGTCTGTATGTATGTGTTGTGTGTCTGTATATATGTGTTGTGTGTCTGTATATATGTGTTGTGTGTGTGTGTGTGTTGTGTGTCTGTATGTGTTGTGTGTGTGTGTGTTGTGTGTCTGTATGTGTGTCTGTCTGTGTGTGTATTGTGTGTCTGTATGTGTGTCTGTCTGTGTGTGTATTGTGTGTCTGTATGTGTTGTGTGTCTGTATGTGTGTCTGTGTGTGTATTGTGTGTCTGTATGTGTTGTGTGTCTGTATGTGTTGTGTGTCTGTGTGTGTATTGTGTGTCTGTATGTGTTCTGTGTCTGTATGTGTTGTGTGTCTGTATGTGTGTCTGTGTGTGTATTGTGTGTCTGTATGTGTGTTGTGTGTCTGTATGTGTGTTCTGTGTCTGTATGTGTGTTGTGTGTCTGTATGTGTGTTGTGTGTCTGTATGTGTGTTGTGTGTCTGTATGTGTTGTGTGTCTGTATGTGTGTCTGTGTGTGTATTGTGTGTCTGTATGTGTGTTCTGTGTCTGTATGTGTTGTGTGTCTGTATGTGTGTTGTGTGTGTATTGTGTGTTTAGAGGAAGTGTTTTTATTGAAAATAGGTCATTCGGGGAAGAACACTGAACTCGATAATAAGGCCGTTTGCCGCAGACCAACACTGAGCTCACACTGTTTCCTGTTCACGGCCCCGGCGACAGGAGCGGCAGGGGCAGCGGGGTGGCAGGGGCGGCAGGTGCAAAATGACACAAATCCAGTGAAGTGATTTTGTCGAGGTTTAAACAGCCACAATATCTGATGTGTTTTAATGTCGTTTCCTCGTCACAAACACCTGGAGTTGTGTTTTGTTTCATTCACATGTTTAACACACAAAACACTCTGTTCCACCTTGTGATGTCATCATGTGGTGATACAGGAAGTGCTCCACTGTGTTTTTAAACTCCACACACCTTCACTAGAATCATTTGGATCATTTCAGTCCTGGAATTGTCGATCTCAACTGAACTAAAGGTAAAAGGAGCTGTTCACTTGAAAACTACCACTTGATGACATCACAAGGTGGAACAGAGCGTTTGGAGCTTTGGAGATGTAGACAGACGAATAATAAAGAGTTCCTCAAACATGTGAATGAAACAAACACAACTCCAGGTCTGATTTTGAGGAGGAACATCAGAAGATGATTTAAAGTTCAGAGTTTTTACTCATCGTATTTTTAGTAGAAACTTTTGATACAAAATGTGGTGAATCAAACCAAAGCTGAAATGCGGCAAAAGGAGAAATTTAATTTGTCAACTGGACAGAGTTTATTTGGTCGAATACGTTTCTCATCCAAGCTGCTTCTTCAGTTCTGGTCAGACGCTGGTGGACACTGCTTTATATCTGCCTGAAGGGGGCGCTAACTACAATGAAATGACTCTGAGACACACATATTTATTTACAGTTTCTGTTGGTCAGGTGGGTCTATTCAATATGGAGTGGGAGTGGGGGAGTAGTTAGCAGATCCATTCAGGGCCATGATGGTGTTTTCACACCTCTGGACATGTCCTGCTAGTCCCATTGTTTTCTCTGTTTGTTTTGATTTAGGTTTGAGGATAGAGCTGAAATAAGTTTTTATTTTGTATTTGTATTTGTCCTGTCAGAGAATTAGTTTAGTCTCGGGTTAGTCCTGGTTCAGTCCCGGTCCAGTCCCAGTCCAGTCCTGGTTCAGTCCCGGTTTGGTCCCGGTCCAGTCCTGGTTCAGTCCGGGTTCAGACCTTGTTCAGTCCCGGGTTAGTCCTGGTTCAGTCCTGGTCCAGTCCCGGTCCAGTCCTGGTTCAGTCCTGGTCCAGTCCCGGTCCAGTCCTGGTTCAGTCCTGGTTCAGTCCTGGTCCAGTCCCGGTCCAGTCCTGGTTCAGTCCTGGTTCTTGTCTTGTAGGTACCTGAAGATCTTGCGTCCTCTGGTCTCTCACGGCGTTCAGACGGTCCGGGGATCGTGGCTGGTCTCGGGTCTGACTTGGGTCCTTCTTTGGGTCATCGGGGGGGTGTACGTGGGCGTGTCCCTCCTGAGCCGCCGTAGCTCCGCCCCCCTGCGCTCCATCAGCTGCGACGACGACCACAGCCCACAGGTGGCGCTGTTCTTCTGTTCAATATAAACACCACAGTGTGTGTGGGTTTGAGAGACAGTGAGGGAGATAGGGAGTATTATCTGTGACATAAGGGTGAGGTGTAGGGAGTATTATCTGTGACATAAGGGTGAGGTGTAGGGAGTATTATCTGTGACATAAGGGTGAGGTGTAGGGAGTATTATCTGTGACATAAGAGTGAGGTGTAGGGAGTATTATCTGTGACATAAGGGTGAGGTGTAGGGAGTATTATCTGTGACATAAGGGTGAGGTGTAGGGAGTATTATCTGTGACATAAGGGTGAGGTGTAGGGAGTATTATCTGTGACATAAGGGTGAGGTGTAGGGAGTATTATCTGTGACATAAGGGTGAGGTGTAGGGAGTATTATCTGTGACATAAGGGTGAGGTGTAGGGAGTATTATCTGTGACATAAGGGTGAGGTGTAGGGAGTATTATCTGTGACATAAGGGTGAGGTGTAGGGAGTATTATCTGTGACATAAGAGTGAGGTGTAGGGAGTATTATCTGTGACATAAGAGTGAGGTGTAGGGAGTATTATCTGTGACTTAAGGGTGAGTTGTTGTACAGTTGTTGGGTTACTTAACTGTTACCTAACAACCATGCGATACACTGGGCCAAAACTTCTCTAATGTCACAGAATGTATTATTATTAGACAAATAAAATGGAAGAAAACTGTTTTTTTGTGTTTTGTTTTTTTTTTTTAAATTGAAATCATGTTTAAAGTCTCAGTAAAATGTTTCTTGTTTAAATTGTGCTGAACCTTTGGACAGAACCGTCTCTGCGCTCAGCCTCACCGCCGCCGTCACCACTTCCTGTTCAAATTTATTTCTGTGTTTTCGGTCGAGTTGTGCGTAAATGAATAAATATTTAGGGTCAAGGCACAAGAAGCTGAGGGTCATTATCACTGAAAAAGTTCACAAACAAACAAATTCTTCAGAAACGTCTGTGTTTAGAAATGCAAATGTTGAGGCATAATAAATATTAAAACAACCACACCACAATTTAACTATTCTATATATAAAAGAATTGTCTCGTGCATTTCAGAACATGTTTGTAGAGGTCAGGGAGGGCATCTGACACACACTCCTCTCGTGTGCTTTCTTTCTCCATCTCTCTATCTGTTGTTCTCTTTCTCTCTCTTTCTATTGTTTTTTCTCTTTCTCTCTCTGTTGTTTTTTCTTTCTCTCTGTTGTTCTCTCTCTCACTCTCTCCATCTTTTGCTGTTGTTTTCTCTCTCTCTGTTGTTTTCTCTCTCTCTCCATCTCTCTCTGTTGTTGTATATGACTGCAGTGTAATTCTGCCTCTCTCCTGCAGGTGGTGGTGTTGTATATGACTGCAGTGTAATTCCCCCTCTCTCCTGCAGGTGGTGGTGTTGTATATGACTGCAGTGTAATTCCGCCTCTCTCCTGCAGGTGGTGGTGTTGTATATGACTGCAGTGTAATTCTGCCTCTCTCCTGCAGGTGGTGGTGTTGTATATGACTGCAGTGTAATTCTGCCTCTCTCCTGCAGGTGGTGGTGTTGTATATGACTGCAGTGTAATTCCCCCTCTCTCCTGCAGGTGGTGGTGTTGTATATGACTGCAGTGTAATTCCGCCTCTCTCCTGCAGGTGGTGGTGTTGTACCGCTCGATCCACGTGCTCCTGGCCGCGCTCTTCTTCTTCGTCCTGGTGGCGCTGCTCTTCTTCTACTCGTCCATCTCACGTAGACTCTCAGCGGCTCGAGGACGACAACCTCAGTCCTCCAACTCCAGGAAGCTTCAGCGAGCCCAGAGGAACATGCTGCTGCTGGTGAGGCTGTGCCGCTGAGCAAGACACTTCCTCTGTAAAATCCCAAATACCCAAAAGAACCCCACAGACAAACAGACATCCACAGAGAACAGGACACACGGCACAAGTCTGAGTTCTTCTCTCAAACTGAAAACACTCTGTTCCACCTTGTGATGTCATCATGTGGTGATACAGGAAGTGCTCCACTGTGTTTTTAAACTCCACACACCTTCACTAGAATCATTTGGATCATTTCAGTCCTGGAATTGCCGATCTCGACTGAACTAAAGGTAAAAGGAGCTGTTCACTTGAAAACTACCACTTGATGACATCACAAGGTGGAACAGAGCGTTTGGAGCTTTGGAGATGTAGACAGACTAATAATCTCTGTTGTTTTCTCTCTCTCTCTCCCTCCCTCTCTCTGTTGTTCTTTCTCTCTCTCTCTGTTGTTTTCTCTCTCTCTGTTGTTTTCTCTCTCTGTTGTTCTCTCTCTCTCTCTCTCTCTCTCTGTTGTTTTCTCTCTCTCTCTCTGTTGTTCTTTCTCTCTCTCTCTGTTGTTTTCTTTCTCTCTCTCTCTGTTGTTTTCTCTCTCTCTGTTGCTCTCTCTCTCTCTCTCTCTGTTGTTTTCTTTCTCTCTCTCTCTGTTGTTCTCTCTCTCTCTCTGTTGTTTTCTCTCTCTCTGTTGTTCTCTCTCTCTCTCTCTCTCTGTTGTTTTCTCTCTCTCTCTGTTGTTTTCTTTCTCTCTCTCTCTCTGTTGTTTTCTCTCTCTCTGTTGTTCTCTCTCTCTCTGTTGTTTTCTTTCTCTCTCTCTCTGTTGTTCTCTCTCTCTCTCTCTCTGTTGCTCTCTCTCTCTCTCTTTATTGTTTTCTTTCTCTCTCTCTCTGTTGTTCTCTCTCTCTCTCTGTTGTTTTCTCTCTCTCTGTTGTTTTCTTTCTCTCCCTCTCTGTTGTTTTCTCTCTCTCTGTTGTTCTCTCTCTCTCTCTCTCTCTCTGTTGTTTTCTCTCTCTCTCTCCCTCCCTCTCTCTGTTGTTCTTTCTCTCTCTCTCTGTTGTTTTCTCTCTCTCTGTTGTTCTCTCTCTCTCTCTCTCTCTCTCTGTTGTTTTCTCTCTCTCTCTCTGTTGTTCTTTCTCTCTCTCTCTGTTGTTTTCTTTCTCTCTCTCTCTGTTGTTTTCTCTCTCTCTGTTGCTCTCTCTCTCTCTGTTGTTTTCTTTCTCTCTCTCTCTGTTGTTCTCTCTCTCTCTCTGTTGTTTTCTCTCTCTCTGTTGTTCTCTCTCTCTCTCTCTGTTGTTTTCTCTCTCTCTCTCTGTTGTTTTCTTTCTCTCTCTCTCTCTCTGTTGTTTTCTCTCTCTCTGTTGTTCTCTCTCTCTCTGTTGTTTTCTTTCTCTCTCTCTCTGTTGTTCTCTCTCTCTCTCTCTCTGTTGCTCTCTCTCTCTCTCTTTATTGTTTTCTTTCTCTCTCTCTCTGTTGTTCTCTCTCTCTCTCTGTTGTTTTCTCTCTCTCTGTTGTTTTCTTTCTCTCCCTCTCTGTTGTTTTCTCTCTCTCTGTTGTTCTCTCTCTCTCTCTGTTGTTTTCTCTCTCTCTCTCTCTCTCTCTGTTGTTTTCTCTCTCTCTCTCTCTGTTGTTTTCTCTCTCTCTCTGTTGTTTTCTTTCTCTCTCTCTCTGTTGTTTTCTCTCTCTCTCTCTGTTGTTTTCTTTCTCTCTCTCTCTGTTGTTTTCTCTCTCTCTCTCTGTTGTTTTCTTTCTCTCCCTCTCTGTTGTTTTCTCTCTCTCTGTTGTTCTCTCTCTCTCTCTCTCTCTCTGTTGTTTTCTCTCTCTCTCTCTCTCTCTGTTGTTTTCTTTCTCTCTCTCTCTGTTGTTTTCTCTCTCTCTCTCTGTTGTTTTCTTTCTCTCTCTCTGTTGTTTTCTTTCTCTCTCTCTGTTATTTTTCTCTCTCTCTGTCGTTTTCAGTGGGTGGTGTTTAGCGTCTGCTTCGTGCCGTACCACGTGGTGCGTCTTCCCTTCGCTCTCCTGGGGGGGCGCTGTTCTCGGGTGCTGTACTTCCTGAAGGAGTTGTCGGTTCTACTCTCGGTGCTGAACGTGTGTCTGGACCCGCTCATCTACCTCCACTTCTCCCAGAACTACAGGTCCCGGCTGGGCCTGAGCCGCGTCTTCGGGCCTGTTGGCACCACCACTAATGCTAATGCTAATGCTAATGCTACGGACGCCCAGAGCCGAGCCGTCTAATGACCTGCTGCACTTTGTGATGTCATCAGGTGGTAACGCAGAGGAGTGTTTAAGGAGGGGGTATGTGACTTCTCTGAGGTTTTAACACCTTTAGATCTCCATGTTCCTTTTATTGTTTTGAAAATGTTTTATTCACCCAAAACAACAAATTCACATGTTTTATAAACCCCCTCCCCCTTCAGAGCGTCGCACTAATGAAAATCCTGCATCACATCAGGTTTGTCCAGTTGTTGTGTTCAGTTTTGTCTCATGTTTTTGTGTATTTATGGAGAATTGTCGTGTGGAGCCTGGAGGACGTAGACTTGTGGGCGGAGCCTCGTACAGACTCGTACTGTGGGATCGTGGGGGACGTAGACTTGTGGGCGGAGCCTCGTACAGACTCGTACTGTGGGAGCCTGGGGGACGTAGACTTGTGGGCGGAGCCTCGTACAGACTCGTACTGTGGGAGCCTGGGGGACGTAGACTTGTGGGCGGAGCCTCGTACAGACTCGTACTGTGGGAGCCTGGGGGACGTAGGCTTGTGGGCGGAGCCTCGTACAGACTCGTACTGTGGGAGCCTGGGGGACGTAGACTTGTGGGCGGAGCCTCGTACAGACTCGTACAGCTAACCATAAGGAGGGTTTGAATAGGGCCCTGTAGAGATCTCTAGATGACTCAAACGTGGATGAATGACTCTAAAACCTCTTTAGGCAGGTTTGTGACGATGAAAAACGTTAGAACATGAGAAAGACAAAAAAAGTAAATTTTGCAGAATATTCCCTCTTTAGTGGCTCTTTAAAGTCCTTTTCTCACATGTTTAGTTGTTCTTCTGTTTGTTGAATGTGATCCCTGTGACTGTTTAGTTGTTCTTCTGTTTGTTGAATGTGATCCCTGTGATGGTTTAGTTGTTCTTCTGTTGTTGAATGTGATCCCTGTGATGGTTTAGTTGTTCTTCTGTTTGTTGAATGTGATCCCTGTGACTGTTTAGTTGTTCTTCTGTTTGTTGAATGTGATCCCTGTGACTGTTTAGTTGTTCTTCTGTTGGTGAATGTGATCACTGTGACTGTTTAGTTGTTCTTCTGTTTGTTGAATGTGATCCCTGTGATGGTTTAGTTGTTCTTCTGTTTGTTGAATGTGATCCCTGTGACTGTTTAGTTGTTCTTCTGTTTGTTGAATGTGATCCCTGTGATGGTTTAGTTGTTCTTCTGTTGGTGAATGTGATCCCTGTGACTGTTTAGTTGTTCTTCTGTTTGTTGAATGTGATCCCTGTGACTGTTTAGTTGTTCTTCTGTTTGTTGAATGTGATCCCTGTGATGGTTTAGTTGTTCTTCTGTTGGTGAATGTGATCCCTGTGATGGTTTAGTTGTTCTTCTGTTTGTTGAATGTGATTCCTGTGATGGTTTAGTTGTTCTTCTGTTGTTGAATGTGATCCCTGTGATGGTTTTGTAATAGTGAGTTTATTTATGAGGTCACGTTGTTTCTTATGATAAATGTGTTTTTAAAATTTGTTGTTCATTAAAGATTCAGTGAAACGTTCATGAGACGTGTCCCTCGTTTGTCCAGGTCAGAGGTCAGAGGTCAGAGGTCACCTGGACCAAGACTAAACTAGGTCTCAACGAGGACTAAACCGGGACTAAGCCAGGATTCAACCAGGACTAAACCAGGTCTAAACAAGGTCTAAACCAAAACTAAACCAGGTCTAAACAAGGTCTAAACCAAGACTAAACCAGGTCTAAACAAGGTCTAAACCAAGACTTTTAAGATAAAACTAATAATAATTTAAGTTTATATGTTTGTCAATGTTGTTATTGTTTTGTTTTGGCCTTAAATTATTAAAATAAAATTTAGAAAAGGAGCGAGTGGAGCTTCACTCTGGAACGGAAAATATTGATTAAATAAGGTTGTGTGTAGTGTAGTTTATAAAATACACATATATTCAGACATTCAGGGTACGATTTCCCCTTCTGGTTTTGAAATCTCCACCTCTGATCAATTATTTGAATATTTGGTGGGACGAGGACCTCAGGGCGATTCATGAAGCTCCACTGATGTTGCTTCAAATCTTATAAAATATTGTTTTTTGACAAATTGCACCTGTAGTCTGTATATTAGGCCGTGGATGACGAAAATAATTCACTTTCTGGTCAAGCAAAACTTTTTTGTGTTTTTTTTCATGTTTATTCTTCCAATGATGAACCTCATTCTGCACGTGAACATTCTGAGATGAATAAATCCCCTTTTATACGTGGGATCCCTGGATCTATTCAAATAAATAAATAAAATAAATAATATAATAGGTGGAATCGAGCTGGCCAAGACGGCAGCATCTGTTCAAGACATTTATTTTTTATTTTTTGGCAGATTTTCAGAAAGAAACACATACGGCACCTTATAAAAGTAAACAGTTCAAATGAAAATAAAATAAATGCATAAAAAACAAAACAGTGAATAAAAACATTCACATAAAAGGGGCAATTTCACAGCTCTAATTTAAAGGAATAAATTAAACTCATTCAAAAAAAAAAAAAAAAATAATAATAATAATAATAATAATAAAAATTAAAATTAAATTCTCTCAGTTAAGCCCAATGAGCAGAAGAAGAAATTTGTACTTCCTCATTTCTAAAGGTGGAGGCGACGTGGTGACGTGTTTCCGGTTTAGCGTGACGCTCCACTCGGCCTGTACGTCTGTGTGTCATAATCATCTGTAACAGCAGGGGGCAGCGTTCGGCTAAAAACTACAGCAGACTTACTGAAGAGACTGTAGCGGTTTAGTCCTGGTTTAGACCTGGTTTAGACCTGGTTTAGACCTGGTTTAGTCCTTCTCCTATCTCCTCTTTCTCTCCTCCTCTTCTCCCTCTCTTCCTCCTCTCCTTCTCCTCTATCCTCTCTCTTCTCTCCTCCCCCCCTTCCCTCCTCTTCCCCCTCACCTCTCCTTCTCTCTGTTCTCTTCCTCCTCTCTTCTCTCCTCGCTTTCTCCTCTTCTCCCCCACTCTTCCTCCTCCTCCCCCTCTCTTCCTCCCCCTCTCTTCCTCCTCTCTTCCTCCTCTCCTCCTCTCTTCCTCCTCTCCCCCTCTCTTCCTCCTCTCCTCCTCTCTTCCTCCTCTCTTCCTCCTCTCCCCCTCTCTTCCTCCTCCTCCCCCTCTCTTCCTCCTCTCTTCCTCCTCTCCTCCTCTCTTCCTCCTCTCCCCCTCTCTTCCTCCTCCTCCTCCTCTCTTCCTCCCCCTCTCTTCCTCCTCTCTTCCTCCTCTCCTCCTCTCTTCCTCCTCTCCTCCTCTCTTCCTCCTCTCCCCCTCTCTTCCTCCTCCTCCCCCTCTCTTCCTCCTCTCCCCCTCTCTTCTTCCTCTCCCCCTCTCTTCCTCCTCTCCCCCTCTCTTCTTCCTCTCCCCCTCTCTTCCTCCTCTCCCCCTCTCTTCCTCCTCTCCCCCTCTCTTCTTCCTCTCTTCCTCCTCTCTTCCTCCTCTCCTCCTCTCTTCCTCCTCTCTTCCTCCTCCTCCCCCTCTCTTCCTCCTCTCCCCCTCTCTTCCTCCTCTCTTCCTCTTCCTCCCCCTCTCTTCTTCCTCTCTTCCTCCTCTCTTCCTCCTCTCTTCCTCCTCTCTTCCTCTTCCTCCCCCTCTCTTCCTCCTCTCTTCCTCCTCTCTTCCTCCTCTCCTCCTCTCTTCCTCCTCTCTTCCTCCTCCTCCCCCTCTCTTCCTCCTCTCCCCCTCTCTTCCTCCTCTCCCCCTCTCTTCTTCCTCTCCCCCTCTCTTCCTCCTCTCCCCCTCTCTTCCTCCTCCTCCTCCTCTCTTCCTCCCCCTCTCTTCCTCCTCTCTTCCTCCTCTCCTCCTCTCTTCCTCCTCTCCTCCTCTCTTCCTCCTCTCCTCCTCTCTTCCTCCTCTCTTCCTCCTCTCCCCCTCTCTTCCTCCTCCTCCCCCTCTCTTCCTCCTCTCCCCCTCTCTTCCTCCTCTCCCCCTCTCTTCTTCCTCTCCCCCTCTCTTCCTCCTCTCCCCCTCTCTTCTTCCTCTCCCCCTCTCTTCCTCCTCTCCCCCTCTCTTCCTCCTCTCCCCCTCTCTTCCTTCTCTCCCCCTCTCTTCCTCCTCTCCCCCTCTCTTCCTCCTCTCCTCCTCTCTTCCTCCTCTCCTCCTCTCTTCCTCCTCTCCTCCTCTCTTCCTCCTCTCCTCCTCTCTTCCTCCTCTCTTCCTCCTCTCCCCCTCTCTTCCTCCTCTCCCCCTCTCTTCCTCCTCTCCCCCTCTCTTCCTCCTCTCCCCCTCTCTTCCTCCTCTCCCCCTCTCTTCTTCCTCTCCCCCTCTCTTCCTCCTCTCCCCCTCTCTTCCTCCTCTCCCCCTCTCTTCCTCCTCTCCCCCTCTCTTCCTCCTCTCCCCCTCTCTTCCTCCTCTCCCCCTCTCTTCTTCCTCTCCCCCTCTCTTCCTCCTCTCCTCCTCTCTTCCTCCTCTCCTCCTCTCTTCCTCCTCTCCTCTGTCGTTTGTTGTGTAAATTCAGGACTCACTGGGGGAACAAACATTTCTGTGGCTCCGAGTCTAGCCAAAAACCTCCAGAAGTCTGTAATCAACGAAAGACGAGAGGAGAGAGGGAGCGGAGGAGAGAGGAGAGGAGGAGAGAGGAGAGAAGGAGAGAGGAGAGAAGGAGAGAGGAGAGAAGAGAGGAGAGGGAGAGGAGAAGAGGGGAGAGGAGACGAGGAGAGAGGAGAGGAGGGGGAGAGGAGGAGAGAAAGCGAAGAAGAGGAGCGAGGGAGCGGAGGAGAGGGGGAGAAACGGGGGGAGAGGAGAGGAGGAACAGAAGAGAGAGGAGAAGAGAGAGGGAACAAAAGAGAGGAGAGAGGTTTTCCTGGTTTTGGCCTAATCTAGTTCTGGCCCAGTCCTGATTTAGTCCTGGTTTAGTCCTGGTGTTTAGTCCTGGTGTTAAGTCCTGATTTAGTCCTGGTTTAGTCCTGGTTCAGTCCTGGTTCAGTCTTGGTTTAGTCCTGGTTCAGTCCTGGTTTAGTCCTGGCTTAGGCCTGGTGTAGTCCTGGTTCAGTCCTGGTTTAGTCCTGGTGTAGTCCTGGTTCAGTCCTGGTTTAGTCCTGGTGTAGTCCTGGTGTAGTCCTGGTTCAGTCCTGGTTCAGTCTTGGTTTAGTCCTGGTTCAGTCCTGGTTTAGTCCTGGCTTAGTCCTGGTGTAGTCCTGGTTCAGTCCTGGTTTAGTCCTGGCTTAGTCCTGGTGTAGTCCTGGTTCAGTCCTGGTTCAGTCCTGGTTTAGTCCTGATTTAGACCTGGTTTAGTCCTGGTTTAGTCCTGGTTTAGTCCTGGTGTTTACAGGTTATTAAAGTGTAAACTGTGGTATGTGGTTGAGCTAATGCTAATGTTTTGCGAGCCACCTGCGGCCATGTTTCCCTCACGACCCCTGACCTTTGACCCTGGACTTCCTGTGGCTCCAAATAAACGCTGTGACACAGTTTCCCACAAATCCAGGTTGAGGACGGAAACTGGATCCAAAATGGCTGCCGTGGTGGATTATACTTTACCAACACATCCACCCAAAACAGGCTCACCTCTCCACAGATCTGACCTGTAACTTGGCCTGGTGCTTATCACCATAGAGTTAGACAAGTTTAATGCCGTACTGTGGAACATTCCAATCAAAGCAGTCAATTCTCCATGGAGACATGAAGATGACGAACCCTTTACCAGAAAAGTTACACAGTGCAACGTGGTTTAGTCCTGGTCTGGTCCTGGTCTGGTCCTGGTCTGGTCCTGGTCTGGTCCTGGTCTGGTCCTGGTCTGGTCCTGGTCTTGTCCTGGTCTGGTCCTGGTCTGGTCCTGATCTAGTCCTGGTTTAGTCCTGGTCTTGTCCTGGTCTGGTCCTGGTCTGGTCCTGATCTAGTCCTGGTCTGGTCCTGATCTAGTCCTGGTTTAGTCCTGGTCTTGTCCTGGTCTGGTCCTGGTCTGGTCCTGATCTAGTCCTGGTCTGGTCCTGATCTAGTCCTGGTCTGGTCCTGATCTGGTCCTGGTCTGGTCCTGGTCTGGTCCTGGTCTGGTCCTGATCTAGTCCTGGTCTGGTCCTGATCTAGTCCTGGTCTGGTCCTGATCGGGTCCTGGTCTGGTCCTGATCTGGTCCTGGTTTAGTCCTGGTCTGGTCCTGGTTTAGTCCTGGTCTGGTCACATTCCTGTTCCGTGTGTGGTGCAGGTTTATTGTGGTCAAACATGATCCTCAAACAGGACCAGCTGTGGTCCAGGGTCTGGACCTGGTCTGGGGTCAGACATGGTCTAGATTTGAAGTCATGTTACTTCGTCTTGGGTCCAGACACTTTCCCATAAAAAAAAATCAAATAAATAACAGTCCCTGGTTCAGTCCTGGTTTAGTCCTGGTTTAGACCTGGTTTAGTCCTGGTTTAGTCCTGGTTTAGTCCTGGTTTAGTCCTGGTTCACATTCCTGGAGGTCAGAGGTGATGAAGACAAAAGGAGCAGAACAAATATGACTTGGACATAACTTCATTTTACTGCAGTAATATCTACTACTACTACTACTACTACTACTAGAAGGAAGTATTAGTTTAATGGAGTTTAGTGGAGCACTTCCTGTTTCACCACATGACATCACAAGGCGGAACAGAGTGTTTTCAGTCTAAGAGAAGAGCTCAGCCCACGGCGTGGGCCTCACACGGGCGGTGTGGGCGGCGTGGGCCTCGCGCGGGCACGGGCGGTGTGGGTGACGTAGGCGGCGTGGGTGACGTAGGCGGCGCGGGTGACGTAGGCGGCGCGGGCCTCACACGGGCACGGGCGGCGTGGGTGACGTAGGCGGCGTGGGTGACGTAGGCGGCGTGGGTGACGTAGGCGGCGCGGGCCTCACACGGGCACGGGCGGCGTGGGTGACGTAGGTGGCGTGGGTGACGTAGGCGGCGCGGGCCTCACACGGGCACGGGCGCTCCCTCACAGACTGTGGACAGAAGTGGACTAGGGGACGTCACCCACAGAGTTGGGCTCCAGTCAAATGAAGCTCATCGAGGCCCAAATGGACCACACTTGGGTTTTCCAATAGAGTGACCCATGAGGTCAGGCAGCATGGCCCATAAGTGTCCTCCTCTCCTCCCTTCCTCCTCCTCTCCTCTTCCTGTGTGTGTCTGTTTCTGTGTGTGTGTGTGTGTGTGTGTTTGTCAGCTCAGGAGGTAACACAACACTAATATTTCCTCACAACTGTTTTCTTTGCACTAAGCCCCGGGACAGAAGGACATGAGACATTCAGAGGTGAAATATTAATAATGTGTTAAAGACGACGTCACGTCACTCTGAACCAAACTGTTTCTGTTACAGTCCAGACCTGCGAAACCGCCTTAGCCGCGGCTAACGCTAGCGCCAGACGGGCTAACGTTAGCGCCAACAGGGCTAACGCTAGCGCCAACAGGGCTAACGCTAGCGCCAACAGGGCTAACGCTAGCGCCAACAGGGCTAACGGGTAGGGTCCACTAGTCCGAGCTAACCTTAACCAGACTTTGACCCCTTGCCTAAACCTAACCCTAACCCTAACCTTAACCAGACTTTGAAAGAAAAAAAAAAGTGGATTGGGGTTTGACCCTCGGACTAGTGGGTAGTTCCCGTTTCCATCTGCAGTCCCTATTGCATAAATAAATTACAGTAAAACACACAAATCAACAATAAGAATCAACACACTGCCCATTCTGTCATACACACACATACGGCCACATTTACACACTATAAAACACACACAACAGGAAGTATTTACAAGATCATCAATAAAAGACACAAAATCAATGTTGGCAGTGTTTTCTTTGCTCTTATTCCGGCATCAGGGGCCAGGAATCTGAGACAATACGATTTTACTTTTTCATTTTTATTTTAATTTTTTTTTCTACAGGCTTTAATAATCTAAACAGTTGGCTAAAGGTAATGCTTTTTATCTGACAGTTTACTGACTAACCAGCTGCTGCTAAACTACGAGATTAATAATTGAATCTTCTCAGTTTAACTGTGTCTTTTTCACATTTCACTGGCCACATTAAATAAAAAAAGTGTTTTAATTTTATGCCAAGGCTTTAATTCTTTTCTGATCTGAGCAGCACATAAACTCTACTGTAATAATATAATGTGATAGAAGTGATAAATATAGAGTGTATGTATTTACACAACTGTGTGTAATTCAGACTGTTATTGTGTGTCAGCGAGTCTGTGTGTTGTAGTTTTAGTTTTGCTTGTGCGTCTTGTCTTCACAGGACGCTCGTCACAATATAAAATAATGACAAAGAGAAAAAAAAAAAAAAAGGTAATAAATTCTAAATAAGTCGCAAAAAAAGAGCAAGAGACTCGGGTCAAATAAGACAGAATTATATAAATGTAAATGTACATTTATTCAAAATAAAATAGAAAAAAAAAGTAATAAAAAAAATCTCAACTGTACAAGAGGAAAACAAAATGATCTGATGATTGACAGGACATAAGGTTATCCATTACATAAGGGTGAGTTGTAGGGAGTATTATCAGTTACATAAGAATGAGTTGTAGAGAGTATGGATGTGCAAAAATATTGAAATATCGACATATCGTATCGTTTAATGTGATGATACAGTATCGATATCGTGGGCTGATGTATCGATATATCGCCAGGAGTATTTTTTGGTTTATTATTTTGTCACAGCTTCAGTTTTGTTGTTTGTTCAGAGGAAGGAAACTCGTTTATGCGACACATTTGACATTTTCACTGTTTTAATGATTAAAATGTTTGTGTTTCATATGAACTTTACACAAGACGCGGTTTAACAAAGACTTTTAGTATCACAGTCATGATTTAACCTTCATGTTTTATCGAACCGTATCGAATCTATTTGAAATATATCGTATCGAATCAAAAGTGCACTGTATGTATCGTATCGGCAACTTCTTAACGATACCCAGCCCTGGTTTGGAGGTGTAAGGATTTTTCCTTCCACAGACTCTAGAAACAAGATGAACAACGTCATAATGAACTAATCTGTAAATGTTTAAGTAATAAACGACGCAATAGGAGAAACTTCAAAAATAAAGTCCAGTGCAAATGTCGTTTCAGCAGAATTTATGGAAACAGTTTTGTGTGGAAATTGATTTAATAAACTCAGCACACACTTATAATCAAACAAATGATCCACAGACTCACTTATACCTGGGTTATACCTGGGCACAGAAGCCCCACCCAGAGCCCAGGAGGGATCTAGATTATAGACCGAGGACCACTTTAGCCCAGCTAGTCCCACATGGGCCCCGCTGTGTCACGTTGGCAGGGGCAGAGCAGAAAATAGCCTAATATGGGCCCTTTAAGTTTGCATGTTCTGCCTGTGTCTAAGTGGGTGTCGGTCCTGCTCCACTGCTCAGGTTTAATCACATATTGTTCTGTTATTTACGTCCACTCAGAAACAAATGTCACGTTTTTCTTTGTCCAAGTGGGACAGGAAACCAGACGGAAACAGCGGGGAGACGTGCCCAAGACGCGCCCGAAACGCGGCCAAAACGCACCGAGCAGCGGAGGAATGCGTCTTCTGAGGGAGTCCTGCCGCTGCAAACATCTGGAGCCGTGTCAAACTACCCCCTGCCTCACGCACGAGCACGGACACACACACACACGCACCCCCTCACCTCTCACGCACGAGCATGTCCTTCTCTCCCTCCCTCTTCCCTCCCTCCCTCTTCTCTCTCCCTCTTCTCTCTCCCTCTTCTCTCTCCCTCTTCCCTCTCTCCCTCCTTCTCTTATCGCTTTTTCCTCTGCTGAGTCGCTGCTGATGGAGATTGCTGTCGCGTAAGGACTTTTGGACACTTTTTACGCCGCGGAACGAGTACTTTTCCCGGGATACAGCGCTTAAATCCTCACCGGAGCTTGTGGAGATACCGGGACCGGATCGGACAGTTTTTTTGCCCCGGGTCCGATGCGCTGTGTCCGGCGCAGGACTACCAGACACACCGGGAGGAGACGCTCAGACACGCCGGGCTGAGGAGCGACTTCACCGGCTTCTGATCGTTCATGTCTCCGCTTACAACCGGCCCCGAGGTACGACTTTGACTTTTACAAACTTTGAGACGAGTTCTGTCGCTTTTGTTCGCTTTTGAAACGCTGCCAACTTGTAAGAAGATACCGACCCGCTGCTCGAAGTTTTACACAGAGATTTAACTCGCATTTTTGTTCCGAGACTTTAAGACAAATTCATGTTCAAAATGTCCAAAGTGTCTCCGTTGGTTTTGTTGGATTAAGTCATTTCTTTTAAGTTTATCCAAATGGCCCGAAGTTTACGCAGCGCTTTCGGCTTCGGGTTTTATCCATATTTGTACTTTTAAAACTCAGTCACAGCTTCAAAAAAATGACTTATAAAGACTTCATAATACGCCGCAGAAATGGTTCATTAGTGACAGATAACGCGATAACTCGAGGGAAAGTGGATTAGACGCACTGATACACTCTCTTTCCTCTATGAAATGTCCCGGAATGTGCTTTAAATGGGTTTAAATGGTGCAGAACTGATCGCGTGATCTGGAACATAAATGATGGACACGTTTTACACGGCGCTTTTAGACGCTTCATTTTGTGATGATGAAGAGTAGAAACACTAGGCCTGGTTTAGACCTGGTTTAGACCTGGTTTAGACCTGCTTTAGACCTGGTTTAGTCCTGCTTTAGTCCTGGTTTAGTCCTGCTTTAGTCCTGGTTTAGTCCTGCTTTAGACCTGGTTTAGTCCTGCTTTAGTCCTGGTTTAGTTCTGCTTTAGTCCTGGTTTAGTTCTGCTTTATTCCTGCTTTAAGTCCCGCTTTAGTCCTGGTTTAGTCCTGGTTTAGTCGTGCTTTAGTCCTGGTTTAGTCCTGGTTTAGACCTGGTTTAGTCCTGCTTTAGTCCTATTTTAGACCAGGTTTAGTCCTGCTTTAGTCCTGGTTTAGTCGTGCTTTAGTCCTGGTTTAGTCCTGGTTTAGTCCTGCTTTAGTCCAGGTTTAGTCCTGCTTTAGTCCTGGTTTAGTCGTGCTTTAGTCCTGCTTTAGTCCAGGTTTAGTCCTGCTTTAGTCCTGGTTTAGTCGTGCTTTAGTCCTGCTTTAGTCCAGGTTTAGTCCCGCTTTAGTCCAGGTTTAGATCTGTTTTAGTTTTGACCTGTTGGTCTCTTTCAGAATGACGTCAGCTGTGATCAGTAACAAGCAGACAATAGGAGAGAGAGAAGGAGAGAAACGGAGAGAGAGAAATAAAGAGGAGGAGGGGCTTGAGTTCATTCAGTAAACGTGACTCTGCTGACATACTGTGAAGAACAGAGACAGAGCTGAGGAAGACGAGCAGAACTCTGGGTTCAGACGATGTCATAGGCCTGTGGATGACATCACAGCGTGGGGCTGTGGATGACATCACAGCGTGGGGCTGTGGATGACATCACAGCGTGGGCCTGTGGATGACATCACAGCGTGGGCCTGTGGATGACATCACAGCGTGGGCCTGTGGATGACATCACAGCGTGGGGCTGTGGATGACATCACAGCGTGGGCCTGTGGATGACATCACAGCGTGGGGCTGTGGATGACATCACAGCGTGGGGCTGTGGATGACATCACAGCGTGGGCCTGTGGATGACATCACAGCGTGGGGCTGTGGATGACATCACAGCGTGGGGCTGTGGATGACATCACAGCGTGGGCCTGTGGATGACATCACAGCGTGGGCCTGTGGATGACATCACAGCGTGGGGCTGTGGATGACATCACAGCGTGGGGCTGTGGATGACATCACAGCGTGGGGCTGTGGATGACATCACAGCGTGGGGCTGTGGATGACATCACAGTGTGGGGCTGTGGATGACGTCATTCAGATGAGACGAGGACAGCTCATTACGGCTCACGATCACTGATACTATAAAAACATTAAAGAGGGAGGATTCTGCTAAATGGACTTTTTTTTGTCTCTTTCTCTCATGTTCTAACGTTGTTCCTCGTCACAAACCTGAAGAGGTTTTAGAGTCATCCATGCATGTTTGAGTCATCTAGTGATCTCTCCCGGACCGTATTCAGACCTTTCTTACAGTTAGCAGTACGAGTCTGTACGAGGCTCCGCCCACAAGTCTACGTCCCCCGTGCTCCCACAGTACGAGTCTGTACGAGGCTCCGCCCACAAGCCTACGTCCCCCATGCTCCCACAGTACGAGTCTGTACGAGGCTCCGCCCACAAGTCTACGTCCCCCAGGCTCCCACAGTACGAGTCTGTACGAGGCTCCGCCCACAAGTCTACGTCCCCCAGGCTCCCACAGTACGAGTCTGTACGAGGCTCCGCCCACAAGTCTACGTCCCCCAGGCTCCCACAGTACGAGTCTGTACGAGGCTCCGCCCACAAGTCTACGTCCCCCAGGCTCCCACAGTACGAGTCTGTACGAGGCTCCGCCCACAAGCCTACGTCCCCCAGGCTCCCACAGTACGAGTCTGTACGAGGCTCCGCCCACAAGTCTACGTCCCCCAGGCTCCCACAGTACGAGTCTGTACGAGGCTCCGCCCACAAGTCTACGTCCCCCAGGCTCCCACAGTACGAGTCTGTACGAGGCTCCGCCCACAAGTCTACGTCCCCCAGGCTCCCACAGTACGAGTCTGTACGAGGCTCCGCCCACAAGTCTACGTCCCCCAGGCTCCCACAGTACGAGTCTGTACGAGGCTCCGCCCACAAGTCTACGTCCCCCAGGCTCCCACAGTACGAGTCTGTACGAGGCTCCGCCCACAAGTCTACGTCCCCCAGGCTCCCACAGTACGAGTCTGTACGAGGCTCCGCCCACAAGTCTATGTCCCCCAGGCTCCACACGACAATTCTCCATAAATACACAAAAACATGAGACAAAACTGAACACAACAACTGGACAAACCTGATGTGATGCAGGAGTTTCATTAGTGCGACGCACACTGAGTGTGTTGGGATAGAGCTCTGAAGGGGGAGGGACTTAGCACAGAGAGGCTGAGTGTGTTGGGATAGAGCTCTGAAGGGGGAGGGACTTAGCACAGAGAGGCTGAGTGTGTTGGGATAGAACTCTGAAGGGGGAGGGACTTAGCACAGAGAGGCTGAGTGTGTTGGGATGGAGCTCTGTCAGTGAAAATGAAAGTGAAACTTATAAAACCTGTGAATCTGTTGTTTTTGTGAATATCACATTTACAAAACAAAAGGAACATGTTGATCTGAATATGTGACGTGTTCCAGTTTAAACCCCAGAGTCACAAACCTCCTCTTTAAGTTCAGACG
>CM057093.1:1212093-1227093 GCA_029959045.1 Taenioides sp. WSHXM2023 | reverse complement strand
CAGGTGACCTGCCTCGCGTCATGGCCGGAAAGTCTGTGTTCTGTGACAGGCTCAAGTCCGTCTGTCTCTATGGACAAAGCTAACCCGTTAGCCGCCGTGTTCCAAACAGCCGGCTCCATCCTCTCTGGCTCCGGTTGGCATTACCACACCCCTGTCTCTGTAACTGCACCTGTCAGGCTCCTCAGATGTTCATATGAACTCTCTCTACGTGATCCTGGGGTTTTTATTTCACTGTTTTGTCCATAAATCTGTTCCTGTTCATCAAATGTACCAAACCCCAAACTCGCCCTGTAAGCGCTGGCCTCATGAGCTTCATTTGACTGGAGCTGAACACTGTGGCGTCACACTCCCTCAGAACACGTCTGTCTACAGTCTGTGCTCTGTCCCAACCGCCATGTTTGTTTTGGTTCGTTTGGGCGCTTCACCTCTGGCTCCGCCCTAAAGCTCAGTGCTGCGACGTGATTGGTCAGAAGTACAGCTCATAGACCATGATGCTTTGCTCCGTCAGTGCAGCCAAGATATGACCAGTGTGTGTGTGTGTGTGTGTGTGTGTGTGTGTGTGTGCGTGTGCGCGTGTGTGTGTGTGTGTATATTGTGTGTATTGTGTGTTGAGTCACTGCTCTTCTCTCTTGTATCTGTAACATGTGAACGTTTAACTTGTTTTGGGGATTTTTGAGCCTCATTTAGAGTCTGATCCTGATGCCCAAAAAAGGACTGGCATCTGAGAAGAGGGCAAAGAGAGAGAGAGAGGAGAGGAGAGAAGAGAGGAGAGAAGAGAGGAGAGAGGAGAGAGGGAGAGAGGAGAGAGGAGAGAGGGAGGAGGAGAGAGGAGAGAGAGGAGGAGAGAGGGAGAGAGGAGAGAGAGGAGAGAGGAGAGAGGGAGAGAGGAGAGAGGGAGGAGGAGAGAGGGAGAGAGGAGAGAGAGGAGAGAGGGAGGAGAGAAGGAGGAGGAGAGAGGAGAGAGAGGAGGAGAGAGGGAGAGAGGAGAGAGAGGAGAGAGGAGAGAGGGAGGAGAGAGGGAGAGAGGGAGAGAGGAGAGAGGAGAGAGGAGGAGGAGAGAGGGAGAGAGGAGAGAGAGGAGAGAGGGAGGAGAGAAGAGAGGGGGAGGAGGAGAGAGGAGAGAGGGAGGAGGAGAGAGGAGAGAGAGGAGGAGAGAGGGAGAGAGGAGAGAGAGGAGAGAGGAGAGAGGGAGGAGGAGAGAGGGAGAGAGGAGAGAGAGGAGAGAGGAGAGAGGGAGAGAGGAGAGAGGAGAGAGGGAGGAGGAGAGAGGAGAGAGGAGAGAGAGGAGAGAGGGAGAGAGGAGAGAGGAGAGAGGGAGAGAGGAGAGAGGGAGGAGGAGAGAGGAGAGAGGGAGGAGGAGAGAGGAGAGAGGAGAGAGGGAGGAGAAGAGAGGAGAGAGAGATGAGAGAGAGGAGAGAGGAGGAGGAGAGAGGAGAGAGGGAGGAGGAGAGAGGAGAGAGGAGAGAGGGAGGAGGAGTAGAGAGGGAGGAGGAGAGAGGAGAGAGGGAGGAGAAGAGAGGAGAGAGGGAGGAGGAGTAGAGAGGGAGGAGGAGAGAGGGAGGAGAAGAGAGGAGAGAGGGAGGAGGAGAGAGGAGAGAGGGAGGAGGAGAGAGGAGAGAGGGAGGAGAGAGGAAAGAGGGAGGAGGAGAGAGGAGAGAGGGAGGAGGAGAGAGGAGAGAGGGAGGAGAAGAGAGGAGAGAGGGAGGAGGAGTAGAGAGGGAGGAGGAGAGAGGGAGAGAGGGAGGAGGAGAGAGGAGAGAGAGGAGAGAGAGGAGAGAGGGAGGAGGAGTAGAGAGGGAGGAGGAGAGAGGAGAGAGAGGAGAGAGAGAGGAGGAGAGAGGAGAGAGAGGAGAGAGGAGGAGAGGGAGAGAGGGAGGAGGAGTAGAGAGGGAGGAGGAGAGAGGGAGAGAGGAGAGAGGGAGGAGAAGAGAGGAGAGAGGGAGGAGGAGAGAGGAGGAGAGAGAGGAGAGAGAGAGGAGGGGAGAGGAGAGAGAGGAGAGAGGGAGGAGGAGTAGAGAGGGAGGAGAAGAGAGGAGAGAGGGAGGAGGAGAGAGGAGGAGAGAGAGGAGGAGAGAGGAGAGAGAGGAGAGAGGAGAGAGAGGAGAGAGGAGGAGAGAGAGGAGAGAGGGAGGAGGAGAGAGGAGGAGAGAGGAGAGAGAGGAGAGAGAGGAGAGAGGGAGGAAGGAAGAGGAGGAGTAGGAGGAGAGGAGAGAGAGCGGGAAAGAGAGGAGAGAGGGAGAGGAGGAGGAGAGAGGGAGAGAAGAGAGAGGAGAAAGGGAGGAGGAGGAGAGTGGAAGAGAGAGAGGAGGAAGAGAGAGGGAGGAGGAGAGGAGAGAGAAGTAAGAGGGGAGGGGGCATAGAAAGAGAGGAGAGAGAGAGAGAGAGAGAGAGAGAGAGGGGAGACCCAGAAAAAAATAGGGGAGGGGGGACAGAGAGAGTGATAGAAAGAGAGGAGAGAGAGAAAGAAAGTAAAAAGAGAAAGGGAAAGTAGAGGTGGCACAGAGAGAGAGAGAGAGAGAGAGAGAGAGAGAGAGAGAGAGAGAGAGAGAGAGAGAGAGAGAGAGAGAGAGAGAGAGAGAGAGAGAGGGAGAGAGAGAGAGAACACAATCAGAGGAAGTACAACAAACATCAACTTCACTAAAAATGGACAAAAGTAAAAGTGCTCTGAACCAGGACTAAACCAGGACTAAAACAGGACTAAAACAAGACTAAACCAGGACTAAACCAGGACTAAACCAGGACTAAACCAGGACTAAACCAGGACTGAACAGTTCCAGTTGTTGTTTGTGAAGTTTTGAGTCGCTCCAAAACCACTCGACTTTCTCCAAAACACAGGACTAATTTAAACTTAATGGGCTGTAATTACACACACACAAACGCACAAACGCACACACACACACACACACACACACCCACACACACACACACACACACGCACACACACACACACACACACGCGCACACACACACTAACGCAGAGCCACATGCACGCAGTCTAATGCACGGGGCCCAGGGGTGTGCACGGGGCCCAGGGGCGTGCACGGGGCCCAGGGGCGTGCACGGGGCCCAGGGGCGTGCACGGGGCCCAGGGGCGTGCACGGGGCTCAGGGGCGTGCACGGGGCCCAGGGGCGTGCACGGGGCTCAGGGGCGTGCACGGGGCCCAGGGGCGTGCACGGGGCTCAGGGGCGTGCACGGGGCCCAGGGGCGTGCACGGGGCTCAGGGGCGTGCACGGGGCTCAGGGGCGTGCACGGGGCCCAGGGGCGTGCACGGGGCTCAGGGGCGTGCACGTACAGGAAGTGGCTCTGACCATAAAAAGTTTCTCTTCACAATGAAAAATGTGATTACAGCAATTATGAAGAACAAGCCTGAAAATGAGACCAGGACCAGGACCGGGACTAAACCAGGACTTAACCAGGACTAAACCAGGACTAAAGTCAGATTTTGTTGAGTATTTCTTCAGTCCTGGTTGTGTGGAGTGTCTTGCCTGTGCCGTGTGGAGTTGCCGGTTGAATTCCTGGTTCTAATAACAGCTCCGTGTTGGTTTATTACAGTAATCGGAGCTGGAATTCTGTCTCCCTTTAGTTTGACTCTGAGGGAAATTCCACAAACTTTAAACAACTGGAAAACCAGAGACCGAAAGACTGACGCCTGTGCCAGATGCCCTCCCGTCCTCCTCTGTGTGTGTCAGATGCCCTCCCGTCCTCCTCTGTGTGTGTCAGATGCCCTCCCGTACTCCTCTGTGTGTCAGATGCCCTCCCGTCCTCTGTGTGTGTCAGATGCCCTCCCGTCCTCCTCTGTGTGTGTCAGATGCCCTCCCGTCCTCCTCTGTGTGTGTCAGATGCCCTCCCGTCCTCCTCTGTGTGTCAGATGCCCTCCCGTCCTCTGTGTGTGTCAGATGCCCTCCCGTCCTCTGTGTGTGTCAGATGCCCTCCCGTCCTCCTCTGTGTGTGTCAGATGCCCTCCCGTCCTCCTCTGTGTGTGTCAGATGCCCTCCCGTCCTCCTCTGTGTGTCAGATGCCCTCCCGTCCTCTGTGTGTGTCAGATGCCCTCCCGTCCTCCTCTGTGTGTCAGATGCCCTCCCGTCCTCCTCTGTGTGTGTCAGATGCCCTCACCGTGTGTCAGATGCCCTCCCACGCTCTTATACTCTTGTGTTAAACTCATCTATCTCCATGGAGACAAACAGGCGGCACCATAAGGCCAAGTTACAGGTCAGATCTGTGGAGAGGCAGTAAGTAACTTAAACAAATGCAGGAGAAGTACATTTAACACGTTTAGTGGAACATCGAGGCGTCTCTATCGTGTAGCGCACTTGGGCACAGTTGGGCACAGATCAGCACAGATTGGTGCACATACACCACATCCTTCCGGTACAGTCTCTTTACCACCTTCATATTTCACAAACAGGAAGTCATGTCTGCAGACGCACAGGGCCATAACAGGAATCGAACTACCAACCTCGTCCCTCCAGTAAGTCTGAGCATTTACCCTCACACAGGAGACTAAACCAGGACTGAACCAGGACTGAACCAGGACTGAACCAGGACTAAACCAGGACTGAACCAGGACTAAACCAGGACTGAACCAGGACTGAACCAGAACTGAACCAGGACCAAACCAGGACTAAACCAGGACTAAACCACTGAGTCCTTTTTGAAAATGTCAAACTGCTGGAACATTTAAACTCTTGTGCATCACTTTGTCTGAAGTGTTTTTGTAATCACCAAAAGGGAAATGGTTTTGACGAATGCACTTCAACTCCCCTTAACTCAAATCAATCAAACTGGACTCTCCCTGGACCGGACCCAGACCCGGACCCGGACCCAGCCTGGGACTTGGATCAGAGCCAGGACTGATAACGCAGAGGAAACCCGCGCTTACATAATGTTACAGTGACGTACGGGGTTCAACAGGACGAAACGCCGTCTTTATCAATGACACAAACTTCACACTAACTAAAGGAGGGGGTATGTGACTCTGGGGTATTACAGAGGGGGTATTTACCTCTGTGGGGTATTACAGAGGGGGTATGTGACTCTGTGGGGTATTACAGAGGGGGTATGTGACTCTGTGGGGTATTACAGAGGGGGTATGTGACTCTGTGGGGTATTACAGAGGGGGTATGTGACTCTGTGGGGTATTAAAGAGGGGGTATTTACCTCTGTGGGGTATTAAAGAGGGGGTATTTACCTCTGTGGGGTATTACAGAGGGGGTATTTACCTCTGTGGGGTATTACAGAGGGGGTATTTACCTCTGTGGGGTATTACAGAGGGGGTATGTGACTCTGTGGGGTATTACAGAGGGGGTATGTGACTCTGTGGGGTATTAAAGAGGGGTATGTGACTCTGTGGGGTATTACAGAGGGGGTATGTGACTGTGGGGTATTAAAGAGGGGGTATTTACCTCTGTGGGGTATTACAGAGGGGGTATGTGACTCTGTGGGGTATTAAAGAGGGGGTATTTACCTCTGTGGGGTATTACAGAGGGGGTATGTGACTCTGTGGGGTATTACAGAGGGGGTATGTGACTCTGTGGGGTATTACAGAGGGGGTATGTGACTCTGTGGGGTATTACAGAGGGGGTATGTGACTCTGTGGGGTATTAAAGAGGGGGTATTTACCTCTGTGGGGTATTAAAGAGGGGGTATTTACCTCTGTGGGGTATTACAGAGGGGGTATGTGACTCTGTGGGGTATTACAGAGGGGGTATGTGACTCTGTGGGGTATTACAGAGGGGGTATGTGACTCTGTGGGGTATTAAAGAGGGGTATGTGACTCTGTGGGGTATTACAGAGGGGGTATGTGACTGTGGGGTATTAAAGAGGGGGTATTTACCTCTGTGGGGTATTACAGAGGGGGTATGTGACTCTGTGGGGTATTAAAGAGGGGGTATTTACCTCTGTGGGGTATTACAGAGGGGGTATGTGACTCTGTGGGGTATTAAAGAGGGGTATGTGACTCTGTGGGGTATTACAGAGGGGGTATGTGACTCTGTGGGGTATTAAAGAGGGGTATGTGACTCTGTGGGGTATTACAGAGGGGGTATGTGACTCTGTGGGGTATTACAGAGGGGGTATGTGACTGTGGGGTATTACAGAGGGGGTATGTGACTCTGTGGGGTATTACAGAGGGGTATGTGACTCTGTGGGGTATTACAGAGGGGGTATGTGACTGTGGGGTATTAAAGAGGGGGTATTTACCTCTGTGGGGTATTACAGAGGGGGTTATGAAAATGCAGTATTCACGTTTCGTAAGTTTCAGTTTCACTCTGACTCTTTTCTCTTCGCTCTGATGGGGAAACGTTAAAACGTAAAAAGTAAAAAAAGTTCCTCAGAAAATTAAACTAAACTGAGGCCGAAGGTGCAGATTCACAGCCTCAGTGTCAGTCTGCCCCAGGGCGGCTACTGCTGTAGTACTCTCTGTAGTAGTAGTAGTAGTAGTAGTGTTTGTAGTAGTAGTAGTATTTGTAGTATTTGTAGTAGCAGCTGCTGTCTGTGACTAAAGGACATTTACTTTTATGACTTTTCTGACTCATTTCAAGTTTCACCGACTCAAGACGGTGACGACCGGTGATGACAGGCGATGACAGGTACACTTACCTGTCGACACCTGTCTGCTCTGCCCTGTCAGTGTCTCACCTGTCGACCCTGTCACTGCCTCACCTGTTCACCTGCCCTTTGTAAATACTTTACTTGTACTCCAGTAATCTTATTTGAAAGTAACTGTACACTGAAAGATGGAGGGAATGTTCCACAGTATGGCTTTATATTACATTTATTTGATTGTGTTGCCAAAAATACTGTCTCCATGGAGAAGACCAAGCGTAATGCTATACTGTGGAACATTCCTGACAAAATGACAATGTCTCCACTGAGAAGAAGAAGGACTAAACCAGAACTAAACCAGGACTAAACAGGACTAAACCAGGACTAAACCAGGACCAAACCAGGACCAAACCAGGACCAAACCAGTACCAGTGAAGTGCAGTCTTACTGTACATGATTGACACTTTTGTATTTCATCAGTTTCCAGTTCTTATCTCGTCAGAGGAGGTCTGAACGTCCTGCCCTGATAACATGACGACGTCATGCCAACGTTGGGCCAACGTATGTGTATACGTTGGGCCAACGTTGGCAGTTGACGTTGGGCCGACGTCATTTTGCTCATTGGCAAGTGGTTGGGCCAACGTCATCAAAAGACGGTTGGCTAGACGTTGGTCCAACGCCTTGCCAACATTCAATAGGTCAGTTTCAGACGTTGGCCCTACGTCGGGCCAACGTATGTGTGGACGTTGGGCCAACGTATGTGTATACGTTGGGCCAACGTTAGCAGTTGACGTTGGGCCGACGTCATTTTGCTCATTGGCAAGTGGTTGGGCCAACGTCATCAAAAGACGGTTGGATAGACGTTGGCCCAACGTCTACCCAACTATTAATTAGGCTTTTTATATACTGTATATATTGTACTACTAAATTGCATACTTTATGGAAAGTAATCACAGGTGAACAGTGCATGTAGGTTTTGTTGCAGTATTGCAACATTTATTGATAATACTTGAATTCATGTACACACATATTATCAAAATATAATGTTCAAGGGTGGTTCTTAATTACAATGTACAAAAAATGTTACCAAAATATATTGCTGAAGGCTGATTTACAACAGAAAAAGTTAACTACATTTCAAATGCATTAAAATGCACTACAAGTTTCTGTGTACCTATATAAGTAGATGGAAATAAATGTAATGAGATCAACTTCTGAATGTAAAAATAAAATACTACCAACATGTCAAAACATACCTGAACAATCATGAGAAATCATAGCACCAAAACATAGCATATTTTCATACTTTTATCAACTAAACACACCCTAACTATGCATACACCGTGCGTGTGCCAGCACTGGATGGAATTACTAACAAAATAACAACCAAAATTACGAACCCAAATCTTAGACAATTTATCTAAAGTGAATTTCAAATACAAGCCGATAAACCACGTGGGACAAAATCCAGTTGGAAAATGGATAATTAGTCAATATTCAGTGAGTAATCTAGCACTTTTCACGGGTGACGGCACATACTTGAAAACCGATGGGATGTAGTCAGGTGAAAGCGGGTTGTCACTCTTTTTACCTAGGACACAAAATAAGTAACGTTAAGTAAAGAAACCACTAAGATTACACTGAGAAAAAATATTCACTATTCAATGATACAGGCAGTTTAAAATGTTGTGATGTCACATGAATGCAACCCATTAGCTAATACGTTTTTAGGTCTGGACATTAACCACCGTAGTGAGGTTTATATCGCCAACTAGACTGGGTTGGTAGATTAGGTTGAGGACGTTTCGGCTTGTCCGACTGAAATACAATCCACCCAGTTTAGTCGGTGATATTTATTGTCCAAAACAATAACTATCAGCACCATTTACGATAATATTAACTGTATAATGTTTACGTGAAATTACCTGATATGAAATGGTCACTGCACAAGCGAAATCCATTAGGTGACGGGTTCCAACGCTCGGTTTTCTTCAGCGCGCTTCTTGTCCGTTTTATCGCAGAAATCCATTTTCCCCTCCGAGCTGGATCTTTGGGAATGCGATAAAAGGCTTTATCTTTAACTTGTCCTCGGTGGTTTGTACATCCAGGGGCACAGCATGAGTCTACCATCGTTGTAAGCTGGAAGTTTTGTAGGCTAGTTAGTTAGTTTGTTTACAATAATTCCTGCCAAGATGGCGCCCGGTGGTGCATGCTGGGATAGCGTGACGTCATCTCCCGGAGCTCTATTGAAACGAATTGTCATTACAAACGTCGGCTCGACGGTCGCGCCAACGTCGTTAACCTGTGTCAGATATGACGGAATACCGAAAAATCGCGAACTTCAAACAACGTCGGTTCGACGTTGCGTAATGGTTCGTTGGCTGCACGACGTCGTGTAGACGTCGGCTTGACGTCTAAGATTATACGTCGGCAACGCCGACGTCGGCAGACGGATCAATGTTTTCAGGGTGGTTCTAGACCTGGACTCGGACTTGGACTCGGACTTGGACTCGGACTTGGACTCGGACTTGGACTCAGACTTGGACTCGGACCTGGACTGGAGTCAAACCCGATAAGGACCACAGGAAATGAGCATTACATCATCGCTCAGAAATATGAAATTTACTCCTCAAATCTGAAACATGATTCAAGAAACCACCAACAGAAGGGAAGTAACAGCAGTAGTAGCAGTAGCAGTAGCAGTAGTAGTAGTAGTAGTAGTAGTAGTAGTAGTAGTAGTAGTAGTAGTAGCAGTAGTAGTAGTAGTAGTAGCAGTAGTAGTAGTAGTAGTAGTAGTAGTAGTAGTAATTGTAGTAGTTGTAGTAGTAGTAGTAGTTGTACTTTTGACTTCCTTCAACATCTTGTTTGAGTTTCTGGTCAGTGGTTTATATGAGATAATTAGAAAGAGAGAGAACAGAGGGAAGAGGAGAGAGAACAGAGGGAAGAGGAGGAGAGGAGAGAGAGAACAGAGGGAAGAGGAGAGAGAACAGAGGGAAGAGGAAGAGGAGGAGAGGAGAGAGAGAACGGAAGGAAGAGGAGAGAGAGAACAGACGGAAGAGGAGGAGAGAGAGAGAACAGAGGCAAGAGAAGAGAGAGAGAACAGAGGCAAGAGAAGAGAGAGAGAACAGAGGGAAGAGGAGGAGAGCGAGAGAACAGAGGCAAGAGAAGAGAGAGAACAGAGGGAAGAGGAGGAGAGGAGAGAGAACAGAGGGAAGAGGAAGAGGAAGAAAGAGAGAGAACAGAGGCAAGAGAAGAGAGAGAGAACAGAGGCAAGAGAAGAGAGAGAGAACAGAGGGAAGAGGAGGAGAGGAGAGAGAACAGAGGGAAGAGGAGAGAGAACAGAGGGAAGAGGAGGAGGAGAGGAGAGTGCGAGAAAGAGGGAAGGGGGGGAGTGTGGACAGAGGAGAGAGAGAGAGGAGGAGTGGAGGGAGGAGTGGAGGGAGGAGGGGGCTGATAATAATGAGGTGACACTGAAATATGTTTGAAATGTACAAACACAAGAAACACTGAGTAAATGTACAGGACTAAAGCAGGACTAAACCAGGACTGAACCAGGACTAAACCAGGACTGAACCAGGACTAAACCAGGACTGAACCAGGACTGAACCAGGACTAAACCAGGACTGAACCAGGACTAAAACAGGACTGAACCAGGACTAAACCAGGACTGAACCAGGACTAAACCAGACTGAACCAGGACTGAACCAGGACTGAACCAGGACTAAAACAGGACTGAACCAGGACTAAACCAGGACTGAAACAGGACTAAACCAGGACTGAACCAGGACTGAACCAGGACTAAACCAGGACTAAACCAGGACTGAACCAGGACTAAACCAGGACTGAACCAGGACTAAACCAGGACTGAACCAGGACTGAACCAGGACTGAAATAGGACTAAACCAGGACTGCTCTGAAATTCCATGTTCCTTTTTAAAAAGCACTAAATAAACAATAATAAATATGAAAAACAGGAGGTTTGTGCTGAAAGTCGAAGCAGCTGCAGAGTCAGACTTTGGCTTCAGGCTCAGTCCCTCATCACCTCAGAGCATCTGTGAATCTGCACCAGAAAACAGGACTCTGGACTGGTCTGGACCTGCTTCAGTCCTGTTCAGTCCTGGTTTAGTCTGGTTCAGTCCTGGTTTAGTCCTGCTTTAGTCCTGCTTTGTCATGGCTCAGTCTTGTTTCAGTCCTGGTGTAATCCTGGTTCAGTCCTAGTTTAGTCCTGGTCTAGTCCTGGTCTAGTCCTGTTCAGTCCTGTTTCAGTCCTGTTCAGTCCTGCTTCAGTTCTGCTTTAGTTCTGCTTTAGTTCTGCCTTAGTCCTGGTTCAGTTCTGGTCTAGTCCTGGTCTAGTCCTGGTCTTGTCCCTGTTTCTCACTCTCTCGTGTCCTTTCAGCCAGTCGCCGTCCCTCCTCTCTGACGGCGGTCTCTTCGGTGGGGTGCAGGGGCATGTCCTCTTCAGACCGGGTCCAGTCCTGCTCCAGTCCTGGTCTAGTCCTGGTCCAGTCCTGCTCCAGTCCTGGTCTAGTCCTAGTCCAGTCCAGTTCTTCGGTGGGACTCAGAGCTGGACCGTTCGGGGTCTCTCAGTTCGTCCGTGTCCTCTGTCTCTCTGCAGGACGGGGCGCACTCCATCCTCGTCCTCGTCCCTTCAGTGAGTACAGTGGCACAGTGGCACAGCCACTCGCCCCACAGCCACAAGCTCCCGGCTTCAGATCCTGGACCATGTGCCATTCTGTGTGGAGTTTGCATGTTCTCCCTGTGTCTGGATTTCCTCTAAACCAGGACTCAACCAGGACTGAACCAGGACTAAACCAGGACTAAACCAGGACTGAACCCAGGACTGAACCAGGACTAAACCAGGACTGAACCCAGGACTGAACCAGGACTAAACCAGGACTGGACCAGGACTAAACCAGGACTGAACCCAGGACTGAACCAGGACTAAACCAGGACTGAACCAGGACTAAACCAGGACTAAACCAGGACTGAACCCAGGACTGAACCAGGACTAAACCAGGACTGAACCAGGTCTAAACCAGGACTGAACCAGGACTGAACCAGGACTAAACCAGGACTAAACCAGGACTGAACCCAGGACTGAACCAGGACTAAACCAAGACTAAACCAGGACTGAACCAGGTCTAAACCAGGACTGAACCAGGACTAAACCAGGACTAAACCAGGACTGAACCCAGGACTGAACCAGGACTAAACCAGGACTGAACCAGGTCTAAACCAGGACTCAACCAGGACTGAACCAGGACTAAACCAGGACTAAACCAGGACTAAACCAGGACTAAACCAGCACTGAAATAAGATTTGGAACAGGGTTAAAGCCCCACTGCGGAACATTTAATCACATTAGAACAGGGTTAAACTGAGCAGTATAAATAAAACCTTTATAACACTTGTGTTTTTTTGTTTTAACAGAAACGGGTCTGACATCAGCCTGGACTTGACGCCCATCGGCACAGGAAGTGGAGCCGGCATCACCATGGTGACGGGGCAGCTGCCATCTAATCAGCAGCCGGCGGGGGCGGGACCTCGGCAGATGACGCGTTTGGAGCGAGTAGCGCTGGAGATCGTGGAGACAGAGCAGGCCTACGTGAGGGACCTCAAGAGCATCGTGGAGGTGAGGTCACTGCCTGATCCGTGTCACTGTTTAATCTGTCACTGTTTAATCTGTCACTGTTTAATCTGTCACTGCCTGATCTGTGTCACTGTTTAATCTGTCACTGCCTGATCCGTGTCACTGTTTAATCTGTCACTGTTTAATCTGTCACTGCCTGATCTGTGTCACTGTTTAATCTGTCACTGCCTGATCCATGTCACTGTTTAATCTGTCACTGCCTGATCTGTGTCACTGTTTAATCTGTCACTGCCTGATCTGTGTCACTGTTTAATCTGTCACTGCCTGATCCATGTCACTGTTTAATCTGTCACTGCCTGATCCGTGTCACTGTTTAATCTGTTGCTGCCTGATCCGTGTCACTGTTTAATCTGTCACTGTTTAATCTGTCACTGCCTGATCTGTGTCACTGTTTAATCTGTCACTGCCTGATCCATGTCACTGTTTGATCTGTCACTGCCTGATCTGTGTCACTGTTTAATCTGTCACTGCCTGATCCGTGTCACTGTTTAATCTGTTGCTGCCTGATCCGTGTCACTGTTTAATCTGTCACTGTTTAATCTGTCACTGCCTGATCTGTGTCACTGTTTAATCTGTCACTGCCTGATCCATGTCACTGTTTGATCTGTCACTGCCTGATCTGTGTCACTGTTTAATCTGTCACTGTTTAATCTGTCACTGCCTGATCTGTGTCACTGTTTAATCTGTCACTGCCTGATCTGTGTCACTGTTTAATCTGTCACTGTTTAATCTGTCACTGCCTGATCTGTGTCACTGTTTGATCTGTCACTGTTTAATCTGTCACTGCCTGATCTGTGTCACTGTTTGATCTGTCACTGTTTAATCTGTCACTGCCTGATCTGTATCACTGTTGTTGCTAGTGCGTTAGCCTGGCTGGAGGTCATGACCTCTCACCTCAGAGATTTTGGATGAAAAATACTGAATTATTGTATTCTGACTCATTTTGAGTATTTATATTTCTGCTTGAGAATCAATACTTTTCGATTCCTCAGTAAGTATCAACATGTAGCAGCAGTAGTAGTAGTAGTAGTAGTAGTAGCAGTAGTAGTAGTAGTAGTAGTAGTAGTAGTAGTAGCAGTAGTAGTAGTAGTAGTAGTAGTAGTAGTAGTAGTAGCAGTAGTAGTAGTAGTAGTAGTAGTAGTAGTAGTAGTAGTAGCTGCTGGATCTGGGTCGGGTTTGGATGATGTCACCTGGCAGAGTGGTTAGCCCTCACAGGGTCCCCGGTTCAACTGGTGGTTTAGTCCTGGTTTAGTCCTGTTATAGTGCTGTTATAGTGCTGTTATAGTCCTGTTATAGTCCTGGTTTAGTCCTGGTTTAGTCCTGGTTTAGTCCTGGTTTAGTCCTGGTTTAGTCCTTGTATCTGACAGCTGACTGACTGAGTGTTGTTGGAATGCGTTTGTGTTCAGATTTACGAGCAGCTGTGAAGGCCTCGTGGACACTTCACCTGCTGCTCGTTCGCTCAAAAACTCCAAAACTCCAAAACTGAAAAAGAAAAAAAACTAAAATATTTGAGCTCCTCCGACTGAAGCGAAGCCAAAACCTGCAGATCTGAAAATCCTGGAAAAGTTCTGCTCAAACACAGGAGGAGGAGAGGAGGAGGAGGGGAGGAGGAGGAGAAGAGGAGGAGAGGAGAGGAGGAGGAGAGGAGGAGGAGAAGAGGAGGAGAGGAGAGGAGGAGGAGAGGAGGAGGAGAGGAAGAAGAGGAGGAGGAGGAGAGGAGAGGAGGAGAGGAGGAGGAAGAGAGGAGAAGAGGAGGAGGAGGAGAGGAGGAGGAGAGGAAGAAGAGGAGGAGGAGGAGGAGAGGAGAGGAGGAGAGGAGGAGGAAGAGAGGAGAAGAGGAGGAGGAGGAGAGGAGGAGGAGGAGAGGAAGAAGAGAGGAGGAGAGGAGGAGGAGAGGAGGAAGAGAGGAGGAGGAAGAGAGGAGAAGAGGAGGAGGAGGAGAGGAGGAGGAGAGGAGGAAGAGAGGAGGAGGAAGAGAGGAGAAGAGGAGGAGGAGGAGAGGAAGAAGAGAGGAGGAGGATAAAGGAGGAGGGGCTGTAAATCCACTTCAAGAACAGACACCTCTGATCACGTCAACTATGTCAGATGCCCTCCCATCCTCCTGTACCCCTGTGTGTCAGATGCCCTCCCTGTCTCACTCAGTCAGATATCTCCAGTTGTTTAGTCCTGGTTTAGTCCTGGTTCAGACCCGGTTCAGACCCGGTTCAGACCCGGTTCAGACCCCGGGAGCAGCTGTTTCTTCACAAATGCCGTTCCTCAGATTTTAATAACAGACTCAAATATCAGAAATGATCTCAGCTCTTAAAGGAACCACAACTCACCCAACAAAACCTCTCTGGTCCTGGTTTAGTCCTGGTTTAGTCCTGGTTTAGTCATGTGTTAGTCCTGGTTCAGTCTTGGTTTAGTTCCATGTTTTGGACTGTTGGGGTCTCTTTTGGAGGAGGAGACCAGAGACGAGTTCTGGGTTTAAAGGAGGGACTGAACATGATCCACGAGAACTCAGCCAAGACAGGAAACAGAGGGAGCAAAACAGAACTAAACCAGGACTAAACCAGGACTAAACCAGGACTAAACCAAGACTAAACCAAGACAAAACCAAGACAAAACCAGGACTAAACCAGGACTAAACCAAGACTAAACCAGGAGTTTCTTTCCTAAAAAATATCATCAACTCAATACTGTAACTCTACCTGAAAGTCTACATGAAATCCCAGTGTAGTCCAGGTTTAGTCCTGGTTCAGACCTGGTTTAGTCCGGTCTCAGGTTGAGTCCTGGTTTTTTACCCGGTCCACATTCCTCCAGTCAC
>CM057093.1:1204593-1207093 GCA_029959045.1 Taenioides sp. WSHXM2023 | reverse complement strand
TCCTCTCTCCCTCTCCTCTCTTTCACTCCTCTCCCTCTCTCTCTCCCTCTCTCCCTTTCCTTTCTCCTCTCTCTCTCCCTTTCCTCTCTTTCACTCCTCTCCCTCTCCCTCTCTCTCTCTCCCTCTCCTCTCTTTCACTCCTCTCCCTCTCTCTCTCCCTCTCTCCCTCTCCCTCTCTCTCTCTCTCCCTCTCCTCTCTCTCTCCCTTTCCTCTCTTTCACTCCTCTCCCTCTCCCTCTCTCTCTCTCCCTCTCCTCTCTTTCACTCCTCTCCCTCTCTCTCTCTCTCTCTCCCTTTCCTCTCCCATCCCCCTCCTCTCTCCCTCTCCTCTCTTTCACTCCTCTCCCTCTCTCTCTCCCTCTCTCCCTCTCCCTCTCTCTCTCTCTCCCTCTCCTCTCTTTCACTCCTCTCCCTCTCCCTCTCTCTCTCTCTCCCTCTCCTCTCTTTCACTCCTCTCCCTCTCTCTCTCCCTCTCCCTCTCTCTCTCTCTCCCTCTCCTCTCTTTCACTCCTCTCCCTCTCCCTCTCTCTCTCTCTCCCTCTCCTCTCTTTCACTCCTCTCTCTCTCTCTCCTCTCTCCCTTTCCTTTCTCCTCTCTCTCTCCCTTTCCTCTCTTTCACTCCTCTCCCTCTCCCTCTCTCTCTCTCTCCCTCTCTCCCTCTCCTCTCTTTCACTCCTCTCCCTCTCTCTCTCTCTCTCTCCCTTTCCTCTCTCACCCCCTCCTCTCTCCCTCCTCTCTTTCACTCCTCTCCCTCTCCCTCTCTCTCTCTCTCCCTCTCCTCTCTTTCACTCCTCTCCCTCTCTCTCTCCCTCTCCCTCTCTCTCTCTCTCCCTCTCCTCTCTTTCACTCCTCTCCCTCTCCCTCTCTCTCTCTCTCCCTCTCCTCTCTTTCACTCCTCTCTCTCTCTCTCCTCTCTCCCTTTCCTTTCTCCTCTCTCTCTCCCTTTCCTCTCTTTCACTCCTCTCCTCTCCCTCTCTCTCTCTCTCCCTCTCTCCCTCTCCTCTCTTTCACTCCTCTCCCTCTCTCTCTCTCCTCTCTCCCTTTCCTTTCTCCTCTCTCTCTCCCTCTCCTCTCTTTCACTCCTCTCCCTCTCTCTCTCTCTCTCTCTCTCCCTCTCCTCTCTCACCCCCTCCTCTCTCCCTCCTCTCTCTCTCACCCGTCTCTCTGCTGCTCCAGGTGCACAGTGATGACCTCACCTGTGACTCACCTGAGGGGGCGGGGTTAATTACAGGTGTGAGGCGACGACACGAATCTCCCCACGCAGAGCCAAGATGGCGGACGCTCGGGGCAGAGTCCCAGACGGACTCCTGAACTCTCGGCATTCCTCAAAATCAGAGCTGGAGTCGTGTTTGTTTCATTCACATGTTTGAGGAACTCTTTATTATTAGTCTGTCTACATCTCCAAAGCTCCAAACGCTCTGTTCCACCTTGTGATGTCATCAAGTGGTAGTTTTCAAGTGAACAGCTCCTTTTACCTTTAGTTCAGTCGAGATCGACAATTCCAGGACTGAAATGATCCAAATGATTCTAGTGAAGGTGTGTGGAGTTTAAAAACACAGTGGAGCACTTCCTGTATCACCACATGATGACATCACAAGGTGGACCAAGGTGGCCTAAATCTGCAGGTTTGTGTGTTAAACATGTGATGAAACAAAACACAACTCCAGGTGTTTGTGACGAGGAAACGACTTTAGAACAGGTCAGACAATAGTGTATTATGGGACATTTGGTTGCCATGGTCACAAGAGAAGTCCCGCCCCCAGACTAAATGCCGATCTTTTATGGCGCCACGTGACGCAGATCCAAGATGGCGGAGGATTCCGGAAAGCGAGCTGCTCCAGGGCAGACGTGTAAATGAAAGATTAATTATGATTTACAGGAAAACGGTTTGACAGCCTGTCATTATGTGAGAGAAACGTCTTTATGTCCCGTTTCCCTGAAGCAGCGGTCCCTCCCTAAACCCCGACACCTGCACCAATCCAGAGTCAGTGCTAGTGCAGCCTCTGCAGCTCAGGGAGGGAATTCTGGAGGTTCTGAGCTTCACATCTGTCCATAAACTGAGACTGAGGAGAACCTGGACGTGTCTCTGTCTGCAGGAGAACCATCTGATATGGAAGATCATTTGTTCCATCAGATTTTAAATTTTAAATGCTGCATGTTTCATTTATTTTTATTCTTAATTTTTGTTGCTGAAATTTTAAGTATAAAATTCTCAGCAAAGATCCAAGACGCCAAGGCAGAACCAATCGATCCTGTGTGATCCGATCGAACTTAGTAACAAACAGGAAATGGTGCAGTGAAACGATCTGATTGGTCAGAATTCGCCTCATCAAAACCTCATCTCTTTTATTTGTTAAGTGTAAACCCCGCCCACAGATGAGAACCATTAGGAAACAGCCTCTGTCCTCCTCACTCACACAGGATCGATTGCTTCTGCCTTGGCGTCTTGGATCTTTGCTGTGAAATTTACTCTGAATTTTGGCTGTTGAATTTGAGGCTT
>CM057093.1:1202599-1204493 GCA_029959045.1 Taenioides sp. WSHXM2023 | reverse complement strand
ACCCCCAGTACAGGCCCACTGTGACCCCCCCAGTACACGCCCTCTGTGACCCCCCAGTACAGGAAGTACACACTGCATTCTAAGTGTAAGTGAGAGGCTCCACCTGCTGGTTATTCTATGTACTGCAGAATAAATGATCCAGTAGGGGGAGCACATAAAAAGAGTTACAGATGTGAAACGTTTTGCATCATTTCATCTTCAGTCCAAACAGCAGAGGGCGATGGAGACGTTTCACCGGAACGGGACAAAGATTTGACATTTTATGAAACTTTTGGTTTTAACGCCGTGTTTTTGTTTTGTTTCAGAGCGAAGCCTTCGACATCTACACCCTCTACTGTATGAACTACCCCAAGTAAGTCCAGGACTAGACCGGGACTAGACTAGGACTTGACCAGGACTATGTCAGGAATAGACTGGGACTATTTACTTTACTAATTTACTTAAATAGTAAGTTAATCTTACTCATTATATACACAAGTTAAAGTAAAAACAGGTTCTATTCTAAAATAGATCTAAGATCTAAAAGGCATTAGATCTTAGATCAGGTACAGAAGGATTTGAATATTTATTAATCTTTGAAAAAAAACTGCTTAAGTTCAAAACACATCGTAACGTGTAAAAATAAAATAATATCGCTCGGTCATTCCACGTCAGCTCAACCAGGGCCCCGCACTTTGGGCTCAAAAACATGGTGGAAGAAACAAGACAGGTGAACAGGTGTAAACTGGAAAAGACTGAAAGAACAGAGGGAGGACAGAGAGACTGAAAGAACAGAGGGAGGACAGAGAGACTGAAAGAACAGAGGGAGGACAGAGAGACTGAAAGAACAGAGAGAGGACAGAGAGACTGAAAGAACAGAGGGAGGACAGAGACTGAAACAACAGAGGGAGGACAGAGACTGAAACAACAGAGGGAGGACACAGAGACTGAAAGAACAGAGGGAGGACAGAGAGACTGAAAGAACAGAGGGAGGACAGAGAGACTGAAAGAACAGAGGGAGGACAGAGAGACTGAAAGAACAGAGGGAGGACAGAGACTGAAAGAACAGAGGGAGGACAGAGAAACTGAAAGAACAGAGGGAGGACAGAGAGACTGAAAGAACAGAGGGAGGACAGAGACTGAAAGAACAGAGGGAGGACAGAGAGACTGAAAGAACAGGGAGGACAGAGAGACTGAAAGAACAGAGGGAGGACAGAGACTGAAAGAACAGAGGGAGGACAGAGAGACTGAAAGACAGAGGGAGGATAGAGAGACTGAAAGAACAGAGGGAGGACAGAGAGACTGAAAGAACAGAGGGAGGACAGAGACTGAAAGAACAGAGGGAGGATAGAGAGACTGAAAGAACAGAGGGAGGACAGAGAGACTGAAAGAACAGAGGGAGGACAGAGAAACTGAAAGAACAGAGGGAGGACAGAGAGACTGAAAGAACAGAGGGAGGACAGAGACTGAAAGAACAGAGGGAGGACAGAGAGACTGAAAGAACAGGGAGGACAGAGAGACTGAAAGAACAGAGGGAGGACAGAGACTGAAAGAACAGAGGGAGGACAGAGAGACTGAAAGACAGAGGGAGGATAGAGAGACTGAAAGAACAGAGGGAGGACAGAGAGACTGAAAGACAGAGGGAGGACAGAGAGACTGAAAGAACAGAGGGAGGACAGAGAGACTGAAAGACAGAGGGAGGACCGAGAGACTGAAAGACAGGGAGGACAGAGAGACTGAAAGAACAGAGGGAGGATAGAGAGACTGAAAGAACAGAGGGAGGACAGAGAGACTGAAAGAACAGAGGGAGGACAGAGAGACTGAAAGAACAGAGGGAGGACAGAGAGACTGAAAGACAGAGGGAGGACAGAGACTGAAAGAACAGAGGGAGGACAGAGAGACTGAAAGACAGAGG
>CM057093.1:1170099-1197599 GCA_029959045.1 Taenioides sp. WSHXM2023 | reverse complement strand
GAGAGGAGAGAGGGAGAGAGAGGAGAGGAGAGAGGGAGAGAGGAGAGAGGGAGAGAGGGAGAAGAGGAGAGAGGGAGAGAGGGAGAGAGGGAAAGAGGGAGAGGAGAGAGGGAGAGAGAGGGAGAGAGGAGAGAGGGAGAGAGGAGAGAGGGAGAGAGGGAAAGAGGAGAGAGGGAGAGAGGAGAGAGGGAGAGGAGAGAGGGAAAGAGGAGAGAGGGAAGAGGGAGAGGAGAGAGGGAAAGAGGAGAGAGGGAAAGAGGGAGAGGAGAGAGGGAGAGGAGAGAGGGAAAGAGGAGAGAGGGAAAGAGGGAGAGGAGAGAGGGAGAGAGGAGAGAGGGAGAGGAGAGAGGGAAAGAGGGAGAGGAGAGAGGGAGAGAGGAGAGAGGGAGGAGAGGAGAGAGGGAGAGAGGAGAGAGGGAGGAGAGGAGAGAGGGAAAGAGGAGAGAGGGAAAGAGGGAGAGGAGAGAGGGAGAGAGAGGGAGAGAGGAGAGCGGGAGAGGAGAGAGGGAGAGGAGAGGAGAGAGAGGAGAAGAGAGGGAGAGGAGAGAGGAACAGGAGAGAGGGAGAAGAGATAGGGAGAGGAGAGGAGAGGAGAGAGGGAGAAGAGAGGAGAGAGGAGAGGAGAGAGAGAGGAGAGGGAGAGAGGAGAGAGAGGAGAAGAGAGGGAGAGGAGAGAGGAACAGGAGAGAGGGAGAAGAGAGGAGAGAGGAGAGGAGAGAGAGGAGAGAGGGAGAGAGGAGAGAGGGAGAGAGGAGAGAGAGGAGAGAGGGAGAGAGGAGAGAGGGAGAGAGGAGAGAGAGGAGAAGAGAGGGAGAGGAGAGAGGAACAGGAGAGAGGGAGAAGAGAGGAGAGAGGAGAGGAGAGGAGAGAGGGAGAGAGGAGAGAGGGAGAGAGGAGAGAGAGGAGAGAGGGAGAGAGGAGAGAGGGAGAGAGGAGAGAGAGGAGAGAGGGAGAGAGGAGAGAGGAGAGAGGGAGAGGAGAGGAGAGGAGAGAGGAGGAGAGGTGTGTGTATTTCTGTGTGTGCGTGTGTGTATGTGTGTGTATTTCTGTGTGTGCGTGTGTTTGTGTGTGTTTGTGTGTTTCATGTGAGTCTGAGTCTGTGACATATATATATTTTTTTACATTTTTCTCATTTTAAAACTCACAGGAAACACAAATATACTGCCACTTCCTGTTTCCTGTGTGACCTCGGTCTTTGTCATAGTCTGTGTCCTGATTTAGTCCTGATTCAGTCCTGGTTTAGGCCTGGTTTAGTCCTGGTTCAGTCCTGATTTAGTCCTGGTTTAGTCCTGGTTCAGTCCTGATTTAGTCCTGGTTTAGTCCTGGTTTAGTCCTGGTTCAGTCCTGGTCCTTTCAGTTACTTGAGGGCCAACTTTGAGGTCAGCAGCTATTGTTTTTAGCCTGGTTTAAACTGCCACAGACAGAAAAGTTACACAGTGCGGCTTTAAGTGTCCCAAAGTCATTTTGAACGTGTGAAAAGCCCAAAACAAAAAAGAGCTTTAAACTGTTCCAAACACGATGTAAGACCCCAACATTTAAACCTGGAGAGTTTTCCTCGCTCACGTCTGAACGCTCCTCTGGGACCTCAGGAATTCAACCCACAACCGCTCCGATCCAAGTGGACTGGAACAGGTCCGGGTCTGGGGGAGCCATCAGGGTCCAAACCAGGACTAAACCCGGACTCAGCACTTTCACTTAATGTCATTCACAGAAACAGTTACAGAGACAGACCCCGAGACCTGGTTTAGTCCCGGTCTGGTCCCAGTTTAGTCCTGGTCTGGTCCTGGTCTGGTTTAGTCCTGGTCTGGTTCTGGTTTGGTCCTGGTCTGGTTCTGGTTTAGTCCTAGTTTAGTCCTGGTCTGGTTCTGGTTTAGTCCTGGTTTAGTCCTGGTCTAGTTCTGGTTTAGTCCCGGTGGAACCTGATCCGGACTCTGTTTGGATGAAATTCATGAAATGAAATTCAAAGTTTAACTCCAGACAATAAGAAATGTATGAGAACAACTAGTACTACAACTACTACTACTACTGCTACTACTACTACTACTACTACTGCTACTACTTGCCCTACACTGCCCCCCACTGGTACACATCAGGAAGCGCGCCTGTCCGCTGTCTGAGATATGTGTACTTTTACTACTGTGCAGTATTTATGTATACATACAGTTTGGTCACAGTACTGTGTGACAGTAGTACTCATATGCTTGTGTGTACTTTCACAGTTCTGTGGCAGTACTCAGAGACCTGATGCAGGACTCAGTTCTGGTCCGGTTCTTCCAGCAGAGACAGTCGAGTCTGAACCACTCGCTGCCCCTGGAGACCTACCTCCTGAAACCGGTCCAGAGGATCCTGAAGTACCACCTCCTACTGCAGGTACTCCTACAGCTACTACTACTGCTACTGCGGGTACTACTACTGCTACTACGGGTACTCCTACTGCTACTACTACTGCTACTACGGGTACTCCTACTGCTACTGCGGGTACTACTACTGCTACTGCTACTGCTACTGCGGGTACTCCTACTGCTACTACTACTGCTACTGCGGGTACTACTACTGCTACTACTACTGCTACTACGGGTACTACTACTGCTACTGCTACTGCTACTACGGGTACTCCTACTGCTACTACTACTGCTACTACGGGTACTCCTACTGCTACTGCTACTGCGGGTACTACTACTGCTACTACTACTGCTACTGCGGGTACTACTACAGCTACTACTACTGCTACTGCGGGTACTCCTACTGCTACTACTACTGCTACTACGGGTACTCCTACTGCTACTACTACTGCTACTGCGGGTACTCCTACTGCTACTGCTACTACGGGTACTCCTACTCCTACTCCTACTGCTACTGCTACTGCTACTGCAGGTACTCCTAACAGTTATGGAATTCCCTGTTGTGATGTCATGATTTCCAACCAGGAAGTAAAATGTGAAACGTAAAAATGGCCAAACTCGGAAATATTTAAAAAAAAAAAAAGAAAAAAAAAGAAAAAGTAAAATCTTAAATCTGTTGATGTTAAGTGTGTTTCAGTGGTCCCATCTGTCACAGCTCCCACACTCACATCGGAAACTTTGATCTGGTTTTGATCCTGGTCCAGACCTGGTCTCGGTCCAGACCCTCCACAGTCCCGTCTCTGTGCTGTGATTGTTTACAAAGGGATTTCCCAGCATCCTCTGGGGCAGCTCCAAAAACTGTGTCACACAAATCAGGACCTGATTAAACAAGGTTCAGTCCCGGTTCAGTCCCGGTTCAGTCCCGGTTCAGTCCCGGTTAAGTCCTGGTTCTGTTTCAGGAGCTCTCTAAACATCTGTCTAAGTCGGACCCCGGATACGAGGTGGTGGAGGACGCCATCGTTACCATGACAGCGGTCGCCTGGTACATCAACGACATGAAGAGGAAGCAGGAGCACGCCGTCCGCCTGCAGGTGAGCCAGATGCCCTCCCATCCTCCTGTATCCCAGTGTGGATACTGGAATATTATAGCCAGGAACAACGTCCAAAAATATTGATTTCGGCAATAAGGAACAGACCCGATACTCGATACTCGATACCGATTCTGATACCACAATGAAAACCAAAAACAATAAAACAATGTCCTGTGATTTTCGGTACTTTCTTTTCTATTCCCATGTGATGCAACAGTTTCAGTTTTATACAGCGCTTTTCTGGACGCTCAGAGACGCTTTTCAGAGCTTCATTCACCCACTCCACACCCGGACTCAGCTTCAGTAAGTGCTGGTGAGCTCCTGTTGTAGCCACAGCTGCCCCGGGGCAGACTGGTGAATGTGTCCGTGTATCTGTGTGATCCCTCAGTGGTGCAGGCAGGTTCCTCAGTGTTCCATGGGCGTACACAGGTCTAATGTAACTGACTTGTGTGTTTATTTATTTGATGGTTTATTTTATTTGTTGTGTTCATTTATATTGTGCCTCCTCTGTGCCGCACTTTGGAGACTCTGTGTTGGTAAAATGTGCCGTACAAATAAAGCTGGATTGGACTGGATCACCGGGATCTAGTTTTGGTACAAGTTTTAGGGTCGATTAGTGTCTGATGTTCAATACTCCTGAAGAATAAAAGAAACATCATGGTTTAAACTTCAGTCTGTTTTTGCAGAAAAGTTACATACTGTGGCTTTAAACACCCGAATGTGTGTGTGTCTGTCTCTGTGTGTGTGTGTGTGTGTGTGTTTCTCTGTGTGTGTGTGTGTGTGTGTGTGTCTGTCTCTGTGTGTCTGTGTGTGTGTGTGTGTGTGTGTGTGTGTGTGTGTGTGTGTGTTTCTCTGTGTGTGTGTGTCTGTCTCTGTGTGTCTGTCTCTGTGTGTGTGTGTGTGTGTGTGTGTGTTTCTCTGTGTGTGTGTGTCTGTGTGTATCTCTGTTTGTGTGTGTGCAGGAGATCGAGGCTCTGCTGGTGAACTGGTCCGGTCCGGACCTGTCTGGGTTTGGGGAGCTGGTTCTGGAGGGGTCTTTTCGTGTCCACAGGGTGAAGAAGGAGCGAGCGTTCTTCCTCTTCGACCGAATGCTCCTCATCACCAAGAAACGCCTCGACCATTTCGTCTACAGCACGCACATCTTTGTGAGTCAGATGCCCTCCCACCCACCGAGGCAGTGAGGACTGAATCTTAACAGAATTTTGCAAATCTAAATGACAAATGACAAACCCACATCACAACAGCAGAATAAGCAAAAAATCAAACTTTATTTAAATGCAGCTGAGGGAAAAGCACAAATGTGCACAGCTCCTCCCTCTGCACGTCGGCCTCTGCACAAACCTCAGCCCTACTGCACCAGCAGGGGCCAAGATGGACCTTTGTGAGTCTGTAAACTCACAAGTGTCCATCTTGATGTGCAAAGTGAGCCTAAACCAGGCCTAAACCAGGCCTAAACCAGGCCTAAACCAGGCCTAAACCAGGTCTAAACTAAAGGACCCTCCACATCATAATGCAGAGTGTCCTCTTTCAACCAGGCCTAAACCAGGTCTAAACCCAGTCTACACTAGGTCTAAACCAGGTCTGCACCAGGTCTAAACCAGGTCTACACCAGGTCTTTTAAGATGAGGACCGTCCTGTGAACTGTTAAGCTGTGCAGAGAATCTTCCTCCTATTCCAGGGTCTCTTCTAACTCTAACCCTAACCCAAACCCTAACCCTAACCACTTTAAACCAGGTCTTCATCAAACTCATCGTTATTACTGTTTAGGAGTTCCTTCAGGTTCACAGGGGACCATTTGTTTGTTGGACCAAGTTGAGAGTCATGGAGGGAGCTTTCTATTGCTTCTGTCGCCAGGTCCATGTTTTCTTCTGCCTGGTTCTTCTCTCTGTGGTCCTCCTCATTGTCCAGTAGGTCCTTGAGGTTGACAGGACACCAGTTGAGTTTTAAACCAAGCAGAGAATCCTCCTTCCCCAGGTACGTGGTCTCATCTGGCAGATTCTTTCCTGTGAGTTCTTTGTTAAAATCATCTGTGATTTCAACATTCTCCAGGACATCCTTTAAGTTCACAGGGGTCCGGTTTAAACCATGCAGAGAATTCTGGACATAACCCTCAGTCTCTTTTCTGTCCAGTTTCGTGGTTTCCTCAGGGATATTCTTCTCTGTGAGGTCTTCATCCACATTGTATAGGAGGTCCTCTATGTTGACGGTCGTCCAGGGAGTTTTCAAACCATCCTGTGACTCCTCCTCCTGTTCCAGGGTCTCATCTGCCTGGTTCTTCTCTGTCAGGTCTTCATATTTGTTCAGGAGGTCGTTTACACTGACAGGGGTCCAGGGACTTTCCATGGTCTCCTCTGGCATGTTCGTCTCCATGAGGTCTTCACCAGACTCATTGTCATTGTTAATTAGGAGGGTCACAAGAGAGCGGCTGGTTTTTAACCTGAGCTGAGAATCATGGAGGGAGCTTTCCATCTCTTCTGTCTCCAGTTCCATGTTCTCATCTGCCAGGTTCTCGTATTCGTCATTAATGTCTCCCTCGGTGCCTAGAGGGTCCTTGAAGATCACCGGTGAGTTGAGTGAAATATCAACCGATGAGTCCTGAACGGAGCTTTTGATCTCCTCTGTCTCCAGCTCCTTGGTCTCTTCTGCCTGGTACTCTTCTTCAACTCCTTTGCTTGCCTCCGGCTGCTCCAGGATTTGACGAAAATGTTGTGCCATTTCATGGATGCTGTCAATGACCTCCATAAGCGTCTGGTTTTTACGCCGCTCTTGGTCGAGAAGATTCGTTTTTTGGTCCAGAGCTTCTTTCAGGTTCTTAATGAGCTGCTCAGTCTCCTGTCTCTCTCGCCTCAGCGCCATATTCTCACTGCACTCTGCCATTAAAAGCGCCATGCTCTGAAACTGCATCTCCTCCTCTTTCTCACTGAGGCGTTTCTTTAGTGTGTTCACCTCAGAGAGTTCAGTCTCCTTCTTCTGAACCAGCAGCCTTGTGGTCTTTAGCTGCTCGTTCAGTGCGAAGTTCATCTCACCATTCTTCTTGAGGTCCTGGAGAAGTTTGAGATTGTGGTTTCTCTCCCTCTCTCCCTCTTTAACTGAGTCTTCAAACTCCCGATCTCTTCCTCCTTACGCCTCACGTCTGATTGGAGCTGGTTTTGAGCGGCCTGTTTGATGAACTTCTTAGTCAGCTCCTCCTCACAGAGTCGACACAGCTCCTGGTTCAACCGAAAGCCGTTTTCACACCTGCTCTCGGCTAACTCTAGTTTGGTCTTTAGTTCGGCATTTTCGATCTCAAGAGCTCGCTCTATTGAGAGCATTTTACTAAGACAAGGCATGTCTGCTTGGATTTTGGTTTGGTTTGAGTAAAAGTGATCTGTGTGACCATGGCACCTGTTGCCATGGTGACGTAGAATGTTCAACTCTTGACTCTAGAACAGAGGGACCAGATTCATCCATCCATCCATTTTCTTCCTTTATCTGGGTCCGGGGCGCGGGGGCAGCAGTCTGAGCAAGAAGGCCCAGACTTCCCTCTCCCCGGACACTTCCTCCAGCTCCTCCAGGGGGACCCCAAGGCGTTCCCAGGCCAGACCAGAGACATAGTCCCTCCAGCGTGTCCTGGGTCTTCTCCGGGGCCTCCTCCCGGTGGGACATGCTCGCTCCATCCTCCCCTCACTCGTGAACAAGACCCCGAGATACTTGAACTCCTCCACTTGAGGCAGGAACTCTCCACCCGGAGAGGACGTCACCTTTTTCTGGTCAGGAACCATGGCCTCAGATTTGGAGGAGCTGATCCTCATCTCAGCTGCTTCACACTCGGCTGCAAACCGCCCCAGTGCAGGTTGGAGGTCCTGGTCTGATGAATCATGACAACATAATCTGCAAATATCAGAAATGAGATCCTGTGGACCAGATTCATATGAAACACAAAAATATAATTTAATGCTCTCCTTTTGTCTGTAGTGCTGTAACCTCCCTGTGTGTCCTGGTGTGTCAGATGCCCTCCCCCTGTTTATAATGTTATTTCTCTGTTTGTTCTCAGTGCTGTAACCTGCTGCTGGTGGAGACTCTGAAGGACCCTCTGTGTTTTAAGATCTCAGACCAGAGCATCTCGAAACAGCAGCACATTGTACAGGTCTGTGCCCTACTCCCTACACCCTGACTCCTACACCCTAACCCCTACACCTTAACTCCTAACCCCTACACCCTAATTCCTACACCCTAACTCCTAACCTCTACACCCTAACCGCTACATCTTAACTCCTAACCCCTACACCCTAATCCCTACACCCTAACTCCTAACCTCTACACCCTGACCCCTACACCCTAACTCCTAACCTCTACACCCTAACCCCTACACCTTAACTCCTAACCCCTACACCCTAACTCCTAACCTCTACACCCTAACCCCTACACCCTAACCCCTACACCTTAACTCCTAACCCCTACACCCTAACTCCTAACCTCTACACCCTGACCCCTACACCCTAACTCCTACACCCTAACTCCTAACCTCTACACCCTAACCCCTATACCCTAACTCCTAACCTCTACACCCTGACCCCTACACCCTAACTCCTACACCGTAACTCCTAACCTCTACACCCTGACCCCTACACCCTAACTCCTACACCCTAACTCCTAACCTCTACACCCTGACCCCTACACCCTAACTCCTACACCGTAACTCCTAACCTCTACACCCTGACCCCTACACCCTAACTCCTACACCCTAACTCCTAACCTCTACACCCTGACCCCTACACCCTGACCCCTACACCCTAACTCCTAACCTCTACACCCTGACCCCTACACCCTAACTCCTACACCCTAACTCCTAACCTCTACACCCTGACCCCTACACCCTAACTCCTAACCTCTACACCCTAACCCCTACACCCTAACTCCTACACCCTAACTCCTAACCTCTACACCCTAACCCCTACACCCTAACTCCTACACCCTAACTCCTAACCTCTACACCCTAACCCCTATACCCTAACTCCTAACCTCTACACCCTGACCCCTACACCCTAACTCCTACACCCTAACTCCTAACCTCTACACCCTGACCCCTACACCCTAACTCCTACACCCTAACTCCTAACTCCTAACCTCTACACCCTAACCCCTACACCCTGACCCCTACACCCTAACTCCTAACCTCTACACCCTGACCCCTACACCCTAACTCCTACACCTTAACTCCTAACCTCTACACCCTGACCCCTACACCCTAACTCCTAACCTCTACACCCTGACCCCTACACCCTAACTCCTACACCCTAACTCCTAACCTCTACACCCTGACCCCTACACCCTAACTCCTACACCCTAACTCCTAACCTCTACACCCTGACCCCTACACCCTAACTCCTACACCCTAACTCCTAACCTCTACACCCTGACCCCTACACCCTAACTCCTACACCTTAACTCCTAACCTCTACACCCTGACCCCTACACCCTAACTCCTAACCTCTACACCCTGACCCCTACACCCTAACTCCTACACCCTAACTCCTAACCTCTACACTCTGACCCCTACACCCTAACTCCTACACCCTAACTCCTAACCTCTACACCCTGACCCCTACACCCTAACTCCTACACCCTAACTCCTAACCTCTACACCCTGACCCCTACACCCTAACTCCTACACCCTAACTCCTAACCTCTACACCCTAACTCCTACACCCTAACTCCTAACCTCTACACCCTGACCCCTACACCCTAACTCCTACACCCTAACTCCTAACCTCTACACCCTGACCCCTACACCCTGACCCCTACACCCTAACTCCTACACCCTAACTCCTAACCTCTACACCCTAACTCCTACACCCTAACTCCTACACCCTAACTCCTACACCCTACACCGTAACCCCAAAATATTGAACTCAGCTCCAAATTCGCTCTAGAACTGCTAACCTGGATGAGGTTCATTTGGAGCCGAGCGCTGTAGGTTCTCCCTCAGTCCACTTCTTTACACAGTCTCCACACAGTCTATGGCGGCTCCAGAAGTCTCCCACCCGAGTCCTGCCCGGGCTGGTCCTGCTCAGCTTCAGAGGCCAGACCAGACCAGGCTTTGAGGTTTGGACTTTCTTTCTCAGACCAAGAACCAGGAGGAGAAGAGACTGTGGGTCCACTACCTCAAGAGACTCATCGTAGAGAACCACCCAGCATCACTGCCCCAGAAGGTACTGAACCAGGTCTAGACCAGGACTGAACCAGGACTGAACCAAGAATGAACCAGATCTAAACCAGGACTGAACCAGGTCTAAAGCAGGTCTAAACTAGGACTGAACCAGGACTGATCCAAGACTGAACCAGGACTGAACCAGGTCTAAAGCAGGTCTAAACTAGGACTGAACCAGGACTGATCCAAGACTGAGCCAGGACTGAACCAGGTCTAAAGCAAGTCTAAACTAGGACTGAACCAGGACTGATCCAAGACTGAACCAGGACTGAACCAGGACTGATCCAAGACTGAACCAGGTCTAAACCAGGACTAAACCAGGACTGAACCAGGACTATCCTTTGTGTTTCAGGCTCGACAGGTTCTGGGAGACAACTTCTGCCAAAGTGGGTTTAATTTCTTTTTTTTTTAATTGTACAAATTTAGACTTTGCACAAATACTCGTTTCCCACATTGTCTCCACGGGTTTTAGAATGATCAAAAATGAAAACAGTGTCAGTTAACAATTCACAACCAAGTCTTTAAACAGGAATAAAGAGTGATTTTCAATGAGACATTTGTAATTGTGTTGTTCCTGTTGTAGCACCACAGTTCCAGCAGGAGGCGCTGAAGTCCTGCTCCTCTCCCAGACTGGAGGATCTGCACAACTTCCACAGAGGAAGGAGACAGTCCGGTCAGAAGCTTATTTCAATATTAGTTTAGTTGAGTTTAGTTTATTTCACATTTGTTGTTTAAAAACCAAAGTGCACAGTGAACCATTAAAGCAAACACATCAGTTATAGACATATGCGCGTGTGCTGTGTCCGTCTATAATAATACAATAATAATAATAATAATAATAATAATAATAATAATAATAATAATAATAACAATACATCAGACTTGTATAGCGCTTCTCTGTCTCTGTGTTTCTCAGTTTAACGTGACCATGGATCTATTAAAATAACTGGAGGGTGTTGTTGCTTGTATCCGCCTCCAGGTGGCGTAGTGACACTCACTGGTTCTACAGTGTAAAAATCCCCCTGCTGAGAAAGGATTTTTCCCATAGAGTGAAATGCAATCACAAACTGACAGGGGCTGACAGGGGCTGACAGGGCACCTACAACTTTCAAAAATGTCGGATTTTGTGGCGATTTTGACCTATTTTCAGATCATAAACTTTTTCTCAGCTCAAAATCCGTCCGTCTTAATCGTCCGTCTTAATCGTTAGCGCCAGCTACACTCTCTGCCCGCTGATTGGTTAGAGCGGTCACATGGTACGACATGAACGAGCGACGTGAACGAGCCGCAGGTTTAGAGCAGGGGTCAGAAGCGCCCTGGAAGCGCAAACATTATAATTATAATAGTAATAATAATAAATATAGCCGCAAGCGGCAATGATCGGCCCTCGCTTGCACTCGCAGGGTGGGGGCGCTAACGCGCCCTATTCCTCCCCTTCTGTCTAGGCCAGTTGGCCTGTGGTGTGCTGTCGCACACAAACTGTTCTCTTTTTGGGCAGCTTTATTTTGTCCATTAGAATTTTATGTGTGTCTATTATAATTTTATGTGTGTCTCAACTTTTATCCAGTTGGTGGCGCTAACACACCTTTTTGAAAATGTTTCCACGTTTGAGGTTGTGGCTGTTTTAAAACTTTCACAAATGAAAATACGGCAGAATTAAATGTCTACATAGGATCACATTATGACATTTGTCACATGATTAATCCAAGATGGCGGACTTTGGTTTAGGAGGGGCTGTAAGTACCCAATGTGGGCGGGAGTACCTGATGTGGGCTCTGTGTTCGCGCATGTGCAGTTTGTGTATTGTTGTACGGGTTTCACGACAGTGCCCGATTCGTCCCTTGCAGTTGGTTTACGGCTCTTGCAGTTTGTTTACGGCTCTGTCTGCATATTACCTCAGGGTGGTTGTCGTCGGTTTTACTGTACGCGATGGCGATGAGCGAGGATTTTCAATTCTATGCTGCACTGCTGGACTACATCTATCCATCTATCCATCCATCTATATCTATCTATCCATCCATCTATCATCCATCTATATCCATCCATCGATATCTATCCATCTATCTATCCATCTATATCTATCTATCCATCCATCGATATCTATCCATCTATATTAGTACAGTTGGTAGAGGGGGTCTGCGTGCATCCCCCGGAAATCAATTTTTGATTGGTGTCTTCCTAAGGGAAAAAATGTGTAGAAAACGGTTTGCTATGTTAAAAATTTGAAATATTGTCCCACGTGCCTTTTTTATGCAAATTAAGCCGCCATTACATGAAAATCCTAAAATCGCTATATCTTTGCCAATACTACAGATAACTGCAAAAATGTGGTGTCTAGACCCAGGTTTTGAGGGTCAAGCATCAATATAAGACCAGTCTCATAGTAACCACATGTGTTCCTGACATGTAAGATATGCAAATTAGTGCCGCCATTACCGAAAAACCTATTTTTTACCATATCTCTGCAAATAGTATAGCTATCGTGAAGAATATGGTGTCTATACCCATGTTTTAAGGGTCAAAGAACATCATAAGACCAGTCTTTATATCGTCACAAGTGTCATTTGCACATTAACAAGAAAAAAATTAAGATATAGACGCTTCTGGCAATCATATAAATGTTCTCCATCATTACAAGCTTCAATCGTCATCGCTTTCTTCACTGTCAAAGTCAAATAAATCTGTTTCTTCATCTTCACAATTATCTTCTGCTTCCTCCTGATCATCAATAGTCTCAAGGAGATCAACCAGTGAGGTAGGTAGCACTGGACCACATGACCACAATGGTTCCAGTATGCCTTCTTCTGTCTTTATCCATCCCTAGATAACATATAGATAATAATAATCAACAATAGATGACATACTACGCGCACGCAGCGCATCAGTGCTTCGCACTGCTGAACAGTTACAATAGGCCCTACTCCTTGGCGCTCGGGCCTAATTATTATTATTATTATTATTATTAGTCCAGGATTAGCTCCGAATTTAGTCCCAGTGACTAAACCGGGACATGCCCCTAAAACAGTTTTTATTGTTTATGCCAAAAATCAAATCAAGAGTCAAATACAAATGGTCATATCCTCATTAATTCAATAACCAACACTCGCCTTAAAAGATGAAAACTTCACAATAAATAACTTTACATTAAATAATGCATTAAAATAATCTTTTCTGGAAAGTTCAATATTCTAAAGCGTGAGCCGACTTGATTTCATAATAATATATTATGTATTATTATATATTTATAATAGATCCATGGTTCGATCTCCTCCGCGGCGGGCGGCTCTCCTCCGCGGCGGGCGGCTCTCCTCCGCGGCGGGCGCTCTGCTCGTGTCCACTCTCCTGTTCAGACTCACTCCCTTGGCTCCTTCGTGGGCGCTCCGATCCGTGACTCCGCTCCGCTCGCTCTTGTCGAGCAAAGTCTCACGGGGTCTCATGCGCCACTGAGCTCCGCCCATTGACTTGAATGGACGGCCATTTTGAGACCCCGGGGCTTGGTTCTGACCCATATCTAAACTACATGCTAATAATGCTAATGTGTTTGACCTCAGGTCCTCTCTGTGCTGGTCACGCTGTTGTAATGTCACACTGTGTCTGAATCTGAAGTCTCCGTTCTCCCAGTTCACACCTGGGAGCGCAGTGTCAGGGCATTTAATACTACGATAATAAAAAAACACAAAACTCAATAAAAGTCCCAAGAACACAAAGATGCAAAAACAGTAAAGTGCTGAAAAGCAAGACGAGGTTTTTAATAAATATAACTGAACAATATTTTGATCCTCTCTCTGTGTCTGTCCCTCCAGAGCCACAGGAGGCGCTGTCCTTCACCCCAGAGAAGAGCAGGAAGAGTCTTCCTCTGTTGCTGGACGGAAACCTCCCGCTACGACGCAGCCGCCGCCAGTCAGGTACACCCTGCCCCCTCTGCCCCTGTCCTCTCTGACCCCGTCCTCTCTGACCCTGTCCTCTCTGACCCCTTCCTCTCTGACCCCGCCTCCTCTGACCCTGTCCTCTCTGACCCCGCCTCCTCTGACCCCGTCCTCTCTGACCCCGTCCTATCTGACCCTGTCCTTTCTGACCCCACCTCCTCTGACCCCGTCCTCTCTGACCCCGCCCCCTCTGACCCTGTCCTATCTGACCTTGTCCTCTCTGACCCCGTCCTATCTGACCCTGTCCTCTCTGACCCCACCTCCTCTGACCCCGTCCTATCTGACCCTGTCCTCTCTGACCCCACCTCCTCTGACCCCGCCCCCTCTGACCCCGTCCTCTCTGACCCTGTCCTCTCTGACCCCGCCTCCTCTGACCCCGTCCTCTCTGACCCCGTCCTATCTGACCCTGTCCTTTCTGACCCCACCTCCTCTGACCCCGTCCTATCTGACCCTGTCCTCTCTGACCCCACCTCCTCTGACCCCGTCCTCTCTGACCCCGCCCCCTCTGACCCTGTCCTATCTGACCCTGTCCTCTCTGACCCCACCTCCTCTGACCCCGTCCTATCTGACCCTGTCCTCTCTGACCCCACCTCCTCTGACCCCGCCCCCTCTGACCCCGTCCTCTCTGACCCTGTCCTCTCTGACCCCGCCTCCTCTGACCCCGTCCTCTCTGACCCCGTCCTATCTGACCCTGTCCTTTCTGACCCCACCTCCTCTGACCCCGTCCTATCTGACCCTGTCCTCTCTGACCCCACCTCCTCTGACCCCGTCCTCTCTGACCCCACCCCCTCTGACCCCGCCCCCTCTGACCCTGTCCTATCTGACCCTGTCCTCTCTGACCCCACCTCCTCTGACCCCGTCCTATCTGACCCTGTCCTCTCTGACCCCACCTCCTCTGACCCCGCCCCCTCTGACCCCGTCCTCTCTGACCCCGTCCTCTCTGACCCCGCCCCCTCTGACCCCTCTCATTTCACAAACTCAGATGACCAGTTTTTTAATCATTGGATTTAAGCAAAGCGCCTTACAGTGTTTTCTTCATTCTCTCCACACTCGGGGGTAAGATACTGTCGTAGCCACAGCTGCCCTGGGGCAGACTGACAGAAGAGAGGCTGCCGATCTGCCCCCCTCCCCCCGTCACCCACGCACACACCACATTGGTACGAGGAAGTGTGGCTGAACATAAAACACATTTATGAACCTCTGTCACCCAGAACGTCAAGACTCAAATCTGATTTGAAGATTCACCACAGCGGAACAAGAGGAAACAAATCACAGCCTAAAGTCCCTGTTTGTAAATGTGTAAATGTTTATGCAAATAGGCTGACGTACTTGTTTTGACTCGTACTTGTTTTGACTCGTACTTGTTTTGACTCGTACTTGTTTTGGTTCGTTTGAGCGTTTCACCTTTGGCTCCGCCCTGAGGTACACTGTGGCTCTGTGATTGGTCCAGCCCGATCATCAGCGTGTCAAGATGTTTTCTTCTGTTCTCCTGGTGCAAGTTGAGCTCCGATATCAGATACAGATACAAGCATCAGTGTTGGTGCTCCCCTAGTGACACGTGTCTGTTCAGACTGCGGATTGGACGCTTTACTTCCTCATTCTCTCAGCTCACTCTCTGATTGGTCTGTTTCAGCTCCAGCCAAAGACATAGAGGCGGCGTTTCATCACACCCGTGAGTTACCCCAGTGTCTCACATGTTATTTTACAGTTTTACATGTGCAAACACTCTTATATATACAAACATATATACAAATACTCTTATATAAACATACATGTGCATATATAAACATACATGTGCTTATATAAACATACATGTGCTTATATAAACATACATGTGCATACACTTTTATATAAACATATATGTGCACTTTTATACATTAGGACACAGTTTTATACATAAGGACACAGTTTTATACGTATTTGGTTGCTAACGTGTCTTTCTCTCTTTTGTGCTTCTCTTCTGTCCGTTCTGCAGCTCTGAAGGTAAGAGCCTGAACATTTTACATTATATTTAAAGCCATAGTGTGTAACTTTTTATCCAAGAATAGACTCAAATAAAAGCATGTTTTTCATTATGGAAGTTTTTATTGTACTGAAAACCATGTATCTGTACTGTGAGAGTGCTCGCATCTCCATAAACCTGACTCTGATTTGGCCTGGAGGAGGGCCTCTGCTTGTTTCCATGGAAATGTTATAATATTCCACAGTAAATGGAAAATAGTCACATTTTTATACAGTGATTTTCTACTTACTCACTTTCTACTGACTCAACATCAGCATTCATCTGTGGGAGCGGGAATCGAACCGTCAACCTTCAGATCAGTGGACGAACACTGAGCACCAACTGAGCTACTGTCGGCCCTCACTGTGGCATTAAACTCCTGTCCATGGACAATGTTCCAAAATATGGTTTTATCTTTCTGTTTCCATGGAATCGTACAGGTGATGTACCACCTCTAGAAAATTACATACTGTAGCTTTAAAGGTGCATTGTGTAACTTTTCTGCTGGATTGTCTGCCACCTGCTTGTCTCCATGATAAATATTTTATTGCTTTGTCAAAAGTCAACGTTTCTGTCTCTGTGGAGATAAAAATGCCACCAGACCAAGTTATGGGTTAGATCTGTGAAGAGGCAAGCCCACCTCAAGTAAGAACATATGTTTTTTCAATGTATTTTGGGTAATAAAAAACACAATAAAAAACGTAACTGAATAAATATTTGATAAATAAGATTAATAGAGCGTGAGACTGACAGGTGGATCGGTGCAGCGTCGGCAGTGATGTGGTCGCTGTATCGGACCGTTGTGGTGAAGAGGAGCTGAGCCGAAGGCAAAGCTCTGGATTTACCGTCAGTCTACGTTCCTCCCCTCACCTATGGTCATGAGCTTTGGGTAATGACCAAAAGGACAAGATCGCGGATACAAGCGGCTGAAATGAGTTTCCTCTGCAGAGTGGCTGGGCGCTCAGTCACACTGGAGGAGCTCAGAGTAGAGCCGCTGCTCCTCCACATCGAGAGGAGCAGCTGAGGGGAGGGCATCTGTTCTGGATGCCTCCTGGACGCCTCCCTCAGGAGGTGTTCCGGGCATATCCCACCGGGAGAAGGTCCTGGGGAAGACCCAGGACACACTGGTCTGGTCTGGGAACGAATTTAAACACGATTTCAACAAAATTAAGGTGTTTTCTTAAATTTGTTAAATCGTAATCTCTGTGTACAGTTTTGGCCTGGTGTCTGGTTATGGATTCCCTAGGGTGATGTCATGTAAAATCTGAAACCTAAAAAAAACTGGACAAAAATGTTTTTAGAGTTTTCCATTTTTAGTAAACTCTGAAATATGATGATCTTAAGTGTGTTTCAGTAAAGTGAGTCCAGTCTGTAACAGGCACTTGAAAAGGTTTGACTCACAGTCCTGCACTTCTCTTTGTGTCCAGGCGGCGGAGAGTGAGTTGGATCTGTGCCCTCTGGACTCAGGCAGCTGCAGCACTCTGGCCTCCTCTGTCATCGAGGTGGAGCCAGAACTCAACCAGGACTTAGACCGGGACTTAAACCGGGACTCAACCGATCCGGACCAAATCCAGGACAAGAAGAATCCAGATCAGGAACAGGTGGGATTTAAGACTATGTACAGAGCTCCATATCACATGAAAACTAGGACTAAACCAAGACTAAACCTGGACTAGAACAGGACCAAACAAAGTCTACCTCGGGACTAAACTGTGAGCAAACTTAAAATGTAAAAATAGCTAACTCTCTAGTCGCCTTGTTCCAAACAGGAAGTGTTCATGGGCGTGACTGGGCTCCATGGACTCAGGCTCCAGTTCAGCTTGTGTGTATAAAGTGTGGCCCCTCTGTCTGTACCTGCTGCTGTCAGGCTCCTCACTCTGACCTTTGACCTCTGCTGTCAGACCCTTCACTCTGACTCACATGTCGGTCTGAACCTGCTCTACGTGATCCTGGGGTTTTAATTTCACTATTTTGTCCTTAAATCAAGATCTGAACATTAAGAACAGACCAATCAGGCTGTTTTGAAGCTGTTTTGAAGTGTTTTAGGGAAAAGCCCGACCGGGGACAGGAGCTGAGGATTAGCCCTCGTTACACACTCTATGTACGTCGCATCAGCTGCATGTTCTGCCTGTGACTGTGTATGAGTGCGTTGTCTCTGTCAGATAAATAAATAAATAAAAAATACTATAGCATCCTCTCTTATTCCGCTGTATCTGGGCATGAGCAGTTTGAGGTCCTGGTCGGTGGTCAGTAGAAATGTACTTTTATTAGGCAAAAATCACCAAAATGTTCCGTATTGGGCCTTTAAATAATGGTTATACAATTGCCTTGTGTTGTAGGATCCTGAGGAGGAGGAGCTAGTGACCCCGCCCACTTCACTGTCAATCACCGAAGAGATCCTACAGCTCCTAAACCAGACCCAGAACCAAGACCAGGATCTGCACCAGGATCTGCACCAGGACCTAACGCAGGATCGAAACCTGGACTGGGACCAAGAGGAGCAGACAGGGAGCGGACAGGTGAGAGGTACAGAGGAGGAGGGACAGAGTGCAGACCGTAGACTGTATAGAAATGGTTCCAAACAGGAAGTGAGCGTGGGCGTGATTCGGCTCCATGGACTCTGGCTCTAGTTCACTTTGTATTGAAAGAGCTTGGCCTCTGTCTCTATAACTGCTGCTGTCAGGCTCCAAATATTGGTTTGAACCTGCTCTACATGTTCCTGGGTTTTTTATTTCACTATTTTGTTCCTAAATCAAGATTTGAACATTAATAACAAACAAATCAGAGAGAGAGCACTTCCTGATTCTCAGACAATAAAACACTTTATAATTAGACGCAGACAGAACAGAGTGGACTCGTGAGCTACTTATTGATACTTTGCAGTGACATCACGCCGGGGATCTTCTTCCTGTAATTGTGACAGAATGTTCAACAGTTACCATGGCGACACAATGCACACATTCGCAAACTCTGTCAGGAAAAGTTTTAAGACTGACGCAAAATTTAAAGAGCACATTTTCATTTTCCTGTGAAAATTATGATGATTGATTGATGATTTATGAGTTTGACTTTCAACAAAAAAGTGACAGTGACTCACTGAAAAACTATTGGCTAATGCTAATGCTAATGCTAACTGTATTGCTAGCTTGTGACGTAATGTTTATTTGAGAGAGATCTTTTTAACAGCACAAATCAGCTCACCTGTTGTACAGTGCTGTGAAAAAGTATTTGCCCCTTACTGATTTCTTACTTTTTTTGCATCTTTGTCACTCTTGGCCATTTCAGATCAGGCAAACTTAAATATTAGACAAAGAAAACTCACAAGTAAACACAAAATGCAGTTTTAAGTGCCAATTTTATTTGTTAAGGGAAAAAAGCCATCTGAACCATGGCACATGTGAAAAAGTAATTGCCCCTAAACCTAATAACTGTTTGAACCCTGAGCAGACACAACTGCAGTCGAGCGTCTGCCATAACCGGCAGTGAGTCTTTCCCATCGCTGTGGAGGAATTTTGGCCCATACTTCTTTGCAGAATTGTTTTAAATCAGCCACACTGGAGGGTTCAGAGCATGAACCGCCTTTTTAAGGTCCTGCCACAGCATCTCACTTGGGTTCAGGTCTGGACTTTGACTAGGCCACTCCAAAACCCTCATTTTGTTTTTTTTATTCAGAAGTGGACTTGCTGGTGTGATTTGGACCATTGTCCTGCTGCAGAACCCAAGTGCGCTTCAGCTTGAGGTCACAAACTGATGGCCAGACATTCTCCTTCAGGATGTGTTGGTAGAGAACAGAATTCAGAAAATAAGAAATCTGGAAGGGGGCAAATACTTTTTCACAGCACTGTAGTTCCAGCTAAGTCAGTTCTTTCTGGTCAGATTGTATTAAAATAAAGCTCTAACTTGAGCTTCAGACAGAGCAAAGCCTACAGTTAGCAAAGTACCAATACAATATCTGCCCTGGGGCTGGACAGTTTGCTCAGAAACCTTTACACTTTTTTTCATATTTTGTTCCAGGAGTTACATCTAAACCAAAACAAAAATGGACGCTCAAACTTCACCTGCCCTCTGCCTCCGATCGCCTCGCCAGGTAGCCCCAAACCTCTACCCACAATGCACCAGGAGGCCCTACCCACAATGCACCAGGAGGTTCTACCCACAGTGCACCAGGAGGCCATATCTACAACTGCAATAGAGCCGGAGAATCTACCCACAATGCACCAGGAGCAGACAGAAACCGAGAAAACGGAGGAGGAGGAGGAGCAAGATGGCGACCAATGCAAAACTAAGGCTGAAAATGTGCTCGGAAATCCCACTGTTTTTGAAGAACAAGGATCTGCTGTTGGACAAATAAACCAAGAGACGGTTTTGGAAAGAACAGATGATAAAATTTGCAAAGAAATGAATAGTTTGGAGGTGAAAAGCGAAGTAGAAAAGTTAAATAAAGACTCTGAAAAGTCTTTAGTCAATGAGGAGCCAAAAGTACGAAGGAGAGAGTGCTTAACGCGAGGTTCCACGCGACGAAAACGCGACAAAAAAATAATCGAAAAAATCCGGAGCTATTACGAGGCCGCCGCAGAAGCAGAGGATGATGGAGGGTCGGTGGAGGAGGGAGAGAGCGACAGAGAGAAGGAGAAGGAGGAGGAGGAGGAGAGAGAAAAGAACAGCTTTACACAAACAGGCACCAGTTTGGTCAAAGATTCTGTGGCGATTTTTGGTGAAAACAGAGAGGTTTCAAAAATGGCCACCGAAGAGGAGAAAGGAGGAGGAGGAGAGGTAACAGAAAATGGAGGAGCGGTTTGTCCAGATGTCAGCTGTGAGGTTGAAGAAAGATTGCAAAAAGAAAGTGAACAAAACAAAAATGAAATTGTGTTAGTGCAAAAAGTTGAACCCAAAAACGCAAGCAGCGATTTGGAAGTTTGTAAAATGGCCGCCAGTGACTCAAAACCAAAATGCGATAAAGAGGAGGAGGGGAAAAGTGTGGGTAAGGTGGGTAAAGTTGGACCATGGTCGCGACATTCAAGAATCGTGTCGGCGAATCGCGCTCTTTTTGAAGGAATGGCATCTGACGTAGAGAGGATGGGGCTGTTCGAGGCCAGCCCTGTCGTGGATCCCGTTCTTTTGGAAAACTCGGAGCGGATTTTAAACAAAGTCCAAACGCTGGCGAGAATGTACAGCGCCAAAGCCAATCACGTCAAAGTGCAGCAGCAGAGGAAGGCCTTCGTCAGCCAATCCTGGGGCTCGGGGGCGGGGCTAACAGGGATGGCGAGGGGAAACAGCCAATCACAGAGCGGGAAAGTGGCGGCGAATGAGAAGAGGAGTTTCAGAGGAGCAGACGAGAGTCTAGTCCAGACCAAAAACCAAACCAGGACTCAAAATAGGACCTTTCAGAGTTCAGGATCAAGACCAGACCAGAGCAGAGTCCAAGACAGAGAGCAGAGGACAGAAACTGGTGAGTCCCGGTTTAGTCCTGGTTTAGTCCTGGTTTAGTCCTGGTTTAGTCCTGGTTCAGTCCTGATTTAATCTTTTCGTTCTTTCAGACCCTGTTGCTGCTGATCATGTGACTGTCAGTGAGCCGCTCTCATCCAATGGCGTTGCTTCATCCACATCACATGACATCCTCTCCACCTCCAGGTCTGAGAGGGATCTGGGCGCAGGTCTCCCCCAGGACCAGAGCCCTGTTTTGGGCCACAGCTCCTCTGACAGCCCCCTGAGGACCTCCACACATCAACAACAGACGGACGAGAAGACACAGGGCGCAAGGTGAGGGTGGAAGGGCATCTGACGCACAGGGACATAGGAGGAATGTGAAGGCTGGTATAGTCCTAGTTTAGTCCTGGTTTAGTCCTGGTTTAGTCCTGGTTTAATCCTGCCATACTTTACTTATTTTTCCAAAAAGGTGAACGCCTAATTCCAGTTTAAATCTTCTCTTTTGTGATTCATCCTTTTGAAATGTGCGTCTGCTGTTTCATGGACTTTTGTTTATTTGCAGGTCCTCAGATGAATCAGGACGTGTTGACAACATTTACATTTATGAAGAAGAAATAGGAGAAACGCGTCACACTGGAGCCGAGGAACTCTCACTGCTCCAGTCAGGATCCAGGGAGACACACCCAGGCCCGAGCCGACAGTTACCCCAGAACGAGGGACCACAGCTGGGGTACGGAGGCCCAGACCTCCCCCGGTGGGAAGATGGAGGTCCCACTGCACAAAAGACACATTCAGTTTTAGAAACGGCTCCGAAAACAATTACAGATGACGTGAGCAAGACATCTGGTGTTATTAATGATGATGAGGGAACAGTTATAATGGGGTTGCTGGTCCAATGCCCACATGTTAAAGTCAGCAAACGAAATAGTGATGATGCGATGGTTGAAGCAAGAGCCAAAGAAGGAAATGTTAGTCCAGAGAACCAGACTTCCACAGTGACACACCCAGGGTTTTCCCGACAAGAAGCCGAGAATAAAGTACCTTACCTGGGATACAAAAGCAGAGACACCCCCCTGAGTCATGGAGGTTCTGCTAAAGAGCACCCAGAGCTGACAGCAGAGTATACCCAGAAACAAGCACCTTTTCTGGGGTACAAAAGCAGAGATGGACCCCCTTCAGATTTTGGAGCTCAAGTGAACGAACAATCAAATACCGCCACAGCTGCACACCCAGGGTTTACAGAAGTACAAACCCAGAAAGAAGCACCAAATCTGGGATACCAAAGCCGAGACGTCCCCCTGTCAAACTCTGGAGGTCCGACTACATTTGAGCTGAAAGTTACACTGCCTTCCTGCACGGGGGCGACCGCGGGGGAGCGACTCAGAGGGTTGTCGGTTCAAAGCCCAGTCTGGCCCAAGGAGTCTCTGCCCACGTTCACGAACCAGAGACCTGTCGATCTGCCCCGAGCCCAGTCCAGCTGCAGCCGCACCACCACGGCCCCGGAACAGCACAGGTACGGCTCACCTGAGAGTCACAGTCTGAACTCCACTGAACCTTTGTCTTCTCTTTTTCATTTACTCGTTTTGCGTCCAGCCTGATCCACTTTATTTCTGTAAAACGTGTCTGAGTCATCTGCGTTCTCCTGCGTTCACTCATCACAAACTCACGAAAACAAACTCAGAATCTACCACAGTACGACTACAGCAGCGAGGGAGTTTAGTCCGTGTCCTGGTTAGTCCTGGTTTAGTCCTGGTTTAGTCCTGGTTAGTCCTGGTTTAGTCCTGGTTTAGTTCTGGTTTAGTCCTGGTTTAATCCTGGTTGAGTCCTGGTTTAGTCCTGGTTTAGTTCTGGTTTAGTCCTGGTTTAGTCCTTGTTCAGTCCTGGTTTAATCCTGGTTTAGTCCTGGTTTAGTCCTGGTTTAGTCCTGGTTCAGTCCTGGTTTAGTCCTGGTTTAGTCCTGGTTTAGTCCTGGTTTAATCCTGGTTTAGTTCTGGTTTAGTCCTGGTTTAGTCCTGGTTCAGTCCTGGTTTAGTCCTGGTTTAGTCCTGGTTTAGTCCTGGTGTAAAAGGTCAAACCTGTGACTCATGAGTTTAAACTTTTGTGAAATTCGAAAGAAAAACACTTCAACCCAATGAGCCACAACTGAGACACACACACACAAAACACACACACAAAACACACACACACACAGACACACAGACCTGGAATTTAGTTCAGACTTTAGTTGATTTGATTTTATATTTAGTGTTTTGTTTTTCCTCCAGGGAGCAGAGACCCGCCGGACCCTCCCCGCGTCCCTCTTCACGGCCGGGTTTGGAGTCCCCTGCCCTGGCCGCTTTGCTCCCGACCCCTGGCTCCACCTCCGCCTTCAAACCCAACCTCCATCAGCGCCCCCCATCTCCGGTCTCCTCTCCGCCTGAAAACCAGACCCACCACGACCCAAGACCATCGACCCTCACGTCCAGAGCCCCCAGGCCACCGCCCTCCTCCGTATTCACGCGCTCGCTAGCTGCTTCCTGTATCAGCCAGTCCATTAGCCAGTCTATTGCCAAAAAGATGACGGAAAAATCAAATCCTGCACCTCTGCCTTCCACTTTTCATTTACGACAACGTTCCCCTTCGCCAAAACTCTCCACAGAATCAAACCAGCAACCCAAATCCTTCCTATGGTCACCCCAATCTTTAGCGAACCATCCTCCACGGCAAAATATCACGTCTGCGTACCCCCACGCTAACGCTAACAACAACAACAACATGGGAAGTGCCTATTCCAGCCCGCACGGAGCTAACTGGGCAGCTAACGGTAGCGCTAACGCTGAGCTAGCACACGATTCTTCCTGGTCGAACTCTCACAACCGCGTGGCACGACCCTTCTGCGCCTCCGAGCCCAGTTCACGAGTCCAGTCGCCGACGTCCTTTCACCATTCGGCTCCTCAACACGATTTGAATTCACCGCTAGCGAACAAACCGCCCAATCCGCGTCGCCCGGGAAGCACCCACAATCCACTGGGGCTGACGCTGGACATAAACAGAGCGACTTCAGCGAGTTCGAGTTTGAGCCCGCGGATCATGTCTCCGCCTCCCATTGGTTCTTCGGTAAACGCTTGGACCAATCACATCGCGGCGCCACAACCACGGAACCCACGATTCTCGCCGTGTCCTTCGCCGACTTCAGCGTATCCCAATTCTCTGCGAAACTCGCGCTCCTCCTCTCCGTCATTTTCCCCGCCATCCCAGTCCAGCCTGCGTCGCTCACACTCCACCACATTAGCCGACAGACCCCCCAGCCCCGCGCAGAGCAACCCCAGCGGAGCGCGCCGATCCTGGGTAGAGACCAGCCGGAGGTCCCTCACTTTTAACGGACCCTTCGACCAATCCGAGTCCGTCTTCCACAGCCCCCGGAGCGGGTTCTCTTCGCCTGCTTTGGCCTGTCTGAGCCCCAGGACCACGCTCCAGTCACCAGTGTCTCCCAGCAGGTTTAGCCCAGGGAGGAGCACCTTTTCTGGGCAGCAGTTCACCGGCGTGCCCTGGTCCGACGAGATCTCCCGGAGCTTTGGTCACGATTTGAACTCAAACGAGCCGGTGATCCCGGACTGGGGCGACGCGCAGGTAGAAGATGGGAGTTGTCGTAGCCAGATTATTTGCGCTTACGTCGCTCGCCCGCCGCGGCCTTCAAACCATCAACCCCAACCTGCGCCGCTAGCCCCGCCCTCTCCCGCCAAACCGGCCAATCAGAAGATGAGCTACGCCACCACGGTGAACCTGCAGATCGCGGGCAGCGGGCGGATCAAGGCCTTTAGCACGGCGCAGGTTAGCTTAACGCAGACGCTGCAGCACGGCGCGCCGCCACAGGGGGCGCTGGCGAGGAGGGTCAGCGTGCACGGAGCGCCACAGTGACCAGACGATAGACGCCATTTTGAAATGTAAAAAACGACCGAGGAACTTGAAAAGGAATAATGCTGTTTCCAATATTCAGACTTTTTCCTGGTTGTTTATTTTATTGTTTAAAAAATTAAATCTGTTTTTGACATGTGTAAAAATCTAAAATGCAACACGTTTAACTTTAAATACATTTGTAAATTATTACAGAAATCTGAAAATTAAAAAAAAAATAAATATAGTCAATAAAAAAAAATAATTAATTAAAATCTGCAATAAATGCTTCTCCAAACAATTAAAATCCCACTTTTTACATTTTAAATAAATAAACCAGTAAGAAAATATTTAAACAACAGGTTCAATATTTAAAATAATTTGACATTTTTTGTTATTTTACAGGAGTTTTTTTTTTTTTTAATTTAAAGCCCCAGTATGTAACTTTATTTTCATTATGGATGTGTGTAGCACCAACACAGACAAACACGTGTCACTACTGTGAGCGGGCTCGCATCTCCACAAACCTGACTCCTATTGGCCTCCTTCTGTTTGTTTCCATGGAAATGTTGTTCCTTTGACGATAATATTCCACAGTATGGCATTAAACTGATCCATCTCCATGGAGAACGTTGAGAAAAATGGAAAAATTGAGAAAAATACAGGAACAGAAAATGTGAGGAACAGACGGTTCAGTAAAAATCAAATCTGTTTTTTAAATCAGAATCTGTTTTTTCCGTGTTTTAAACTGAACCCTGAGTCGCTCGGGTTAATTGTTTTGATAATATGATTTTTTCAGTGTTTCTCTGTGTTTTTATAATCTTTTTCTTTTCCGTTTTTGTATTTTATTTATGACGTCGTGTGGAGGTTTGCACAGTGGGACTTTTGGACGTGTCTGGGACAAACTTGGACCAATCAGATCCTTTCTTTAACTTCACATTTGTTTTGTTTTTATTTGAATTTATCTTTGAGCTCGTGTGTTCTGCATTTTCAACTTTTGGATACTTTTAACTTTATTTTAATAAAGACCCCCTCTTCATTATGCAAATCATTGTTCATTCACAAACCTGCCTGCAGAGGTTTGAGTCCTCCATGTATGTTTGAGTAATCTAGTGATCTCTCCCAGGCCCAATTCAAACCCTCCTTATGGTTAACAGTACGAGTCTGTACGAGGCTCCGCCCACAAGTCTACGTCCCCCAGGCTCCCACAGTACGAGTCTGTACGAGGCTCCGCCCACAAGTCTACGTCCCCCAGGCTCCCACAGTACGAGTCTGTACGAGGCTCCGCCCACAAGTCTACGTCCCCCAGGCTCCCACAGTACGAGTCTGTACGAGGCTCCGCCCACAAGTCTACGTCCCCCAGGCTCCACACGACAATTCTCCATAAATACACAAAAACATGAGACAAAACTGAACACAACAACTGGACAAACCTGATGTGACGTGCAGGAGTTTCATTAGTGCGACGCTCTGAAGGGGGAGGGACTTAGCACAGGGAGCAAAGGGAGGGGAGACTCGGAGTGACAAAAATTAAATTGAAACTTGTGAATCTGTTGTTTTGGGCCAATATCACATTTTTAAAACAATTAAAGGAACACGGAGATTTGAATATGTGACGTTTTACAGTGAATACCCCACAGAGGTATAATACTCCCTCTGTAATACCCCACAGAGGTATAATACTCCCTCTGTAATACTCCACAGAGGTATAATACTCCCTCTGTAATACCCCACAGAGGTATAATACTCCCTCTGTAATACCCCACAGAGGTAAAAAGCCAGTGAAGACCAGTTAGTTCTGATGACCAGCAGAGGGCGCTGGTGCTCTGAGAACTGCAGCAGTTTAAATAAAACCAAAAACAACCACTGGAACATTAGACTGCACCTGATGATGTCACAAGGTGGAACAGCGTGACTAAAATATGCAGGGCACAGTTTCAGGGATGATGTAGGACAGGTTTAAAGCTCCACTGCGGAACATGGAACACTGCTTCACATCACATCAGTTAAAGGTCGGTCGGTTAAAGAGAAACGGCAGAATACGGGAGCTTTGGCGAGACGTGCGTTTCTGATTCTGTGATGTCATAACGTTTCGGTTTCGTTCAGTTGCGTTCAGCTTCAGTGCGTGTAGCCGTGACCTCCCTCTCCCCAGACGCCTCCCTCAGCTCAAAGCCCGTCGGTGTCACCGCTTTAAACCTCTCCAGGTGCCGAAGGTGATGGTAATATATGTATTTATGTATTTTACAATGTTTTGGAAACTTCTCCTTCTGCTTCTCCTTCTGCTTCTACTTCTGTTTCTGCTTCTCCTTCTGCTTCTACTTCTGCTTCTACTTCTGCTTCTGCTTCTGCTTCTGCTTCTCCTTCTGCTTCTACTTCTGCTTCTACTTCTGCTTCTGCTTCTCCTTCTGCTTCTACTTCTGTTTCTGCTTCTACTTCTGTTTCTGCTTCTCCTTCTGCTTCTACTTCTGTTTCTGCTTCTCCTTCTGCTTCTGCTTCTCCTTCTGTTTCTGCTTCTGCTTCTGCTTCTCCTTCTGCTTCTACTTTTGTTTCTGCTTCTACTTCTGCTTCTACTTCTGTTTCTGCTTCTCCTTCTGTTTCTGCTTCTACTTCTGTTTCTGCTTCTACTTCTGTTTCTGCTTCTCCTTCTGT